>VXAX01003646.1:2743161-2838449 GCA_013399835.1 Leptocoma aspasia | reverse complement strand
CATCTCATATTGTCACTCAACACCTACATCACATCAAGCCTTTAGAGTCTCCAACTTGGAGCCAATTTTTACACAAAATATCTAGATGCATTCTGGCCTTTTTTTTTCAGAGGGTCACATTGAATCTTAAGTATTTCATGCCTTTCTGCTTATCTGGAAATAATTATCTCCAAAACAATACAAACAAGTTAGCAAACAAACAAGAATACCACTAGGGTGTTTGTAATTGAGACCTTAGGCATAATTGTTTATCTGCGGAGGATAAAACACAGCTATTTATCTATGTTAACCTTTGACTACTTTCTTAGTCACATGGAACAGCTTATTAAACAAGAAAGGGTGATGTATAGAGGTAACAGCTACTCTGAGGAGGTTTGCAAAATCACACTGTCACTGTTTCATTCAGTCCGATGAGGTCAGACCCTTCCAATTAAATTCAGTGAGTTCAGCCTTCAGTCTGCACTCTCAGTTGTCATAAACACGGTTGGTATTTGTTGTTATTTATGCTGTAGTACTTTTCCCAGGGTGTTTGGGTTTTGTGCATATACAGGAAGAAACAGACTTATTGCTATGGGGATGATATGTGCCTTCCTAACTGTGGAAAATATCCCTCTGACCACTAGACTTGGTAAGCGTTACTGAGTTTCATCCATTGCTCATATCTGACTGCAATTTGCTGTGGAGCGATCTGCTATAGCTTTCCATAAGGGCTAATATGAAAATTGCATTGAATCATATTCAGAAATGAAAATAAAGGGGGAAGGAATGGGCACCCCCAGCTCCACAGGCTCAGCTGGAAGAAGCACCCCACCTCTCCCGGCTGGCAGGGCCAGTGCAGTGAGAGCTCCCTCTTCCGTTGCAGATAATTTTCATCATCAGGCATGCTGTCATTTTAACCCCAACATCTGGTTACCTGGTAGATTTTGTCATTGCCCTACTTAACTTACATTTCCATTTCAAATTAACATTATTCTATTCTGTTCTGTTCTTTTACTGCTTGCTTTTGTTTTCCTCTGTGCCATTGCTTGGGCTTTCCGTCGACTAACACAAAAATCAGTATCTTTTCTATAGAAAAAAATCTGAATAAGCTGAGTGCAATAATACGATCATCAGGGCACAATTTTAAGTAAAAAAAACAAAACAAAACAGGAATGTACAACATACTCAGAATAGCCTTCTCTATGGCCAGTTGTAAGAAGGCATCTTTGGAATTTACGATCTTGGTGAAAGTTAGTTTAAAATGACATCAGTTTTTGTAAACGTGGAATATACTTCTTGGAATAATTAATAATACACAAGATCATTTTTTAGTTAAGGAATTTATTTACTTCTTTCATCTCAATATGCTTTCAATGTGAGTGTGCAACTTGTTTATCTGACAAGGTCCAAACACAAAAATGAATTTTTAACACTTGGCTTTCAAATGCAATAAAAAAAAATTTCAATAAGAACTATTTATGTTGGACATTGTGTTACTGTCTCCCAATAGTCTGCCTCCTTCTGTGTTGTTATCTCCTTCTCCTTTTCGCCCAAGTGACTGGTTCATCAACTTAAGTCTTTAGGGAAAGAAGAGTCATTTGCTAAATGCTCTCACAGCCCATAGCACAGAAGGTTCCTGACCTGACTGGTCTTTGGCCTTAGAATTTGTTACTTATTTTTCTTGTTTATAATATATCATGAAAATTTTCCATTGTTCTCATGTTGTATTGAAGGTTATTTTTTATTCCAGTTAAATATGTCTTGGTTGCTGTCAGAGTGCCAGGTTTGTGATATGTCATGATTCTGCAAAACAATCGTGACATAGATTACACAGTATGATGGCTGTGTCACAGTAAGACGTGAGGAAATAGTGCAGTACTTTAAAGTCTTACAGTGACAGCACAAGTGACACAGCATGATTTTGCTTTTGTTTGGACTCTGCTGGGTAGCAAATGTCCGGAACAAAAATCCTGGGTTTGTCTACAGGCAGTTGCAGCACTACCATCAGTGCATGCTCCTGTGTGTTTGCCTTCCTTCAACTCTGACCAAGGATGGGTGAGCACCATTTTGAATACAAAGGCACTTCAATTTTCATGCTTATTCAATCCTGGGCCTCTGCTGAGACTATGCTAGTAAAAATGCCACATATAAAAATGGTTTTATGATACATGTGTGTCCTCAAAAAGTCCAGCTGCAATAGTAACCTATGTGTCTGATGAGAGAGCATATTTGTGTGTGAGAGTGAGTGACTGTATGTATTATCAGGAAGATTCAAAAAAATAATGGGGACAGACACATTATTTGAATATTTGTCCTTTTACATTTGAAAATTCTGGACTGTGCAACTGTCAATTTCTCTGCCTTGCCACCATGTGTTTAAGTCTATGTAGCCACAAAATTCTCTGACCACTCAGATGACCAAATTCCTTCCTCAGTGTAGGAGTTCAAGTCAACTCCACTTTCTTGTATTTTTATATCCACAAATTTATGAAAAATGCTGTATTTTTCTTACAATAGTATTGCCTTCTCCATTTGGTTTTACTCAACACCAGTGAAAACGTCTTCAGCATTTCTTGTAAGTGATGTGCTGAGAAAACAATGGTAAGATTTCAGAAGTTTATGTCCTAAATTTCCAGGCACGGAGGTAGGCAATATAATTCTCAGGAGTCTTTCAGGAAACAGATCTTGACCATGCTGGATATTTAAGGTTTCATTGCATCTAAAAAAAACAAAGAACTAAAAAGAGCTCCTCCTCCTCCTTTTCAAGTTTCACATTTCAATTTACAACTATAGAAGTCAAATTTAGTTCCGTTTTCTCCACATATAAAGCTGGCACGGCTGTGTTATCCTTTTTGCCAGTTCTCCTTCCATATTAACTTTTTAATCCTTTTTATCTTCAATTAAATTTGTGAAAAGTCTCAAAGATGTAAGTTGTTACAAGTTCTGTGAATTTCATGACTAGATGGAGAGCAGAGACTTCTCTGTTGCTGCTGCTGAGGTAAGGAAAGTCTGTTCATGTGTGATTTGGTGTTTGGCAGCACACGGGCCCACGACCTGACTAACCACTTAGCCACTGACAGCCAGTCCTTGCAGACTTTTCTTCACCTGGAGGCAAAAATAAAGTATAGAAGGGTGACACAGGAGGGAACTGATGGTCTGATGGATACATCAGGGAGGTTTTGCAGGAGGTGAGTTAATGATCGGAGAAGAATACGGGCAGTAAGATAAGGGAGAGGCAACTACGGATACAACAGCAGAGGGATTTATGAAAGGGGAAAGCCAGCCAGCAGAGGTGATTTTGGAGAAGATGTAGGACACTAGTTTATAGGAAGCAAGGCTGTCTTAGTACTGTTGTTACAACCTGCTTACTGTAAGTGTAATTGCTTGTAGACAATAGAAGACAATAATTGTAAATTACGAAATGTAGTGCATAAACTGTAATTTATATATAATATGAGACAGTATCCTCCCTGTTAACAGGCTTGAAGTTTAATGTCTTACTAGATTATTATGCCAATAATGAAGTTTCGTTATTTAAAAGAGATACATTATGGGAGAAACAATCATAGCAGCAGTATTCAAGTACTTATCCACTCTGCAGTTTTCCCATGTTTCCAAGCTGTTAGTTGTTTTAAAAGGAACTATAATTACATTAAATACTTCCCTGTGTTCAAAAACTGAAATTGCTTGGCTTTCCACAAGATTATTAACCTGCAGTAAACATGGGTGAGGTGTTCAGTGTAAACACAATTGAAAAAGAATACAGCCTAGTCAACCCTATCTCATTAAAATGATGACTGCACAGCACAAAACACTGAAAGATATTTCTCTGTTATATAAACTATTGAAGAATATTTATTTACCCATAGCTCTATATCAATGGTATAAATTTAGTTAGAGTATCCTTGATTTTCCTTTCTCTAGCTCAAGATAAATACTTTGTCTCCTCAAAACTAACTAATTTTATCAGTGGGACTAGGTTCCTTTACCAGTAACGTGCTGGCAGCCCTAAGGAACAATACATTACATTCAGACCTAAGGGACCCTGTGTCTACAGAGTGTTGTCACACAAGAATATCTGACTCTCAATTCCCTCCACCCCATCTTGCTTGTTGGTTTTTTATCTAAGCAACATCATATTTAGGCTAGGTATTAGAAAAAGATTCTTGATCTGGAGGGTGGTCGGGCACTGGAACAGTATCCACAAGGAAGGGGTCACAGCACCAAGCCTGTCTGAGTTCAATAAATATTTGGACAACACTCTTGGGCACGTGGGGTGACTCTTGGGGGTGTCTTGTGCAGGGCCAGGAGATTGACTTTGATGTTCCCTGTGGGTCCGTTCAAACTCAGGATATTCTGTGATTCTGTGATATTTGCTAAAGGAACCCAGAAGAAGAATGTATCCTTAAATGTAGGAGAGCTATGGTCAACAGCAAGTAAATTTAACATCCACTGGGTATCCAAGATGCACAGGTCCTGAATAAAATGGAGAACTTCCACTCCAAAGTAATTTCCAAGGCAATAAGATCCAGTCAATGCTGGTCATTTACCAGAATATTAGGAAGAAAAGTTAGATGGGTGGGTGAGCACCTGATAAGGAGTCTAGATACACGACCATTTTCCCCATCAAGAAGGATCCAAGAAGTTACAACAAAGCAGTTAACTTTTTTCTTATTCAGAAGACAGTGGTGAATATTCAGGGATATTCTTGCTGAATGCCAGCCCACAGATTCCCTCTGGAAACCAATGGCTGTAAGAAAATAAAGCTATTCATAAAAATAGCTAAGGAGAGAACAGGAACTTGGGCAGTTGATGGGCAGTTAATCTCAACAACAGACAGAAACAGAAATAAATCTCATGGAGGAATGGAAAACTCTTTTCCTCCCTGAACAATGGTGCTAGCAATAGATGAGTTATGCGAATAATATATATAAGACAGTGGTAAAACCAAAGATATTCAGAAGAAAGAAACACTTTAGATCTTATGCTCATTTTTTCTTATGTATTTTTAGTATGAAAACAATAAAAATTACATTGCCCAGACAATGCAGGTAACATTTTCCCAGAATACTGTAGTGTAGAATTTGTGTTCATGTCTGTATAACTGGTTAAAACTTTTTTTTTCCTGTGTCTTAAAGAAAAGCTGTTTTAAGTTAAGGAACTTGCTGTATAATAAAGAAATTTACTTTATGGTTAGACAGAAGATACATTTTGTAGAGGGACATCTTATACTACGTATACCATTTCAGTCCTCAGAATAAAGTCTTGCACTGGACCTCATGCAAAAGAATAAATTCAGAGCATTTTCTAGTCACCACAATAAGGATGTATTTAAAATGTAGGTACAAATTAATGCATTTTGATGTATGTCTGTGGAGCCAAAGTGAGGTAGGCTTACAGCAATATTCAGCTAAGCTCACTTTAAATGCCCCTTTTTATCAGTGACCTTTCCTTTAGAATTTCTGTGATAACACTTGGCAATATCACATTAAGTTTCTTAGTATAAAATTGAGCGCTGAACAGACTTTTAGAAAGATTATGGTGCTAGAGGGATATTTAATGGTGAAATCACTTACTGTAGTACTCATTTCTGAGAGCAAAGGTCTGAAGTGAAATGAATTTGGTGATCTTTGATTAGTCCTTGTTGGGCAGAGGTCCATGTCTGAAGTCAGCTATGTGTATAATTAGGTATAATTTTTACATCTGTTCAATAGAGGTTAATTGAACTATCATAATAATTGAATTCCAGTACTTCTGATTTTTTCTGTTCCAAGTGTTCCTGTGAGATCAAAGCCAAGTATTCATCATCCAGCACATTTGTAGGAAATTCCTGCTACATTCAGTATTTGGTTTGTGGGTTAATGCAGGGCATTGGCATTTTTCAAACATCTAAGCACAAATACAGATTCAGGCTTCCAAAATAAACAAGCAAAAGAAAAAACAAAATGCATGCTGCACATACATTGATTCTATACTGAAAATTCCTCATAACTTAAAGAAACAGTCAAAAGCAGATAGGTTAGCAACTGGCTAAACCGGAAAGATCTAATAATCCTACCCATGTATTTTGCAAGAATTTCACTCTTCTTGTGGTAGTATTTTAGATTCAGTTTGTATTACACATATTCAGTAAGTAAACACTTTGAATTAACATTGAGCCTGAAATAATACAGCTTTATTTTTTTCCTACAGTCACAGGTGTGCAAACACATGACAAAAGCATATGCATGAATGCTGTGTGTATTTACTTTTCTGTGTATGCGAGCAGTTACACACATTTTACAAGGTTACTGTTCACTCATTCAGAAACCTTACAGGGGTTTTTTTTACCACTTTCTTATGAGAAAAAAAAATAGGCACCATGATGAACAGCATCCAATTACACATTCATCTGGGATCCAACATTATTGGATTATTTTTGGCTCACTACACTTGTCAGACCTACTCTTTAATTTTTAAGGAAACATTTTCTTTTCATTTACTGACTTTAGCATTTATGAAGAATACAGACTTTTGATATTGAAGTTGTCTGTCCATTCAGATAGGCAAGGTACTGAATAAGTTTTCTTTCACAGAACAGGAAGGAAAGCTATTGTCTATACCCATTTAACGATAGGCTTCTCAGTGAGGACTGTCCACAGAGGTGTCAGAGATGGTCAAGGAGTGCAATTTCACCAGAACTATTTCAGAAATTTAGACAGTTTATGAAAAATCATAAAAATTAAAAATATTCCATCCGAAAGTACATTTTTTAAAAATTGCCATATTGTCTCAAGGGCCTTATGAACATTAAGGTTGAATGATCCTGGTCTGTCAGCTCACTGGATTATTTCTCTCATGGTACATAGGTTTGACATTAGCAGTGTCTCACTTTGACGTAGCATGGGAGTTATGGGAGTTACTGTCTCTCTGAGGAGTCCAGCTATAGTGGAAAATAGAGGTGAGGCACAAAGATATCACAATTACTAAATTAAAAATTCAATTTTTATTTCATGAATCCTCTCAAACTATTGAACTTTTTGCTGGTAAATTTTTTTTTTTAACTAAAAGTGTAATTTTCCAAAGGAGGTTTGGCTACCAATCCAGTT
Organism: Leptocoma aspasia; assembly: GCA_013399835.1. NCBI lineage: Eukaryota > Metazoa > Chordata > Aves > Passeriformes > Nectariniidae > Leptocoma > Leptocoma aspasia. Next base: position 2,831,382 of record VXAX01003646.1, on the reverse strand, counting down.
TACTTTTAACTACCAAATAATTTCCTGAAGAAAGTTTCATTAATGACCTATTAGACAAAGGACTGGTGTTACTACTGGAATTAATTTGAGTCTGTAAGTAGTTGTCTCATAAACTTTTAGACTCAGTCAGGCTGGTGGACTGATTGCAGTGCTGCTCCTGTTTGAACAACTGGAGTCAAGAACAGTGCAGAGTTTCAACAGAGAATGCGGGACTGATCCCTACGAACACACTTAACCTTTTTTGCAACTAAATCCCATAAACCAACTTTAGTGGTGCAATGAAGTTCATTGTCTGCTAAGTCATTGTGAATCATAAAGTCCTCATTTGTGTGGTATAAATCAACATAACTATTCAACAATTAAATCTACAATGAATATATTTTTTAAATTGCCAAGCATTATGTTTCATTTTACAAGCTTGCACATGCATTCTTTACAGCCTACTGTCGTGTAATGCTTTATAAATGATACTTGATAAACAACAGCTGTATAATCTTAGAAATATTCATCAAGAGGCACATATATCCATGGTAAATCACTTTTGACTTGTACAATGCTGGTGGCTGGCATATATTCTCCTAACTGCTTGCATGTGGAACATAATACGACATGGCACTATACCTCTGTGAGACAAAAATACATTCAGAAAACATACTAGGGTATCAATTGCAAGCAAGAATGAAAAACGTTTGTCAAGTGCACAGTTGCAAAGTGTAAATCTCATAGTAGATGCTATATTTATGCAAAACCACTAAACATGTTTTGCATAATAATGCCAAATAACATCTATTTTCAAATTGGACTTCATTGCACTAATTTTCACAGTTTATTGGCACTGAAAAATAAAGCTTAGGGAAGATGTGGTATCAGGGATTGGCTTTGCTCTCCCATAAATTAAACCAAGCTGCAGCTCCTGTGTTTCTCTCAGCTGTTAGAGTTCTACTAATTCCCTAGATTATGTCATACTTTATTTCCTGTCTGTTATACACATTCCAACTTTCAGAAAAGTCCTGGCAAGGCAGAATATAAAATAAAAGGGTTCGGGTATTCTTTCAGATGCTTCCCTGTGACTACTGCAGAGCCAGATACAGCAGTTCATATGTCACAGCAAGTTTTGGGGAGGAAGAGATAAGGAGAGAAGCACATCATTCACATGCTGATGGCAACTCAGTACTGATGCTGTTACATAGCAGTGGGACTAAAGGATTGAAGTGCACTGTGATTGCTACCTTTGGGCTCTGTGCTGAATTGAATTGCTCGTTATAGCAGCCTCTAGCTTTATTGAGACTGTGCAGTTTCTATTTAACGTTTACACTATAAGATTACAAGTATTGTTCAAGAAGCACCATTTATCTTTTGTTTAGCATCTTCTGAGGAAGCCAAAGTCTGAGGTACAGACTACATCTACTCCACTCACACAGCCATTTCCATGACACAAGTTATGCTTCTTTTTCAAAAATCATGGATAGGATTCTTCTCACCTAATCAAGCAAAACATTCCCAATGTAAACCCCTCAACTAGGCTTCTTCTAATACCCAATGGAGAAAAACAGACCAATTAATCCCATCCTAAACATTACCTCAGAAAAGAGGATGAACCTCCCTGCGGAGGGTGTGCAGACTCTAGAGGCAGCCTAAAAGGCTTCCTTAGAGTAGAAATACTCCTTTTTAAATAGGGTAGTGTGAAGTGAGATGAGCACAGCCAGCTGTGTCCCTTTTAGTGTCTGTGCAGCAGCCATCCCCCCCAGCATAGCTGCCCTTAACTGCGCAGCACATGGGGGTTGTGTGGATGTGGCACAATTTACCCCAGCTGTGCAAGTGAGATTTCATTCAGGGAAGTAGCTTCGTTTACCTGATCTGTTGTGTCTGCCTAAAATTAAGAACTTGAAATTAAGAAATTAGCTTTCATATGAGTTACATGAAGCGGTAGAAAACGTTTTTTTCCAGCATAACCCTACAGGATCTGGATCTGTTTGAGGAAGATGTTGTTTGAACAGGCTTTTTACTATTTGTTTGTATCCGTGATACACACTTATAGGAATTTGCTCTCTCTGCAGTTCTGCATTTGTGTCTCCGTTACGCCAAAACATCTCAGGTTTTTGACAGAAGTTGACGGATTCTCTTCATATCCTCTTATCTCCACTATGGATAGAGGAAAAGCTGGAGCATACCTTTTGTTCACTTATAGAGGCAGAACTTAGGAGCTCCCAAGAAAGGAGGTGCTGCACAGGAAGTCCCCTGGCAGTCTAATTAAAAGGTGAGCTTAGGGCTGAGGGGAAAGTTGCATAATCGTGAGACAAATGGTGGAAAACTAAGGAATTTTTCTCATTTCTCATGTCTGAATTTGGAAATATGACTCACATAAGACAACAAATTTCTCAGCTTCATTTCTTGCTCATTAGAAGATCTTATTTGGAAGTGTAGAAGCTACATTTTCTTTGCCCTTTTTTTTAAGACTTGAGGAATTGCAATAAATTAATTGGCACTCTTATCTGTTGTGCTGGCATCTCTGGTTTTATCTGTACATTGTGTCTATGTCTGTTTGTGAATGAATACAGGTCCTGCCACGTATTTACCCCTCCAATGTGTTTACCTCTCCAGGCCTTTTTAAACCTTTTTAAACAAGGTGCTCATCAATAGTTTTTCTTCTTTCAAACATTTCTGTAGAAACAATGACCAGATCTATTAAACCAAATCCAAGAGCAGAAGAGATCTTACTGGTCTACATTTCTGCAGAAGTGAGAGCAAGTAGTAAAAGTAAAAAAAAGTTTAAAAGTTTATTCAGTTAGGCACAGGCTAAATTTGCATTTTGAAATAAGCAAAGCAAGTACTCATGACTTAAAGTTGTATTTCAGCTCACTATTAATGTCACCCTGCTAACAACATAGGACAAAAAAGCTTTACAGTGTATACTACTACTGATTAATTCTTAACTGTAGAAGACCTTGCCTTCCTGGTGACATGAAGGTTTCCAACAGAAAGCAAAGACAGGTACTTAAGAAACAAAGCATGTAGAGGCATCTTTTTCCCCTCTATTCTATTCCAGCTTTTGTTCGTTGTTTGGATTTCCTGAAATAGAGGCAACATCTGTAGAATTGTGTTTAAATTCATTAATGAACCTCTTCCCCAGGGACTCATTTAATCCTTTTCTTGATTCATTTTAATTTTGGTCTCCACCCTGAAGCAATGAGTTCCACAGTTATATGATGTATAAAAGCATTTTCTTTTGTTTGCTTTAAAACTGCTGTAATCTGAATGTGCTCCATTTCTTAACATGATGAAAAACAGTGAATAACAATTCACTGCCTAGACTCTTGAAATAATTTTTTGCTTTATAAATGTCTGTCACGTTTTTAACCTAAGATGTGCTGTTGGGTTTTTTGCCAAGATTATTGCCATTTTTACCTCTGTTTAGTTCTACTGAAAGGTTTTTGAAGCAGGGTAATTTGACTTGTATGCAGTATTAAATGTGTTGCACATATGAGTTTTATTAAGTTGTTTTCCGTTTTGTTCTCAGTTCCTTCCCTAAGAAATCCTAATGCTGTAGTTGACACCAGTTATCCCATCAGCTTGCAGAATATCTTATAGAATGAACCCCAGTAACCCTGGATTCTCTGTCCAGGATAGAAATAGTTCATTCAGAGCCCAATCTTATAGTAATCAAGACTGATTTACTCCAAATGCATTATCCTGTACTTACTGATAATGAGCTTTATTTGCCGTTTTACTTCACTGTCCTTTCCAGTGAGCTCTGGAATTCCTTGCTCTCCTACATCTCAGAAAGTCCCTCTGCCAGGTAGCACAGGAGAATGATGAACAATACAGATCCAACTACAGGTATTTAGGGAACTTTTTGGTTGAGAAAGTTGACCGCTTACAGCTATTCTTTGTCATCTGCCTTTAAATCATTACTAATCCATGGCAACAGCTTCCTGTTAGTCCCACAGTAATTTATTTTGTAGAAACCTTTAATGAAAAAAATATATGAAAAGCCTTTTAAAAATCCAAGTACTGTATAGCATTAGGATCACTGTAATCCACATGCTTGTTGAGAGCTTTAAAAAATTCAAATACATTTTTAAGAAATATCTTCCCGTCACTAGAACAGGGTATTATGCAATTTACTTTGTTTGTCCAGATGTCTATTAATCTCATCCTATATTACAGTTTTACCATTTTGCCTGTACAGAAAGCAGACTTGCAGTCTATGGATCCAAGATCTCTCTGGAGTCCTTCATAAAGATTGGTGTCACATTTCCCACCTTCTGTTCCTCTGGCAATAGGTTAGACACCACTGTTAGTAGTTTAGCGATTTTATATTTGGGCTCTGTTATAAATCTTCAGTGAATACCATCTGTTCCTGGAGATTTCTTACTGCTCAGTGTGTCAATTTGCTCTAAAGCCTTTTCTATTGACACTTGAATTTGAGCCAATTCCTCAGCCTTATCTCCCATAAGGAATGACTGATATCAGGACCTCATTCTCTTCTGTAATGAACACTGATGCAATAAATTAATACAGCTTTCCAGCAATAGCCTCATCTTCCTTGAACCTTCCTTTCATACCTTGATTGCCTATTGGTCCCATCTGAATCTCTGTCAGGCTTTCTGGTAATGGTATGTTTGAAAAAAGTTTTATTAATAGGTTACCTGTCCTTACTGTTACTCCTTCAAATCCCTTCTGGCCTGTCATATGGCATCTCTGTATTCAGCTCTCTGCCATTTATACTCCTTTCTCTTCTGTTTATTTGGATGCAGCTCCCAATCTTCACTTCTGACAGCTTTCTCTGCTTTAGTATTTAACATAGGCCAGGTGATTTTTTTGTTTCTAATTTATATTTTTAATGATTGCATATATTTTCTCTGTATCTCTAACATAGAACCTCTCTAAATTGTCTTCCTGAAAGTGTTTTACTCCACTGATGGCTGCTTTTCATTTTTATTTCACTGTTTCACCATTTTATATGGTTTCTATTTTTAAAGGTTTTGGTATTGTGGCACATTTGGGACCTTTTCCCTTCCAATAATGAGGATAATGAATGTGGTCACTATTAGGGGGGTCTGTATGGGTAGATATCTGTTCCCTGGGTAGCTGCTCCATAAACCAATCATCTCTGATACCTAAAAATGTTGTCTCAGAAAGAAGCATGCCTAGAAATAACATTTTTTAGATAAATTAATTTGTTTTCAGAAAGTCTACTTTCATTTGCAATAGAAAAACAGTTACTGGGGAGAAAAAAGATGCTACCTAGATTTAGACCTTTTCTATCTAAAATTGCAATAGATTTATATGATGTGGATCATACTATCTGCTATGTAAGTATAACATTTCACTTCTTAGCTTGATTTTACTCTGCAAATTTTACTTTTTCCTTAACCCAATGTAAGTCTGATAATTTCAATGCATCTACTTTTCTGATTTATTTCTTTTCTTATTTATTTATCTTTTAAGATCAGGTCTTAAATCTGTAGACACACCTAAAAAGGGATCAGGATATTTGTAATAGTTGCAGACATATGCACTTTGTGGTCATTTTCAATCAAGCTTCTATTCTATCTGCATTCTTTCCTCATAATTGTTTTAAATTTATGGCTTGCATGGTGTATTTTCCAGTGAAATTACCAGTGAGACTCCAGAACTCTACAAATCTTCTGATTAGCTAACTTTCACCTTCCCTGCTAATCTGTGCACTTATGAAGGAATTTAGCCATACATCAGCAATAACACAGGTATTTTAGCAAAACCAAATGTCATCCATTCATTTGACTTCTGGTCCCAACACAGCCAAAATGCCACGGGGTGATCAGGAGACGAGTGTAAGTGCTACACACAACAGTGCATTTAGTTTTTCCATTTGTCATATCATGTCAACTCATACTCTTCAACATCTTGCCACTTAAGATGTAAGCAGGAATAGCTGTCAATATAATCTTCAGGACATCTACAAACAAATTTAATCAGCTGAACACAAGGGTGACTAACAAATTCCAAAGAGAATCAAAAGTCTTCTCTGGAAGGAGAAGAGATCTTTGCTTTGCTTTGGAGTTTATCTGTGTTGCTGCCCTGCAGTCTTGTACTAAATGCTTTCTTGTGATATTTTGCACCAGTGGACATGAACATCCATCTGCATGTTTTACCAGGAATCCCATTCAGTCATAACAGGTATCACAGTACTGTGGATTTCCACACATGAAAAGTTTTGAACCTTTTGGAGTTACCAGAGAAATTTCAAATTAAAAGGGTTTTAAGGGGTGGGTATGAAGAATAAAAAGAAATAATAAAAAAGAAATTAGATTCTGTGGAGTGAAAAGTCGCAAATGGTAGTAACAAATGGAAATTTTCTCCAAACTAAATGCATATTTAATTCTGGTACTGTTCCTGTAATTTAGTTTCTTGTGTAACATGAAAGTGATTTTCTTAAAGAGCTAAGAATATTTAGTTAGCTGATATCAAAAACCTAAGAAGAGGTTGCTGTGGAACCTCCTTCCTGCACTAGAATTGATATTGTTCAGAGTCATGGGTGCAACTCAATGTTTCTGTGCCAAGTCAGCTTCTCTCTTTACACCAATCTTAAATGTTCAGGAGTTGGAAGGCAAGAAGATGCTTTTCTCAACTGAATATTTTGTTGGAGTAGAGAGAAATTCTTTCTGATCTGTGACAGGTACTGGCACAAAGTTCTGGCAACCCAAAGCTGATAAAAGCCAGCTCTGATTATGCTTGCTTCTTGCCATCAAATGTTGCGTGCTTCTGTCATTCCAAATAAATCCATCCAACTCATGAATCATAATCTATCAGAGGTTGCTTTTATCTTTCAGATTCCAGTGGTATCTATTCTGTACTTCTGGTTTGTGCTCTTACACCTGGTATAAATCTTATGTGCAATTATTATTTAGCTATTCAACTGCTTGCTTGGTTTTCACAAGTGTAATTCAAATTAAATGACTAACAAATAAAAATGTTCCTGAAATTTTATTTTCACTGCTGCAAAGAAGAGTTAATTATTTTGTTATCTCTACCAAAAGTTTTGTCCAATGTCAGAAAGAGCTGTAATTATTTTCACTTCTTTCTTGAATGAGCGTGTATTTCTGGGACTGTATTGTGTCCTTTTTTTTTCTTGTTGTTGTCTTGTTTTTGTAATGAAGAGGGGATTTGTGTTCAATTTAGATCATTACATGATATTACATTAGTGTAATTTAGCCCTGGCAGCTGGTAAAATAAGACAAAGGAAAGAAAAAAAATATGTAGGTTCTTTTTAATCTTCCATAGACCTTCCATAATCTTCCATATTGCTGTTTCTCTTTTCAAGACAGGGGAGTTGAAGACTTTGGCTCCATTTAGTCCTTATTAATTTGTTTATGCACCTTATCAAGAAGAGCTGTTTCCTGACTAAGTGTGACATCTTTGCTTTATGGATACTATTGACAAGAAATTGTTGAATTTCATACCTTCATTACAGCCCTCTTTTCCCTGAGCCACTAGGAGAGACACAGTTTCTCTCCAGTGATGCAGTCTCCTCTAGTTTCAAAATCTTAGGTTTGTGCACAGCAGTTTTAACAATATGTACAAGTATTATGACTACTGTATTTTATCAGAGGTAGGATATTATGAGAGGAAGGGACTGCTTGTGAAAGAAATTATAGTGCATAGTGCTTTGACTCTATATCCTGCAGGTAAACTGACTGATATTTTAATTTCCTTGGACTCTTTTGAAAGCTCTCTAAATGAAGGTTCTGAAGAAAATACATAACTTTGGTTATCATATTTTATGGTTATTACTGTGTACACATTAAATGTGAATTAATGCAATAAAACAGTACATTTCACATAAAAAATACTATGAATTTCACTGCTGTTGCTGACATGGCACATGTATCAATGTAATTATGGGTTACAAATCATTGGTAAGAAAGGCAGTGTTAGAGCTGTTGAAATTCCTCCATTATGTGAACTCAGAAAGAATGCTGCAGCTTGTATTTAATTTATCTCGTCTGCAATATTGATGCCGGATTTATCTTTAGTTTGATGACAGTCAGAGTAAATAAGCATGTGGAATGTACTTGTGCCAATGAAAATGTTGGGGCTTGCTCCTCCCTGGATTAGTTTGATGGTGTGAAACCATCACAGACAAGTGAACAGAAGAGCTCTGAGGCTTTTTGCCTCTGCAGGACACTTACAGGGCTGACACATCAGGGAGCTCTCTGTTTAGGACTCATTACATTTGCTTCAGCTCCACATATTTGTCTGGGGATGTCTGGACTATGTTTGTTTTTTAATAAATCACTGACCAAAATGTGTCTTTTTAAGGATTTATGCAGAGGAACAGTGAATCTGCAAACTCTCCTATTCTGAAGGTAGCAAATAGCAAAATTTGGCGGGCCCATACCTGTGTATCTAAGAACTTGGATGAACAACTGAGTTATGATGACTTAAACCATTGCCAAATACTCATACCAGATGCATCTCCTGAGCCTGCTGAAAATCTCTAGCAGAGGTTGAAGCCTGCACATTTTACTTCATGCTTCCCATAAGTGAAAACTTTGTGGATAGTCAGTTATCATGGCTCAACTGAGATATAATATCCCAAACAGCTGGGATAACTCAGCTGTGCATCTGAGTCTGTGAATAGGATATTTATTTTATTACCATATTATTTGTTCTTCTGTGTCATTCATTCATTGCCAGTTGAGAATCAATATAGTATTCCTACCTTTATGCTTCACAGATCTGTCTAAATACCACTTTTATACTCTTTTACATCATCCACAATCATACTTCATTTGTCTTGCTGATACATATAACTGTGGAATTTCCTTCCAGTTCTGATCCCCTGGTCTTTCAAATCCCTCCTTCAGTATCAAGTCTTCCAAAAAAGCTTACCTATATTAATCCATTAAGATAAGAAATGTTGTCACAACCCTAGTGTTCAGAAACATACAGGCATCTGAGGAGTACCCTAAATGAGGGGGGGGGGGGGTCAGTAAATTCACCAGCTTCATTGCCCTCCTCTGGACACACCCTGGCACCTCAGTGGCTTTTTATTTTAGTGAAGGGCCCAGAACTGAACAGGATTCAGGCTGAGTACAGGAGGATGATCATGCCCTAGTCGTGCAAATCTCCATGTCCCATTTATTAGCACAGCTATTATTTGTTGCTTTTTTATAAGGATAAATAACTAGAAAGCATTCAAACTTTAAAACAATTAGGTGTTATAACAATATAAGTATTTCAAGAGCTTAAACATCTTCTATGAGTATATGAACAGTTTTCTTTTCAGCTTAGAGTCCCTTGTCAACACTTTCAGTATCCACCAAAGACACAAGGTGCAGATGGTCAGCACCTGCTTGCTTCAGGCACTGGTTCAGCTGTGTACAGTCCTAAGTGCACTGTCATTGCTTAACAAATACATCATAAATAATTACTGTAATTAATACTGAAGCTACTTCCTTGGGCTACTCATGCTTTCTGTGTCAGTTCTGCTGCATGTTATAGTGTTAATCTTTTAGGCTAAGCAGCTATTAAATTCTTTGAGTTTGGTGAGTTGTTTCCGGCAGCAGAAAAAAATTAAATATCATTAGAAATTTGCCTTATATTTCTATTTATCCTCAGAGAATTCATCATCAGTTCTTGCTTGTCTGAACACATTAGGAATCAGTCAAAAGGAGACTGCTCATAATCCCTAATCACCATTTCAAAATTTTCTACCTAGTCCTGAAATGCTGTCCCTTAGCCACACTACCACGATTCCTTTGCTATCTTCTGGGCTTTCCTCCTGCCTTTGTAGTGGCATCTGACTCAAATACATTTACAAATAGGTCAGAACAACACTCAGTCTCTGTGTTTCCATTTAGACTCCAGGGAAAACTCATAAGTATGTAGTTCTACAGACATTTTCTCCAGCAACAAATATACTTTAAAAGACTCCTTCCACTATCTGCACTTTTTTACATGTTTGTATCATGTTTTAGCCCCTCTATGCTGCATTAAGTCCTCTCTGAATTACCAGTGCAAATGTTTATGGGATTATAGTGTATGCATGATCACTGACATGCTCCAAGGCTATCACTCCTTTTCTCATATATGCAAACCTTTAAAAAAATTTTAAAGCACCACAAATAGATTTTTTCATGGATTTGCCTTGGCACACAACCTTACTGCCCAACTTGCAATGGTAGAAGATGAGGAAGAGCAGAAACAAACAGGAGCAAAGGGTTATTTTGTCTGCTGCTGAAAAAAAACAAAACAGAAAGCAATACCAAAACACGCCCACAGCCCTCACAGCTCAGTGTTTATCCCAGCCTTGTGTACTGGTTTGTGATTGGGACACAGTCTGATCTTGTTCCAAAATAAAGAGGAATGTGACTGTTACCTGATTTAACCTGACTTGAAACTAGCAATTATACCTACAGGTTCCACGAGGCTTGTGATGGCCAAAAGATCACAGATGTTCTCTGGGAACCAGCCCACCCCTAACAGAGCTGCATCTCACTGCATTGGACTCTGTTTCAGTTTTTGCTTGCACCTAAAACTAGTTACTATCAATTAGCTATCCTGTCTTTCTTCTTAGTTTCTATGGGCAATCTGAAAACACCATGGTAGAGGCTCAAGAAATGAAAGGGGACAATTGGCTGTGATGGTATGCTATGTATTTTGTTACTTTCAGAACTCTTCTGTGCTGGCACACAGCCTTAGGGATGTTTTGTTATTATCGCTGTTGTCAGTTCTGAACACTAAAATTTACTGTATTTGATGTTAAAATCTCAACTCAAGGTTGTAATATCTATAAAGAAAATATTGGTATAAAGATTAAACTCTGAAGGGGTTGTTCACATCCATGAGCAGACGGTAGAATAAACACTGAAAATCTTATCTTTTTCTATTTCTTTGAGAAGCAGGAAACAATATGAAAAACATTTATTTCTATTTGAGAGAAAATACTTTTAACAGTACATAATCATTATCAGTCAATACTCAGATGTTGATAGTAGTTGCTTGGAAGATGCTTTTCATGATGACCTTTAAATGCCACAGTCCTAAGTGATGATGTACAAAGAATATTTCTTCATTTCAATATCTACTAAGAAAAAATTAAATTGCTTTTGAGTATTAGCAATATGTATGATAGTGGGACATATCTACACATTGGGTCACCCTGCACAGTGAGCAATGAACAGGATAACATTCTGAATTTGAAATCACCACCTTTGGGCCTGGCATTTCTTGCTGCAAACAACCCTCAATTCATTACTCTTTAAGTACAATGTCAATGCTTTTTCTGTAATCCATCTCACTTTTTTCTCACTAGTACATCAAAGACACTATACAAAAATATTTTCCCAAATGCACTCCTAACATATTAATGTTTGCCTAATTATCAGCAGCAGGATTTTGCATTAATTTTACAATTTTATCCAGCTATGCAACTAATAGGATTATTCAGAATCGTTAATAATATATTTTCTCAATTTTGAAGCTGCGTAATTATTATGTTGTGTCACATTATTCAACAGAAGGAGCTGAGATGAAACTTTTTGTATGGGGAAGGTACTCAGTAATTGCCTTTTTAGAGTTTTTTGCATCTCCTTTTGAATTATTTCAAATTATGTGATCAATATTTGATGCTGGCCATAATTCACTGGAGAGAATACTGTGGGGTCAGTAAGTCTCACTACAGTTGAGAGTATCCTGTATGTATTGGCCAAATCTTATATGCAAATGCTGATTTTTTAATTCAAATATCTAGGAAGTAATTGCTGTAACTGATTAATTTTAAAATAAAGAGCAAATATGAACTTAGATAAATACAAGCTGTGTATTTAGTCTTGCTGAGGTACTTGTATTTGTGGAAATGTGGTATTTCAGCAGCAGAAATACTGCTTAGGAAGCAGATAATTACTCTCATAAATCAGATGATATTCAGAATAAAATGACATATTCACCAATGAGAAGTGTGTCCCCAAACTCTGGCTGCTTACCAAGAGGAAAAGAAAATATCTGTAATATTTCATATTGCAGAATGAAGCACATGAGGAGTGGGAAAAACTAATTTTCTGAAAGCGGGTGGAACTGACACAGTTTTGGTTTTTTTCTTTTTTCCTTTTCTTTCAAATCTCTCCTTTGCATTTAACTTCCCTTTTATGCCCCTTTACACCCAGTAATCTCGAAGCTCTTTTAAATCATTAATGAATGAACCAGGCTGAACCAGGCTGAACCATGCCTCCCACTGATTTTATAAAGCAGGAACATATAATTAGGCTAATTTACAGGAGAAAGAGCTGATGTACTGGAAGGGTGAGTGACAAATCCAGGATCCCAAAGGACACCCAAACCAGAATCAGTTATAAAACCTATGCCTTTTAACAGCAAATCTATTTTTTCACCCGATCCACTTTTGCAATATTTGTACAGGAATGGGTGCTAATGTAAAATACCATCTCCTCCTACAAAGGGAGTTGTGCTAAAGTACTGGCCAGCTAAAAGCACTTGTCAAATTAATAGGGTGATCAAGTTTATGCCTTCTTCCCTCACCACCAGCTCAGGCATGCAGGATCCAGCCCTCGGATCCGGATCCACAGCTGGCAGAGGGAGATTCCCCAGTGCCTCTGCAAATCTAGTCCTGTTTAATAAGAAGACAAAAAGAAATCTGTTGCCAGGACTTTTAAAAAAAGATTTTACTTAATGGACATTGAGAAAAAGGAAACACACTAACCAAAGTACAGCTCAACACTTATCTTTAAGTCCACTGTGAAAGCTGCATTGAAGCGAAAAAGTGGTCTCTGTGACTCAGTAAAGGCCTCAGTTTTCGTCAATCCTTTATTTAAAGCTCCACTGACCTAACCACATAAAGGAAAATAATCTTCAACCTATTTTTGTGCAATGATTAAGTCTGTATGAGCTCCAAAAGCAGCCATGACTGACAGTAGAGAAGAGGGTCCTGGGATATTCAGCTGTGATATGTTGTTTCTGTGAAGGTCATCTCTTCTTTCAATCACAGTGAATGATTGACTCAACATGAAGTTCATATTGCACGACGTACTTTCAGAAATGATTCATGTTAATGGTGTATCTCAAGGGATTGATGTTCAACAGAAGCTACATCTCAAGCTTAAAAAATGATTTAGCAACATGAAAGCCTACAAACCAAAGCTCACGTAGAGACATTTGATGGTAAACATCAGAGAATAAATACAACTAAGAGTCATAAAATTGGATAGACAATAAATCTGACTGTTTAAGACCTTTCAGGGCTCAAATCATAGAATCCAACATCACTTACGCAGCCATTCCTTGATTCAGCTGTGCATCCTTTCCTGAGATGAAAACAGAAGACATTTTCAGCATTCTGACAGGTTGGAGCTGCTTAAGGAAGTAGCTATGTCAAAAAACATAACAAAGTACAATTCTGAGGAAATACAACTCCCCCAACACTACCCTCTCTCCCCACCTCAGTGTTCATGGGACATACCTTCTGCAGAGTGGCACTGGAAACCTTTATCAAGATTTGGAAGTGTGGCAATGCCACACTCAGGCTGTGGCTGGGAGGAGAGGTGACACACTGTGCCTTTCTCCCCAGGAGCCACCACTCTTCTGCCTCCCCCAAGGCCAACACTCCCCTGCTCTCACATACATGGAAGTGTTTATAGGTTAATGTTGAGCACATGACACCCCGTTACAGGAAAGACCAGATTACAGCAAGATTTCTCCATCAGAGTTTCCCTCTAACCCAGCTGTAAGTTTTGCGAGATCTGGTGGCTGGCAACCTGCTGGAACTACTGGTGAGTGCTTGAGGAGGAGGTTATGAGGCTGGAAGTCATGCAAATATCTACTCATATCAGGACAGGGTTATGCAGGGGTGGCTTTTTTATTACTATTCCAAAGCACTTCTTTGTATTTTGTCAAGTGTTGACATTGGTGGGGGAAAGGAATTGTCCTTGACCAAATATAAATATAGAAAACATAAAGTCAGAAAAGAAAACTTTACATGTCTTAGCTTTCAACTGAACTGACATTTGAGAGGGATTTGTGCTGAGGAAAGGTGGTGTTCTGTCTGCAATTGTCTGAGTTTACATGGGCATAAGCAAATAAGTGGATTTTTAAAGATCAGGTCAGTAATTTGGAAGATTATCTTGGTGTATATTTGTTGTCTTTATTAATATGTTATGGTAGGACTATAAATATTTTTTCTGTATGGGGCTCAGAAATGTAAGTTATCTCTGACTTCTGCTGTCCAAATAATACATCTAGCACCCTGAGCTTCAGAGGAAGTCATACAAACCTCACAGCCAATGAGTGCTACATAACAGCTATTTACCATTTTTAAAAATCACTACTTATGTATGATAGGTCTATATAGTCTTGATAATCTATATGATTGTTCAGTCCTTTTTTTATCTTAGTGAATTCTTAGTCTCAATGATTTCTAATGGTAGAAAATACTGAAAATACTGAAAATACTGAAAAAGTGTTGAGCTTTCTGCTGCTTGCTTGCACCTTCACTTTACAAACAAGCTCAAGCTGTGGGTCCCTGGCTGCCTGCTCCAGAACACACAGTATTGTACAGACTCATGTAGAGTAAGCAACTGCTATCATCTCTAGGGAGATTCTTTTCTTTCTCCCTCAGCATCCACAGGGAGGCTGGGTGACACAGCCCACCGTGTTACATCTCTGCCCCTGTAGGGCCACTCCACTGCTCTCCACACTCATGATTGCCACTAACCATTGCACAGTCCCGTAGCTGATTTGCTTTTTCAACTACAGTTGCACATTGATCTGTGTACAGTGGAGTCCCAGGTCTCCTTTAGATTATATAATCACCTTAAACCTTTCCAGGTTGAACAGATTGTTTTTCTTTGCAGCTGGATTTTGATGTTCTTTGTTATCACTCTGACTTTTCACCTATCTTATTTAAGTTTCTTTAATGTTCTCTACTGTCACTTCAGGTCCTGTACAGGTATACAACTTAGTCCTCTCAACAGACTTTGTTGAAATGCTATCCTTTCACCTTTCCAAGTCATTAATGAACTCATTAAACATCCTGGCACATCATAAGGAACACCTGGGGCAATTAATCCACCACTGTGATGAGATCTGGTCATTTAATCTTACTTGTTTTTCATCTCTAATCAGGTCTAGACTGCAGCAATCTTAAAATCTTATATTTAAAAGGTTCAAACTGTGTCCTGACCTATCTATTAATGTACATTTATTTCATATTTATAATTAATTCCCCTAGGACTAAGTATAATTGAAAGCCAAAATTCAAAAAATCTGTCTAAAATTCTAAAGCCCACTTTGAAAAAAAGCCTACCAAATGGTCAGCCTGCTGCGTTATTACCTGGTTGAACCTTTACACTGGTGCGGTAGGAATTGTATGAAAAACACTTTCTGCTGCTTAAAATATTTCTTTGCCAGATACAGGGTCTTATGCTGCCTTGTCCATCTACTGTTTTAATCTCTGCATATTTTTTTAATCTTTTAGCATTTCATTTGTTCTAAGTAACTAAATGGAATGCTTCAAATCTACCTAAGAACTGAAAGGTGGATAACATGAGAACATAAATAATTCGTGGAGCAGAGACAGAAATCCAGGATTCCCTTATCTCAAGAGATCAACAACACCTATATCTCTTGATTAATGATCAGAGGAACAAGAAATTTATCATAATTCCCCAGTGATCTCTGCCCTGATGTTTATCTGTCATTTTCTAATTACTTTCTTCGTGTGAATATACCCAGTTCTATTAGGGCAATCTCATATTTCTAAAATTCTTATCTATTATCAGACTGTCTTGTACCGTAATTTTTCATACAATTTTCCCATCTAATTTTTTTGGTTTTGTACATTATAGGATAGAAATGAAACTGCCAGTTTTGCCTACTTTGTGAACAATGGTATTTCTGATTTTCTATTTTTTTACATGTAAACTGATACAAATTTCTCAAGTATGGGCAGACAAAAGGCAAAACGGCATCTCAGAATGGATGCATATTCTAGTTATTCTTCTACCTCCTGAGAAACTGCCCCCAGGGACAAGGGAAGACAGGCTGAGGGAGCTGGGGTTGTTGAGCCTGGAGAAGAGAAGGCTCTACGTGGACCTCATTGCAGTCTTTCAGTATCTAAAGGGGGCCTATGAGAAAGGTGGGTGAAAAACTTTTTATAAGGGCCTGTTGCAATAGAACAAGGGGCAGTGGTTTTGGACTACAAGAGGGTGTATTTAGGTGGGGTATAAGGAAGGAGTCTTTTGCAAAGAGTAAAAACACTAGAACAGGTTGCCCAGAGAGGTGTGGAAACCATCAGGACTTGGTTGGATGGGGCTCTGAGCAATCTGATTTAGTTGAGGATGATGCTGTTGATTGTAGGAGGGCTGGACTAGATGACCTTTAAAAGGCCCCTTCCAATTTGAACTGTTTCATGATTCTATGAATATCAGGAAATGAATCAATAAAAAAAGGAAAGGAAGAAAAAGAAGAAAAAATAATCTTCCTAGAAATCTTGAAATTACCTTCTTTTAATCAGTTCTTCACCAGAATTCTTTAAATTTTCTAGTTTATTGCTAACTGCTAACATGAAGATTCAGTTCTTTCCTAACTTGACCACAAAAGCCCTTGCTCGGCCTCTCTGAAATGAGAAACTTTACTTCATCTACTAGAACTTGCTTTTTAGCAAAGAATAATATGATTTTGGTTGTATTAATCACCTCTGCTGAGTTTCAGTAGCTGTAGCAAGGTTAGCAAATGTGTAGATGTAATGGGCCTGTAAAAACATTCCCTATTTCTTTGAGCCTTGGTGATTATTTTTCTTTGTCTGCTGAATTAACCAAGTAATGATTAATGTTGGACTGATAAGACTTGCATAAAAGTGAGACATTAATTTTATCTTTATCATTATAAGCCTGTCTAATGTCATGAATGGCTGCAAGAGGTCTGAGAAGATTAAATAATTTTGAGAGAAGGCTAACCTTTCTGATCTTAAAAAAAAAAGAGTTAGGACTATTTTAATTATTTCCTCTTCTTCTAGCAGATATGTGAACTGCAGCTGAGATTTATGTAGTTTACATTTTTTCTGAGTCGCAGTGGCCCAAAGGGGGCTGCTTTTCTTCTTGAATAGTTAAAGCATAGCTTTCATCAATCTTTTTCTCCTTCTGCCAATACAGAGAACCTCTGCATGTTGTCCAATTTATGCATTTCAAGGCGGAGCAGGAGAAATATGTACCAAGAAACCCCTTGCTTTGAGAATACTCCTGAAATACCATTTGTGCTTCACTGTTTACCTGAGCAGCCTATGAACACCCCATGGTCACAGCCTCTCTTAGATAAAGTCACTTTCTTTGGGTGAATGTTTTATAAGCACAGTAATACCCATATCCTGCTACTGGTTAATTCAGTAGAAGAGTGATCCCATATTTCAAATATTATTCACAGGCAACCATACAAACTCACAGTGGGAATCTTAAAAAGCACAAATGGAGGGTAAGTCTCAAATTTTTTCTGAGTTCCAGCAGGACTGAGACTCCTTGTGGCTCAGAACATCTTCCATAACCAATAAAATACCAAGCTAGAAACATTGCACTGCAGTGAGGTTGACTTATGCTGAAGATAAGACAATGTCTCTGAGTTTATTGAAGCTATTGTTTAGGGTAGTTTTATAGTTTAACCTTCAGTAAGTGTTATGAACACCATATTCTTTAAGATTACAGGGAGAAGAAATTTATCTAAAAGATAAAAGGCCTGATAAGTAACGAAAAGAAAATGCTGGTTTTGTATCAAGATTTAATGCATACAAATGTGAACTGCCTTGACACTATTGTAGTGTCTGCACTAGGACATGTTTGCAGAGGAGAGGGTGCAAAGGCAGAGGAGGTTTCCCCATGAGCAATGCCCTGTGAGGTACCTGACCCAGGCACATGGTGGGGGTCCAGCTGTGGAGTTCCCCCTGTTTCTAAGTACACTGAAGCTGCATCCAGTCTTAGTATCCTTTCACACATCCTTAATCGTGGTATTTCAGTTTATTGTACACTAATTAGATAGACCTGTTGGTTGAAGGAGAAGAATCAACACCCCGTAATTACTTCATTGTAAAATGTAATGAGCTTTGGAACCTGGCTTACTGTAAAAATTGCAGCATAATAAATAGAACACAGTTTTCCAACTATAAACCAGCAGTGAATTCTGTTAGTGTATTTCTTCATGAAACATGTTTATGTGATAGTCTTCCAATTTTATGGCTGAAGTTTATCACCATAAGGTGCATTTCATGACAGCCAAATAACTACATTCAGTTAGACTTGTCACCATGTGCCTTCAGTATCAAGACACATGCTGATTGTATCAAATAGTGTTGACTGTCTTTGGCTGCAAATAGAAAAGATGATTACACTGTTCTCTTTAGATGTGATGTAATATTATTCACCTCACTAAAAACTGAAGGTCAAGGTTGTCTAAGAACATGAGAAAGATCATCAATTGAAAGCTCCATAATGTGATGATAATGCACTAAGAGAGACAGCAGTAGTTTTACATTAATATTTCTGTGATTTCTTATGCACAAGGCAGTGCACAGCCTACAAACTAAGCAAGTGACTACTGGTACATTTATATAGAAAACAGAACAATTCCAGGAATTCTGATGCTACATATTTTGCAGTCACTTATTTATCTCACAAGGTCAGTCAAAACAGTTTACACTCTTGTGTGAAATTCCAGCAAAGGATTAGTACATTATCAATGTATTTATGCCAGAATGTTATTATCATCTCCCTGAGCCTGTGAGAAAACTTGAGTGAAATAAGGGATCATGATGGAATCTAGTGAAGTAGTTTTAAGTGAAAAGTGTTTGCTCAGGATCATAGCCAATCCACGTAAAACTGCTGGCAACACAATTTGTATTGAATGTGGGTAATGGAAATGCTTGAACCTCCTTCCAGGAGTAAGTACAGAATACACTGCACACCTTGGCACACATTGTGGAATTCGAATGGAAGTATAAGACCCACAGTAGCTTTAAGGGGGGAGTGATTTTTGTCAGTTGCACCTCAAGCAAGCAGCGCATCACTGGATGAGAGGCAAGTGGAAGGCAGCGAGTGTGGAGCCGCGGTGTGCCCGGTGTGGGGATGGCTCTGGCTGCCATGGCAACCACGAGAGGAGCTCCCGCTCTTTGCCCTCGTCTGGAGACACTTGGTCCCCTGCTGCCTTGTCGCCTGTGGCCCTGTGGCAGCCAGACACTCACCCCACCTATCTGAAAAGAGCGGAGATCCGGGAGAGACAAACTGATCGGTGGTGGGTTTTCAGCTCCCCCCACTAGCATGTGGGAATGGAAAAATTCAGATGATAAACCCATCTTTTATATTGACATAATAATCATAAAGAATTAGAGTGTAATCTACTTGGAAAAGACAGTTTAGTCTAATTTAGGACTGCATACAGAAGTATTTTTATGGTAAACTTTCAATGGCATTGTGAAAGCAAAGGAGGACAGGCATTTGCATCCTTACAATGTGTCATTGTAATCCTTAACCTTAATTTCTCTCATTTAGGACCCCCGGTACAATGATAACATATAATCTACCTAAATAATCTTCATCTAATAATACTGATCTATATTCTTAACATCAACCACGTCTTAGTGTATTTTAGTTTAGGAAAACACAAAGAGCCTGGAATAATGACAAAAATTGAAATGATCTTATTTAGAAAATGTTGTATTCAGGGATTAATTTTAATGAGGTTTTAATATATATTGTATTGCCTTAATTTTAATTTTTGTGTTTTGTTAAATGAGAGTTGTCCCCTTAAGAACACATTTAGAAAGAGAAACAAATCATCCTACTAAATAATTTTGATAAAATGTCACCCATGACAGTGCTGAAATTTTGGTAGATGTTTCCAAAGATCAAATAATATACTGGCATGATCATCCCAGGTTTTCCTTTCAATAAGCAAAGGGAAGTATATGGAGACATCACAGAAGTTTTAAAACAGGAAGAGGGAAAGAGAGAGAGAGAGAGAGAGAAAGTGAATGATACAGGGAGAAAAGTGAAATTGAAGTCATTGACAGAAGGGAAGTAAGAAGTAGAGGGGCTGCCAAGTGAGTAATGAGCTAGAGCCACAAAGACATGGGTGGGTGGCTCTCAGCTGGCAGCTATTGATGCTGCTCAGAGCACCTCTTGCCCCATCCCCATGCCAGGGGATCTCTGCCGGATGCCTGTTTTTTCTTACCCTTAAATTCTTAACCAGGAGGTATTCAGACACAGATCCCTTCTTCAGATCAGCCAACACCAAAATCTGCACCACGGCATCAGTTTTCCTGACACAGTGGTTTTAGAAATGTGAGCTCATGCAACTGCAGCTGAAGTCAGTGACTGCTGCCGGTGCTCAGCTGTCTCATCCCCTATCCTTTTGCTTTTCCATGCACCTGCCCCTGCAAGGTGCTCTGAGAGTTCAGTCTGAGGGAAAGAAAAGAGAACTGGAAAGCTCCAAACACATTGTGGCTTCCATATCTCCTGTCCTGCTGCATTCCTGCGCCTGGAATGGTGTTTGTCCTGTGTGTGATGAGGAGATTGTGCTGTACCTGTCTATGTCTGGGCATGGAGACATGGTCAGGGACAAATTCTGTCCTTGGTATCCCTTCGGAGAGATGCAAGCTGGATTATTCATGTGGATAGAGTGGCAATATCAGTTTTTTAAATAGTTACATGGGGGAGTTGGAGTTTCTCATATATTTAAACCATTATATTTAGATATAAAACACCTCTTTTTCTTATAGCAAAAGTGTTTCATGCAGGCTTTGTTTGTTCCCACAAAGGAGCCAGAGTTCAATTTTGTGTAAAAATATCTGGTGATCAGAAAGTGTTTGTTTTGTCTTTTTTTAACTGAAAACAAAAGAAGACTGCATGGAAATTAAAAAAAAAACAACCCCGAACACTACTATTAAGCTTTATTGCTAATAACCCTATGCATAATAATCAGTATTTTGTCCTCCTGATTGTCTTTTCCTATCATTCAGTTTTCGAAGGGCCTAGGTCAGACTATGCAGTCCTTATTACTGAACATGCATAACATTGTCTTCTAAATTCCCTGTAACTATTCAAATACAAGCTCGAAAAGACAAATTGTCTATCACTCCAAAGTCTTAAAACAAAACAAAAGGCACCATATTGCCACTTTAGGGACACATTTGTTGCCTGCTGTTGCTATTATATATGTCATTTCAGTCCTGCAGTTAGCCATAAACTACATCTTTTCTTTTTCCAGAGAGAAATAAGAGATGCCTGAAGGGAAGCAAGAATGGAAAGCATCCTTAAAATGACTGATTTACAATTGGTAAGGAGATACAATATGAAAATTACAGCTTTCTCTGTGTGTCACATGCCAAGTTTGCACAATGCTCTTGCTTTAAAGGCTGCCCCACAGGCCAGTGTGGTGGCTCAGAGGACAGCATGGCACACGTGCAGCTGTGTGACAGTGAGAGACCCCCAGGTCATGGTCCCAGGACAGGCAAGAAGCTCCTCTCAGGGGATGAGCTCATGGGACAGCTCTACTGCAGAGACTGCTGCATACAAACCACTGCACAAAAGAGTGTAGGCAGCAACCTACCTTTCTGCAGTACATCTGAGAGTGGAATGGGAGCAATAATGAAAGCCCCAAAAACATCAACTGAGAGAAAAAAAAAGGCCCCTGTGATTCAAACCAGAGGCTGTTTCAGGATGTAAGGAGCCTCTTAGCATAAAATCCTACCCAAGGTCTAGTGAATAAATGAAAACCAATGCGTATTCTATGTGACTGTGAAAAGCAAACATACAGAATGCTATTTTTAGGTTCCTGGGATTTAGGACTCTGATATGAGTTAATCTGCTTTAGCTCCTGTGCAGCTTGGTCTCTAACCTAGGTTGTTAAATAGGATCTGTTGCTGCAGCCTCTACATTGCAGGGTGGTGTTCTAGAGCATCTATCTTCATTTCATTTTTTATAAGTCTCCTACACATTTTGGAGTGTAGGAGATGCATGGCTGTTCTTTCTCTTTCTACACTCCAAGCAAATAATGAATAGAAGGGCTGATTCGTTTTGAATTTTAAGCAAAAAGCATGTCCATCGTGTAATTTTGTGGGGAATTTGGCCCAGTTCCAGGGCTGGTATGGTGTCTGGCTCAAACACTTTCAGCAAAGTAGGGATGTATCTGTACCTTGAGTCTGTATCTGAAGCTCACTCAGTTTATTTAATAAACTAGTATTTCATAAAAGTCCTGCTACTTCCTACTAGCATAAACAATTCAGGATTGTGTTGGACCATCACATCTATTATTTACTAAAGTGCTTATCCTCTATAATTTCAAAAACTCCTCTTCAACACCTTTTTTATTTTTGCTGTCTGGATTTTACTGTAGCATGGGATTCCATATTTTTCTTTCATCCTTTGTGAAAAAAGCACTTCACTTTGTTTTCGGTTTGTTACCTGATAATTTCATTCCATGCCTGCTCATTCTGATCTTATCAGAAACAGAAATGATTCTTTGGCAGTGTTGTTCTCCAGTCACTCAGGACTGCAAAACCTTTTCTATAACTTTCATGCTTACCTTTAGGATTAGTTGCTTTGAATAAAGCAAAATCAGCTGCATCTTTATTCATTCCAGATTTACAATGGTTTGCAAATAATTTATGTGTACTACAGATCTCATACGTAGATTTCTTCCACTGGGCATCTGTAATTTATTCCTGATATTTTTTAGATATTAATATTTAATTTGACATTAATCCATGAGAGGATCTTCCCTCTTATCAAGTAATAAGCTCTAGTACTCCAAATACATGAAGATTTTCTTTATTTAAAAATCTGTTATTCTATAGGGAATTCCTGAAGTATGGAGCTAGTTGCACCAGTGTCTTCAAGAAGCAAATTTGGTTTATTACAGCTATAAGTGAGCTACTCCACAGAGCTTTACTAATAAGTTGCACAATGATTATCACTCTGGTGTTCTTATTTCCCCATCACATGCTGGGATGGTTGTTTAAAAGTCTTGTGAACTTGTTTTGAAAAATGATCTTTGTTGCAGTAACCCAAGAATATAAAACAGGGTGACATTACAGTTCGTGTGTCTCCAGCTTTAATTTGTATTTAATAACCTAATTTTTGTTAAGTATATTAAATTTAGTTGACTTTTAAAAGAGCACCCACTGAGTTTTATGCACATGCAAATTGTATGTCTGTTTGCTATAGAATTAAACCCTCAATTATAATGACAATAAAGATGTAGTTATAGTTTTAATAATCAATTATCAAATAAGTATCCTGATTAGTACTTGAGATTAAGTTACTGATTAAATATTCCTTTATATGGGAGCTTCGGGAACTGGTTTCCTTAAGGAGATTGATCCTCAAACCCAAAGAGAGAGTACCTGGATGCAGATTTATACTTAAAAAAACAGGTAAAAGAATTTGCTCTGATATTTACACTTGCTGCCACGACAAAAAATAGCAGGTCTGTGTCAAGATTCCTACCTGTATCAATGATAATTTAATCTGCACCTGGTAGCCAACTGTAAATGGGGATTCGGTGTTACTTTTTGAAATGTTCATGAGCAGTTCTATTGTTTGAGACAAATATGTTCAATTTCTCCATGGGCAAAGTGGAAATAACAGACAGGTACTACCTATAGATACTGTAAAAAATGCTTGAAGGCATGAAATTGGAAGAGATAAACACAAAATACCACTGGGCTGAGACGTAATTGTGGTTGAACAAAAAGCTTGGGGGATAGGAAATCAAAATAGCTGAAGTGTTTTCTGGCCTTATTGCTAATTGGTTGGTGATCTTGGGTAGCATCAGGTAGGAATTGCATAAGAGACCTTCTTAACATGGTGTTGAACTGCACACCTCAGTGCTCTGTACTCTTCTCATCCTCTGTCTAGGCCTATAGTGTGTTTTAGTGAAGTGCTTCAAAGGCAAGCTTGTTCACTATTTGACATTTTGAGCTAGTTTATTTTCAGTACATTGTCAGAATTAAATCTCCAATGTTCTCTCATTTTTGTGTGCTGTTCAGAGCATCAATGTTTGCCTTGTTGTTTTCCCCCTAGGAAGATTGTCTTGTCTACTAATTTGAATGTTTTAGCCTTTTAATCTACATGGATTTTAATGAAAACTCTTTTGACTGTTAGTTCACAGATTTTCCTTGCATTAAAAAGAGCCTGAGGTTTTTTCCATTGAAGTAATTTTCCTAATATGGTGAGAAAATGCCAGCATCTAGAAGTAGTGACTTAAAAGGAATGAATTACTGTTTGAATGAAAATAAGACAGAATACTAATTCTGATTTTACAGAACTTTTTTAAACAGTAGTGCTCAAATGCAGTAAATCTAAGAAGTCACATCAAATCTTAGAATATAAACTATATAGAAATCAAGAATACATGTAAAGGTTTCAGATTCCTGGAGAGAGTGGTAATTTAGAGGGCAAAACCTAGCATCTGGATTTGGGAGAGCAATGGTTTGGAAGTAGGGAGGTGGAGCATCTGGATTTTGGAGAACAACAGCAGGAAACAGCGAACAAGCATTTCTTGTGGGCTCCTCTCATGTGATTTTTTTCAAAAGTCACATCTGGCAAAGAGAGCTTGCCTTGCCTCTGTTGTGGAGCCTTTAGTTTAACAGGTCCTTCCAGACCTTGCATTTCTTGGTGCATAATTTAAATTGTGCTGTCCAAAGAGGTCCCTAAAAGTCTTTCTTTCTCCCCACTAGCACTTTGTTATCCTTCTCCAAATATAATAGTGTATGAAGCACTCATATTGAGAAAATATTAGGTTAAAAAACATTAGAAGTGGACAATACCTTTCTACTTCCCAGAAAGGCACAGACTTACTCATTCAAGCATTTGAATCTCTGCAAGAAAAACCTCACAGGTCTTAAGGTATTCCTAAAGGACTTACTCATGGTTCCTCTTCTCCTCCTGATAGCACTTAGCAAGAGTCATATTTTCCAAAGCCTTCTGACCTATCCATGGCCCTCTGTTTTCCTGAAAGCTCTTGCCAGTATGCAGGACATATGCAAATGAGCAGGGACATCATTAATTACTGTAGCTTCACTTCAGGTTTCACAGATGCTCATGTCCTGGAACTTCTGCCCCACTGCTGACTCAGACTTCTCCAGACACAGGAAATTTGTCCTACTTTACAATAAAAACTTCTGTCTCAAAGTTTAAGGATATCCTGAATATTTGTAAAAAATGGGTACTAAGGTGGGAATGTTTTCATGAACATCCACAATCATCACCAGCCTGTGGGGATTATTGAGTCTATGGGCAGAGAAAGATCATTCTAGAGAATCCCCCACTTCTTTTGTGTGACTGAGAGATAAAACAAATAGTGCCCAGGTTTCTGACTTTTTTTATAATTTCCATCTCTTTTTGTCACTATGATTGCTATGAAGCAAAAAATGTTTCAAAATGCTACACAGAAGGGGAACACTAAAGATTTTCTGACCTGAAGAATGGGCAGAAAGAGAACAAAAGAGGAAAAGGCAAAATCCTTATATTTAAGAGTTCAAAGTTTCAGTTTTAAATAAACCACATGCTTTACCTAAGAAGGCAAAATATTCCTGTTGAAGTTTTTGGTGTTGAGAACAAACACATAATTTCAATTTGTGGGAAAGAGGACGCAAACATAAAGTTTTAAGTGGAACTGTGTCAATTCTGAATAATCATGGGTTACAGAAAATTATAGTTCTATAATACACACTTACTGTGCAACAAAAAGTGGGGTTTTTTCCTTGTGATTGGATTTAAGATTGAGGCTACATTCTGCTTTTATTGAAGTAACTGAGTGTCATTACATAACAAATATGTCCCCCAGTGTCTAGACCCTGGAACAGAGAGTGGGCAAAATCAATTATGTATCTGCTTTCTTCTACAGCAGCCTCGACATCTTTGTTGTTTCAGCAGCATCAAATATGTATAGCAGATGCCATCTCCTGGCAATATCGGTTTTGGAAAGTAGTACTAATCTTACACAGTTTACATGCAGGAACTGATTTTTAACTATTTTTGAAATATGCTTAATGTGAAAGTAAGCTGTTATGTCCTTGGAGTTTCATAGAAAGCATTAACAGTTCAGGGCCATTAGTCAAACATTCTGGTTTTCACTTGACAATTCCTAATGGTCTTGTAGTAAAGAACTGTATAAATGTTTTAACACATAAGAAATACATTTAAATACATATTTTAAAAATTTTTAGAATTCTTTAAATGAGAAAGTTTACAGGTAGGGGTTTTTTTTCTTAAACTACCTGATACAGTTGGAAAGAGAACAAGCTTTAGGATTCAAGAGGGGGTTTGTAAACATATCTTCAAATTCTTGTCTAATTATATACAGATGAAATAGGAATTAAAGTGTAATGACTTTAAAGAGATACATGTCTTGACTAGCAGAGAAATCTAGTACAGTAACATGGAAAAAAACCCCAGAATTCAAGTGGGTAAAATGCAAACCAGTCTGATTTGACTTGGACGTATTTAGAATATTTTATTGCATTTCATGAATAATTATTGAATTTCAGAAGCATCCCTAAGTGGCAAACAAGTATAATAAGGCCACACAACAAGCTCATGGAAATGAGGTTCTGATATGCAGTGATCTGCTTTATTACACCAACAGATTGCCTGGTCAGCAGAGCATCTCCATGGGGTCTGTGGCCCTGCTGCTTTCACAAAGCTGAAGCAAAAACAATAGTGGTGAATCTTCCAGCTAACTGTAATCTGTGTTCATTTTGTATTTCCAAGTCCTTTTGGACTTAGTGATGTTAAAGTAAGGACCTAAGAGTAGGTGTGGCTTCGCTCTGTCTCTCTGTTTGTACCATGTTGTGTTTTGTGATTTCCAATACAGACAGATTCACACAAGACACCAAACTGGTAAAAGTGAGGAGGTCAGAAATAGGCTGCAAAGTGGTCTTAAAAAGTCAGGCCTCTGGGACTTTGGGAAAAAAAGGAACTGGTAGAAAAAAGCTGACATTGTGTATCAGATCAACATTATTACATTTTAGACAAGGAGAAAACTAAAAGCTACACACATTTCAGGACAGTGAGTTTAATCTTGCTGAAGCTTCTCCAGTCTGTTTAATGTAACACATTGCCATTGTTTCTTCTGTTAAAGGATAAGAAAGTAGGTGATTAAAAAATGCCGATGTTCAAAGAGTATCCTACATCATTTGCAGCCAATGTATTCCATGGCCTAGAAAATTAGCATTTTACTGTTGTCAGAGATGGAAGTTGCAGTCAAATACTGAAGCAGTAGTGGTCAAAGGGCTACCTTTAATTGCATCCAGGAGTAGGGTGCTTTTCTGGATAGAAAAACTGGATGGGAAAACAAAAAACCTCTGACAGCTGGGCACTCCTACCCCTACATGTGCTTTGTTACAGGGCAGCACAAAACCCTGGTGATCCGTACTTAAAGCAGGGTGAGTCTCTCCCTTGGAGAATAGTAGTAATAATCACAACTGGCCCAAATCGTGGCATGAAAGTGTT
This sequence comes from Leptocoma aspasia, assembly GCA_013399835.1. Taxonomy (NCBI): domain Eukaryota; kingdom Metazoa; phylum Chordata; class Aves; order Passeriformes; family Nectariniidae; genus Leptocoma; species Leptocoma aspasia. The sequence goes on along the minus strand of VXAX01003646.1, from coordinate 2,803,888 downwards.
TGGGGTCTTTGGAGCGGACCCATCCATTTGGAATATCATATTCATGTACAGTAAATATATCTGTGAGATACTTCTAGACACAGGCAATCCTGTGCATTTCTGTTTATGGCAAGCAGAAAACTGTGTCTCAGCTGCTGCAGCTGGAATTGCTTATACTACATTTTAGTAATAAAGCCAACAAAGTGCTGCTTACCAAAATCATACCTTTTGCAGTGGTTTTGGAAATTCTCAAAAATCTATACTGCTTTTTCTGTAGGGCTTCATTTTGCTTGATTTTTTATATCATTTTGCTCAGACATTTTTTGGCAGTGTTTTGCTGATGCAGCTGTATAGGGAACAGGGTCGCAGTCAGGGGCTGGTTTTGCCATTGTCGCCTATCTGGGAGCTGAGAGCCCGTCTCTCTGGAACATCCCAGCTGAGCTGAACGCTTCCCACCTCTCACCAAGCTTGTGATCTTGGTAGGGCAGAGACTGTTTCCATAGCCCTAATTGCTGGCTTTGCAAGGCTCCTTGTTACAAGTGTTTTTGCGCTCACTGAGGCATGTGAATCAAACTTGTCTGTGTTTGCTTCAGCCCCATAAACAGTGCTTGTTACAATATGGGCTGCTTGCCTGATTATTCAGAAGTCTAATCATTGTAGGCTTCATTCTAGCAGCACTCACACTGAGCTTGTTTTGCAAAGCCCTCTCACTACTTCCATTATCGTTTTAGTACTATGAAATTCTTTCACATCATACTGTTTTCAGAAAAAGGAGTGGGAAAAAAAAAGAAAAGCAGAAAAAAAGCCGACACCACAGAAACAGCTTCTTTGCACAGTACAGTACAGTACAGTACTGCTTTCCAAGTCATGCCCAGATACTACTACTTATTTTGCTCTATGGGAAAAAGGAGTATTTCCCTTTGGTAATTCTCCTCTGCCCAGTCCTGAGCCTCATTATAATCTCCTTTTCCCTGCTTAAGTAATTATTCCCTGGCTCTAAATTCCAAAAGTAGAATCAAATAATAAAACCTGGAAATTGCTGTCATTGATGTAGGGAAAATGTAAACCAGGCATGTTTTCCTCCTGGAGGTTTTAACTTGAAAAACTGGAGCGTAACTGTTGTCATTGTCTGAAACTTCTGTAGCGGCTGGTAATTTACATTAATTAAGTATGCAAATAGATGACATAAACAACAAATTGGCCTCAGCGTTAACAGTTTTCCTCCCACATTTTGAGACAAGTAAAGTGGTATAATGGTATGGAAGGGATCTAATTCATCCTAATTCTGATCTTCCTCTGGGAACAGAAGGAATCCAGCTGGGCTGCTGGTGCTGTCAGTAATTTTGACACATGGAAGACTTTGGTTTTAATGTAATTTCAGATAAAGACTGCTTGACTTTTTTTTCTTTTTTTAGCAACACTTACAGCAAAACAAAATGTGATGAGAACTAGGGTGTTGCTGGTCAATCACGTTACCTCAAACATGCAGAATTCCGGTTTTGTAAGTGGAAGCAGAAGTTTATCATTTTTAGGAGGCATCAGATCAGTATTAATTATTTCTAGATAGTGTTCAAGAATCTTGGTTGCAGTTTTTACTGCTCTGAAAGGACTGTCTTGCTGGAGCTGTGGAAATTAGTACTTACAGTTATTGATCCGTTTTCTCTCTGGCCGTGGTAGAGAATGTGTGTCAGAAAAAAAATTTATAACAACAATACTCATTTATCTTTAGACATACTCTTCTTTTACAGCTAAATAAAATGAATAAAGAATGTGTTCATATTCAGATATCTATGTGCATTCACCACAGTTCCCCTATAGATCACTCCTTCCTTTATGTTCCATCCCTTTTTCTCTCCCAGAAGGGGGGATGCCACAACCTGCCTCAGCCCCCAAGTCCTGGCTTACTTCCCCAGCTGCCCCATATTGTCCCACAGGCCATTTGTTCTGGTCTCACGCGTTGCTCATCTTTCAGTCATGTCATGCATGCTGTTTGCTAATTGCATAGTGGGTGAAATAACTAATCTGGGTCTCTCACTCATTTGGAGTGGGGGGCCACTTCTGCTCTGCTCACAGGCCTCTGCAACATCCCTGGCAGTGTAACTGTGGGTAAAGGGCTGAGGGTTAAGCTGTGTTTCATCAGAAGCTTAATTTTTTTGGCTAATGCATTTTCTTTGCAGATCTATTTCTACAGTTGTACGGTGCTGAACGTGGCTCTTATCTTCATACCCACAGTTGTACAGTGCTGAACATGGCTCTTGTCTTCATACTCATACACATTTGCTGCATATAAATAAATGGTTGTAGAGCAGAACCATGCACTGGTGCTCCCATTGCTTCCTCATCTACAGATCACTGCAAGTTTTACATATTTGAAGTGAGATTTGCTTATTTTGACTTGCTGCATCATTCATGTGGTTTTGTATTTTCTGTTCTAAGTGGAAGAGAGACACAAGTGCAAATTCTACATTCTGAGGTAAGAATGCTCCTCTGTGCTTTGCCAGTACCTTTGTTCATCAGGGCACTGGCAGAAGCCAGTAGAAAGCAAATCCAGATAAAAGCATATTCAGTAGTTAAGAAATCATCACAGCTATTAGCTTGGCTCCATTCACAGCCTTTTAACTTCAAATATAAGATGGAAATGTCTCATATTTGATAAAGAATGTAAAACAAAAATAAACACAGCTGTATTCCACGATCTTTATTTGACCAAATTATTTACAGTTGCAAATATCCTAAGCCTTTTATTATTAAACTTTGCTGTTTTGGAGGCTGATAATTTTCCTTACATAGCTTTCTGCTCAACAAAAACACAATAGAATAATTTGATCCCATATGCTATCAGGACAAAATAAGGACTTCTCCAATAATAATTCAAGATTGCTCTTCAGAGTTTTCAGGTTTCAAGATGTGAAGACGAATGCAAGTAGGTTATTTTAACACTGCCTTGGTTTTGTGTAATTTTGGTAAGTTACGTATGAGCTCTACAGACTCCAGCAATCCTGTCAGAGATTAGGGTTTTTAAAGATCAGTCTTAGAGAATTTCTGTGTGACCATTGCACAAAAAAAGAGTATTCTTAAATAATCAGCTATGTTACAATTTCATGTCAAAACTGCAGACATGGTGAATTTGCTATGATTGCACTGCAGCAAGAGCTACCGGAAGAGTCAGGCAGCAGCCTGGATTTCAAGGAATTAAATTTGAGCAGAGTGTCATACTTTCACATTTTCACTCATATTTTCTTGCTCTAATCTAGGCCTGTTTGAAGTGATGATATCTGGAGAGAAAGGCCTTGACTTCTGATACTGAAGAAAAATCAGTGTCAGTGAAGTGCAGACTCAAGTGATAGGGCAGGCATGAGCTTCTTCAGAGAGGAAAGAGCCAAGGAGTGTCTGCCATTTGGGACAGGCAATTCCTAAGGCTTGCAGGCTGATCTGTTTGTGGTTGTCTAGCAGTGTATAATAGCAGCTAAGCTCTGTGAAAGATGGAAGGAACATGGCAGTGGACTTACTTTTCCTTTGGTTAGATTAGGAAAATAGCTGTGCATAAACCCGAAAGGCTCTATGCATACGGAGATGCCGCCTCTGCTTAACCTCAGCCTGCCACAGCTTGGATCTCAGTTAATTGTATTGTGGTCTATTTGGACCATCTCTCTAGGCAGTGTCCACGGGGAGCACTGCTGGAACATACATTGTTTTTTGAGCAGAAGGTACTGAACTACAAGTTTTGACCCAAAGTGATCTGGTCCAAATCCTACCTCTTCCAAATGCTGTGTGGTGGTGACCACAGGGCTTTGAATCATCTGGTTGTCCTAAAGGGAAACTGGCTCTGTGCCCAGTGAACCACAATGACCTCCTAAATAAATGATGCAGTAGAAAACTCAGTGTTGAACTGTACCATGCATACTATCCTTGCAGGCTTTACACTATGCCAGGCCACTTTTATAAAAATAATAGACGGTGTTTTTAAAAAAAGAATTGGCATGCATCTACATTGACAGCCATCTTTGCAGGAAATATTACATCTCTGTATTAAAAAAAAAAAAAAGAAAGAAAATATTCTTTAAAGACATCCTGTGCTTTAACCCATCTTGGCCTTGTGAAATCTTTAAGATTGCAGTGGAGTATCTGAAGTCTTTGGTGAGGTGTAATGAAATCTTTATGCTGAGGTAACTTTCTTCCTTAATAGCATGGTGGGAGAGAATCCATTACGTTTTAAATCTGTCTTTGTCTCTGTGGAGACATTTATTTTAAAGTAACATTTTAATCATGGCTTCGGCCTGTGGGGAAAAAAGAAGTTACCCAGAGCTGAATAATGCATGTCCAACTACCAAAGGGGATGCTCTATTAACTCTGATTTACATATGACTGATTGTTTAAATTTGTAATATCACCATTCAGATGGCATTTTGGAAAGGTGAAGACCTCGTTTAGGGAAACCATAATTCAAGGAGTAAATGAACATAGTTTAATAAACATTATTTGAATGTATACATTGTCAAAATAAGGCTGACCCCCACCACAATCACTTTTAAAATAAATTAGCTTCCAGAATCCTCTTCCTGCCACTTGGGCTTAGAAATTATTTGCCTGGGTGTTCTTTACTGTGCCTATTTTTATGGACCCTTGGCAATTTTAGGGTCAGAAATAACATTTATCAGCAGAGAATGTGAATTTAACAAACGTCATCATAGGCACCCGTTTCTGATACTCATTTTCTTTCCAGAATCAAATAGTTCTGCTCAGTTCAGTTTGGCCACTCGTCTTCAGTCAATGGGTCTATGAAGAGTGTTCCTTGATCTATTTTTTCAGGGGTCTCTCCTGGTGTTTTGGGGCTGTGTGCATAGGGGGAGGCAGCGTTGGTGCATCAGTAGTGGGACGTGCTGTAGTTGGGGAACGCCTGGTTAAAGGCTTCCCCCTCTCTGGACTGGCACTGCCTTCAGTGACAGCCCTTCAGCTCCAAGCCCTGGCCTGCCCACTCCTGCTTTTGAGAGTATTTGTGCCATCCAGTGTCACTCTGCTGGGCAGAGGCACTAACAGTGCCACAGGCACACATAACCTAATATCTTATTCAGAATGCTTGCACAGTAATCTCGATGAGAATACTTTCAGGATTCTTTTTTACGAGCTAGAAGCAGTGAACACTGTTATAAATGCTAGCATATAACACTCTGAGAGGAATAATTGCAGCACATAGTTACTTATGTTAATACTATCACATTATCTTGTGATAGCTGTGCAATTAAATGAGTCACCGCTACGCCAAAATCTCATTTGTCTCCAAGCACTCCACAAATATGCTGCATTCACTGTCTGTGCTTCGGTCTGATGGCTTTTTAGTCACTGCATTCTCTTTGTGTTTGGAGAACAACAGAGCTGTGGAGCCTTTGAAAAGATGGAGCATGCTGTTTGAAATTCAGAATAGAAGGATATTAAGCTAATGAGTGGTTTTCCCAAAATGTATTTAATAAAGTACTTTTCTGAGTGATATTTATACAGCAATGTCTAAACCTTAAAAGAGTGTTTTAAGAACAAAAACAATGTTGTGACACAACAATCTGTATCCTATTTACCCTCCACTCTGAGTGCAGCCTGTGTACTCCATATTCCACTGAAGCAAATCCCATTGGCACTGTTTTTAATTTTCCGATATTCCCAATAATATATACAGAACTTTTGTGCTGAGCAATACTGGAATATTCCAAAAGTGAGAGAATATTCCACTTGAAGAGTGGTCAGCTCTTGGTTTCTGGTAGGAAAAGAAATGGAACCTAGCAAATGGGTAGGAAAAAGCTCATTGATGTTCAGGGAAGCACATTTTAGACAACAAATATGATTTGTCCCTTTTGTGTTACGATGTTGCAGATTTTTGCTGAAGAAATCATATTGTGAATGGGGAAGAAAGACAGAAAAGCATTCCTTTTCCTTGCACAGAGTCTCTTCTGTTTATTTTCCTAATTAAAATCTGCAGTCTGATTTTTGCGTACTTGAAGACGCCGCTCTGGCCTGAAAACACAGCTAAGTCTAAACGTGGGTAGAAATTACTCAGCTTCCACCTAAATCATTGTGGAACTAGAGCATTGCCTCAATGCAAGCGAGAGCTCAGCACAGGCACAACAGCTCCTCTCCTGGCCGCTGTAGCAGCTCAGAGACAAACTGAGGAAAAACAAAGAAAAACAGAGTTGAGCAGCGCTTGAGAAAATGTTCCCTGTGGCCTCAGGACACCGCTCTGTTACGGTCAGATGCTGTTAGAGGTTTAAGAAAACAGAAATCGGGAGTGGTACATTTATACCCCAGAGTTTAATTGTGACCTTTTGTATTTAGGCAATATATTTTCCCAGCCCAGGAATTAAATGTAGTACAGAGATACTCTCCTCAATGTGACATCAAGTATCGTTCTTCCCCTGAAGAAATAAACGTGAATGATGAAAGCAGGAATGTGGAAATAAAAGTGTTACTTCCACACTTATAATGCCAGCTAGCACTTGTTACCAAACTTGTGAAAATAACACGATTTACTGTAATAGTTTACACTTGACTAGTGAGGTATAAAATAGCTTTATCTTATAGCCATATAAACTATGGTTAAATTAGGCTGAAGAGACACACAGAGCAGTGCCCACAAAAGGATTAGGAGTACAAAAGCATCACAAATACAAGAGGCGGGAGCAGAACATCCTGTTCAAAATATATGTTGAATGGAATGGAAATGAAAGGAATTAAACTAAAAAGAGGATGAAGCAGCTCACCTCTTGGGTAATTCTTAATCTGAAAGAGAAGTTGATTTAGGCTGAGGCTATACAAACCCCTTACTTCCCTGCAGCATTTTGACTGATAATATACCAGGGACTCTAAATGTGAGAACGGTGGGAGATAATGTGATTAGTCTGATCACTCAGATTTTCACCAAAACAACAAAAGCTTTGATTTAAGTAGTATCATTGTATTTGTATGCTCTCACCTATCTAATTAATTACATTGAATACCAGAAATTTTCAAGGCTTGTTTTGCTTTATTTGCATATCAGGATTACTCAGAAATCTGAGGTGAGACTACTCTCTATTCTTATGCTTGAGAGAGATAGGGATCTGAAACTTTCCTTTCCAGGTATGGGAATTAGTGTTTCAAAAATAAAAGCAACAAACCAAACAGCTGAAAACAGCCTGAGCTGAAAAAACATCTCAACTGAATTACACTTTTCCCATTTCCCTGATGTGATAAACCTTAAACTCTTAAAAGATCTGTCTTTTAAATGGAAAATCAAATGGAAAGCCTCAGTGCTTTGGGTTTTTTTATACTTCATGAAATATTGAACAAAAAAGAGGTCATAAGCCATTTTGTTGACTTTATAGGTCTCGTGAGACTTCTTCAGGCTCTCTTCTTGTTTGCTGCTGTACATCTGGACTGAGAGTCATGCAGAGACAAGATGGCAGGTGTAAGTTGCTCTTGGAGATGTAATACATTTTCCTCCACAGCATGCAAGACAAGCACTTGCTTTCCTGTTTCCACGAGAAGGACAAAAAAAACTTCGGGCCATGCTCTTGCCCTCAAAAACCAAATTATTTTTTTCCAGGAGTTCCAGCATGACTGGGATTTCCTCCTATAAATTGAAATATGCAGCTTCCTTTTGTAGGATTAAAAAAAAAAATAGTTACTACCACAGGGAAAAAATGGTTTCACATATTCTCCTAAAATAATTACTTAATGTTGTAATTGCGCATCTAAAGAAAGACTAAGCCACGGGAAAATGAACGTAAGTAAGACTCAGTGAGCACTAAAATTAAAAAAGTCTACGTCTATAGCAACAGCAACCAAATTACTCAGGAAATGTGGCCACGGTGAGCTTGTGAGAGGCAGAAAAATGTTGGAATCCTTGGTGACGTGAGAGCGGCTCACACCGCCCCGGCTCTTCCCAAATCGTGCCACCGGGTGCCGCTGCAGGAGAGAAAAAGGAAATCTTTCCCGGCCCATGGCCAAGGACGAGAAACATTAATTTTCATGATTCCCCCCTCGCGCCTAGCTGAAATAGTGTTTTCCCTGCTAGTACACATGCAGCCTTCTTGTATTAGACTTCTATATCATGAGTTATTAATTTTACTGCTCTTGAAAGTTATTGGGGAGAGAAAATAAAGTCGTAAAATCTGTGTGTGACTCACATGCAGCAGAAGGGCAGTGCAAGAGTTGATGGACTGAAATGATTTCATTTTGCTTAGAAAACCCCCAAGACTTCAATATGTAATTCTGTCACCATTAAGTCTCTGTGGTCAGTTCTGATTTCACATTCTTTTAATTAGTTTGTTTCCAAAAGAAACCCCTCTAAATCACAGCTGTCAGCACTGCTGATTCTCCTAAATTTTTTACATTTTTGCACATATTCACCAAATAGTTTGCAGCTAAAATCCAGGAGGGGAGCCCATCAGTGCTGGCACTGCTGACCTACTCAGTAGCATTCAGGCCAGCTGGAGAGAGATTCACTCCCTCTGCTCTGTCTTACCTGGGGTCTGATTGGTTCTCATTTCATTGACAAGTTGGTTAAATTCCCCAAGAAACAAAGCAGGATTCTGGCAGAAACGAACAATGTGCAGATGTTATTAGAAATCATAATTAAAAAGAAATTCCTATGTTATGAGGATTTGCCTAGGAAGCAAAAGGCAGTATCAAAGCATATGTCTCTGCTGTATATTATTAGACTATTATGTATTATTGAAATATGTAAATCATGGCTATTAAGGAGAAATTCAAAGAAGCAGCCAAAGGAGTAGAAAGTTTGCAGGTGGCATGCTGATTGTTTAAAGATGCTGTACCAGAGACTAACAGCAAACCCTTACTGCTTATCAAAAAAGACTTTAAAAGGACCACACGCACACAGAAAGCTGGCATGACAAAACAGAAATGTGAAAGTAGTTGTTAGAAGTAACAGTCAGTCTTCAAAAAGTGGAAATTGTGTTGAAATGAGGAAAACAGAAAAGAACATAAACTCTTGTACGTTTAATATAAAGCCTTTATAAAGTGGGCCAAAAATATTTTGAGGAATAACTTGTGATAAGCATAAGAGTGAATAATAAAACTTGCTCTAAACACATCAGAAGCATGAATTGTGCCAGACAGTTTATAGGCATTCTATAATGTTTGGGCTATAAAAGAAGTATTTAAGGGAGATAAGCCCAGAGCTGAAAGGCTAAATGAATTTTTCACAATAATGTTCTCCATGGACAAGCTTAGGCAGGTTTCAACAGCAGAACTTTTTTTGGGTCCAAGTCAAAGAAATTGTCTCAATTTGAAGTGTCAGAGAAGAAATTTTAGATTAGACAGAACCAAATGGTAACAAATCAAGCAGATTATATCAGGTTTTCAAAACACTTCTAAAGGAAGTCTGATATATGTGACAAATTACGAATGCAATGTAACTCAACATGTAGATTGGCCTCTTTTCCAAAGGAATGGAATGTGGCAAATGTTCATTTTGTTCTTAAATACAGTGGGACCTCAGGAATTACAGCATAATAAGCCTGACCTCTTGCGTCAAGTCGATAAAGATTTTTCAAAAGAAGGGTATAAGGCACAAATGGTTAGAATTTGTTGAAAGATTCAGCATGCAAGAGAATGAGAATTATTTGGATGATACATTATGAATGATACATCATAGATGGATTTCCTAAACCTTTGGACAAAGACCCTTCATTAAAACATGCTGAAGAAAGCAAACATGAAATAAAATAGGTTTTCTCAGGTGGCCATACACGATTGAAAGAAAATCTTCAGAAATCAGGATAGAGAATGAATGGGTAGCTTTCCATTTTCACAATGGCAGGGGTTTACTCATAGATGTTCTCCAAGATTTGATGCTCACTCCTGGGCTACTTTATATTTTGAATGTTTCAGAAAAGAAGTAAATAGTAAGGTCATAACATCAGATGATACAAACCAAGAGCCACTTGTGATAGGATGCAGGATGTTCTCTCAAGACAGAGCAATTTGGCAATAAATGGTGGAAGAAATTCAATGTTAAATACAGAAAAATATCCATGAGGAGAAGAAAAGCCTGATTATGCTTATACAAGTGCAGCTTTAAATAGGTTATAACAACTACAGAAGGAGGTGTCTGAGCTCTTTGGGAGATACTGTATGCAAATGTCAGATTAATATTCAGCAATGGCAAACAAACAAAACCACAAAGTATTAGCAGAAGGAAATGGTGAATAAAACAGAAATCAGGATGCAGCTATAAGCATGATACAATTTGCAGATCCAGAGTTATAACTCTGACCCATACTTCGAAGACTGTACATTGTTCTACTTGGATTTATTTAAAAAATATTGTAGAACTAAAAAATATAGTAATGATGGCAATAAGTTTGGCCAAAGATAAGGTATGGCTACCACAAAAATTGGAACTTAATAGAGAGGGCATACTTTAACTTGGATGAGAAACATCTACTTGGGATATGAAATAACAGAGGTTACGAAATCATTAGTGGTATAGAAAAAATGAGGGGAGGGATAGGGAGGGATTCACCTCTTTCTATCACCAGCGTAAGAACTGGGCTCCCTAAAATTCCTCTTGCAGATAGTAGGTTTGAAATCAAAAGAAGTGTTTTATTTTTAGTTGCCATGGAACAGTAGCCGCTGTCTCAGCAGCAACTCCTGCTCCACAGAGATTTGAAAAAGCCCACAGAGGCAAAAGAACATTAGATAAAGAGCTAAACTGTACCTCAGTCAAGTATAAACAAACGTGGTTGTCAAGTGTTTATGAGAGACAGACACTAGCTCTGCTGTGAGAGGGGACTGAAATCTGCAGGCTTGAGGAAATGGTGTGTTGGGTTCATTTAAGAAAGGAGTCTGTCGGTTGTCCTGTTCAGTTGTACCCTTCTCATTTACATTAGTCAAATCTCAGTCAGAAGTTATGATTATCCTAAGAAAACATGGGGGATTTTTTCACTAAAATCTTGACCACTACTTCTGAATGAAACAACCTTCTTGATGTGTATTAGCACATTTGTTTCCTTCCCTCCATTCCTTACCTTCAACTCCACCCTCATCAAAATCACCTGAACTGTCAGTCTTTGATACCACTATCACTATCTTCTCTCAGGACCTGAAACTCATCTCTCCCCTTCCCATGCTGACTAGACCCATGTTCTTTTTCTTGGTTTGGGGTGTTTCTTCTGCTCTGTTCTTTTTCACAGTTCCTCCTGCCTTTTTTAGTGTTGCAGTGGGATTACTCATATGCACCTTCCAGCTAGGTTTTGTGATTTGTAAGTCAGTGGATCTGGCCTAAGGTAGCTTCAATACCCAACAGACAGAACAGCATGCCTTCTACATGCAAGAGGCACAAATAGGCTCTGCCACGGGATTTCTCCCATCCTGAACGACAAGCCAGATGTGTGATTTATCAACTTCCAATGGGAGTCTCACTGGAGACAGGGAGCACTCAGGACTTACCAGTACTACAGTCCTGTTGTCTTTGCTACAGAGCTAACTTGAGTTGAAGTGATACATCTGTGCATTTTTTGTGCAGGGGCTTTTGTTCAAGACAGCGTGAAAGGAGTTAATGTGGATTACAGTTTAACTCTTCAGTGAAAACAGCTCTGACAACCTAAGTATCAGTGCTTTCCCAATGTGTATTTCTGCACAGCATTTCCTCTTTTGCAGAGTAAACCTCTACTGTGGACAATAGAAATGCTAGGCACTGTGAGGTCCAGGTTGCAATGACTAATTAAGATAAATGTGTGCACAATCAGTGCAGGTGACCATGAAGTTCCAGGCAATCTAGAAATCATTTTAGGTACAGTAGTTCAGAACTGTGTCCAAACTAAGTCCAGGGGGTTACTTATACTTTTACAGATTTTCAGCAATTTGTAAGGATTAGTAAATTATTGCTGAGAGTTCTAGCTAATTAAGTACTTAGTTATGATAACAGAGTAGGATGGTATATGAAATGGCTTACCTCTGACACAGAGAGGTCATCTGGTTTTGTTAATGACAGTAAAGCCATAAACCTTATTACATATGAATCTGTTAAACTGTAGTGTGTGTAGAATGGGAAATAGAAGTGCAATATCATCAAAATCTCTGAAAAGACTTTTATAAGGTCATGATACGCTGACACCAAGCATTTTAATTTAAGGTTAACGTTTTCTAATAATACATTTGATAGCTATAATGAGACTTTCAATGGAAAAATTATTTAACTGTTATATTTAACTTTAAAAATTATATACCCCAAATGTATTGTGGCATATATTACCATTATAAATTCAAATTAATGTATACATTACATAGTTACAAGAGAAAAAGGGGCATTTTTTGATTAATGGAATGGTAGTAGTTCTGTCTCCTTCCACTTGTTCCTGCAGAGTGAAGGATGCTATGAATATGAAAGAGAAACAAACCAGTAAGAGGTTTAGCTTCTCAGCTTCTCCTTTACTTCTGTCATGCAAGCATAATATATTCTGTACTAGTTTTCTGGAAACTTCAGAAGGATGAACATGAAAAAGAAAAAGAAAGACTGTCTTTCTAAGCAGCCTTTGTCTAGAAACCAACATTCATATTGAAGGCTGAACTGTTATTTCAAGCTTTAGCATATATACCTCACCAAATAAGGGACTGGCCAACTTATGTAAAAGAATAACATGCCTCTGAGCAGAACTTATTAGCTTGGGCACAGTTCCACAACAGCGTGTCCAAACAGCTTTTGGATTGAATGTATCTTCCACTTTGCACCTTAGAAAATGAGCTAAGCTATTCCACAACTGTCTCCACCTGACTACAGAGACATGCCTTCATAATACAGCTTGGACCAAGGCCCTTCCCCAGCTTGCTGACACAAGTTGGCTGTCAACTGCTCTTACTTCCCAGCTGATGTGAGGCAGTTGCAGCACGATGAGTTCAGTATCTGTATTTACAGGAAAGTCATTAGATGGGCATTAAATGAGCACTCAAGAACACATAGCTTAGTTTCCGAATTTTGTAGGTTCCTTAAAAACTGTTGTGTGAAAGTAAACAGCTCTCTCTGCTTGCTTACTGCCTTAAAATAAGGATTGTCTGGAAAACAATTGCAGTTAAAACTGCAGGCACAAAAGGGGCAGAAGTTCCCGTCGTTAACCCTACAGATCAGTCAATCTCCAGCAAAACAAAAACTGTGCTTGAATAAAATTTGGGAACTCTTTCCTGGAAAACACATTTTTGTCTGAGGAGCACCTATAGTTCAGAGAAGGACTATCCAGCAGAAACTCTGCTCTGGTGAGTGGCTGTGTCACACTCAGTGAGAATTTTGTTATTGGAAGGCATTACAGGGAATGTGCACCTTCCCAAATCCCCAGTTCCTGAGTGCACACACTTCAGTCTGTTCTGCTCCTCCCCACTCTCTCTTCTCAAAACCCAAAGCATTTTGGATTTGACATCTGGCGTGTATGTAACAATTTCAGCATCATGGGAACATTGTATAACTATGTGATTGCATGCTACAGAGGAACTTGATGGAAGGCCCAAAGCAAAAAAGACCACATAAACAATGGAAATATTAGAAAGAAAAGCAAAGATAGAGTTCAGCAGCCAGCAAAAGAGAAAAAGTACACCCCTCAAAAACATAGGAAAAGAGAAGGGGCAAGGAGGAGAAAGAAACAATAAATAGTTTAAATATGACATTGATTACGAAGTTGCTTCATTGTTCATGTTTGGCAGTGGAAGAGGAAGGGGGAAATAGCTTTTTGGAATGCTGCATGAACATTAATATTGATGGCCTCATAAAAGTAAATATGGGTTTCTCAAGGGAGAAGAGTGCAGACACTCCTTTGCCGTTTAAAGCTGAAGTTCATGTGGAGGAGAGTCACAAAAGTCTTCAGTCTGTGTACCACGAGTGCTCAATAGACCAAATATTTTTGGCAATGTGCCTGGTTAGATGAGTGTGTTGGTGCTGCCTGCTGGGTTATGTAAGGAGGCATACTGCAGCAGAGACAGTGAAGCAGGAAGCCTGAAATGTTCCAGAAGACCAACTGGGATTTCCCCTGCTGCTATTGTCACAGCAGAGCCACTATTTTTAATTTAACTAGTAAAAATTAATTTACTTGTCTTATTCTAAACTTAGTCTGCTACCAAAAAGAAAAAAAAAAAGGATTCAGGCAATGCTAGTGGGATTTTAAACATGTTAGAGTTTAAACACACTAATTTCCTGACTGGAGGGGAAAAAGCTGGAAAACCAAGCAGCACAGACACACCATGTCTGCATCATGCAGTACTGTGATGCTTGGTGATGGGGGGAAATACTTGGCTGTGGTGCAAAGGTGATAGAAAGCCAAGTGAAGCTGGCAACTCTGCTAACATAAAGCAGAAAATAGCCAAAACATTTGAGGGGATGCATCATAAAAAAAAACAGAGAGAGCAATGTAACGTAATTAGTTATTAAAGCAGAGGGATGAGAATAAGAATGCCTTCATTTCCAGTGTTGTCCAAGTTACACACTGAGAACACAGTCATGCCAGGTACTAAAAGTCTTCTCATTGAGGCTCTTGTCTATTCAGGATATTGTTGTGTAGCCTTTCCATATTCCCCTGCTTTAGCCAAACATTTGTACTAAAAATACAAATCAAAATGCTCCTCTCTTGCAAGCTAGAGGCACACACTTCACTGTGTCATTGTTTCTAGGATAAGAGCATTATGTACACAGACTAAAAGTTTTAAAAGTAGTCATTTGAGAATCTGGTTCCAATAAGTTTCATTGTCTTTTTTGATACTGCCTTTTTTGAGTGGTAATATATGCTGCAGTAACATAAATCCTGTGACACATCTCTGCAGGGTGTATTTGCACATGATAAATATACAAAACAATATTAGCTCTACCATGGCTGAGATGTTGATGAAAAGACACAGTAACAAAGACAGCGAAGTGTAAAAAGTCGTGCATTAGTCACATATGAAGCTAGAACTAACAGTTTCTGGACCCTGACCAAGTGTACTTTTCCTTTGGCCAAAGGGTAAATTTGAGTGTGAAACAGACATAAAAAGCTAAAACATGCCCATGGTTACTTGAATTTCAGAGTTGAATACATGACCTAGGAGACACGTGACTTCAGAGATGCACATGAACGTGGGAGAATGTGATGAGTACTGATATATTCTGAAAAATTAGGAAGTGGCTAACAAGTACTGCAATGCACTTACAAATAATTTCTTTCCAGATATTTATAACTTGTTCAGTGATTTCCATGGCACATCCCATCACAATCCCTGGCTCCAGTCCTGATATCCCCACTAAGTTCCTTGTCTAGTCATTCCGCCTTCCCTCTCTCCTCCCTGACCTCTAAATCCTACAGTCTGCCCATTATAAATTCTTGACCTAGATTTTCTCTCTTTACACAAGCTTACAGTTTCTTTTTCTCATCAGTTACCTTATGCTTTAGCTTCACACCCATTTGTACCTCGCATTTCTTTCAGGCAGCTTTGTTCTATATCTGTAACAAAAATTAAAAAAAAAAACCAAGAGAGAAGATAAAACCCCAGGAAAAACAATCACTTGATCCTGACAGGTAAAATCACAAAGCATCAACTGTAGTTAGGAAAAGCTGAGCATATTGTTGCACGCTTTGGATTTTCAGGTGAAAAGTGCAAGTGAGTCCCTTCTGAGCACTGATGAAGAGATTTTCCAAAGTCTTGGACCCTGGACAAACTTGGCGTGCTTCTCACTGAACATGGGAATGGCCATATTCATTGCACAGAAATTGTCCCCTTACAAATTTCACATTTTCCAAGATGTGAAGTGCTTCAGCTCTTCAGAGAAAAGGTTGTGAACAGGCACAAACCCGCAGTAATGATAAAAGAGCAAACTGTTAAAGCACTGCAAAGTTATTGCAAGACAATATAGGGTATTATCCCAGAAAGTGCCAGACAAACTTTCTCATAGCTGATGCTATCAGCACCACCTCTTACTGCAATACACACATAGTAAACTCATACTTTTTCTGTCATAGTTAGATTTTATGTTTCTGAAACACATCGTAGGGTGATATTTTTCTTGAATGCTTATGCCCAAAAAAATCCTGCCGTTGATCTTTTTGATTTACATATCAGTTTACCATTTTAAAATAAGTGCTGTGTAAACAACAGAGGGATTACTATAACACTGTGGGAAATTCTAACCCATTAATGTGCCAAGATTTCATCAGATTACTAAAGGCAGGAGCTTCATCTACATCTTTAAAATATTGACACTTCTTTCTCTGTAGCCCTGGGTCTGCAAAGTATCAATTGCCTTATATGAAGCCCCCAAATCTGTCAAAACATTTTGGATCAGATATTCAGCTCCTGGAGAACTGAACTTCAGTATACAAATTTTATCTGGATGCTGTGTTTGGTCTCTTAAAACTCCTGCCTTTTGTCATTATAATTTATGGTCTTGTATATTCAGCTTGCAGACACTGTTTCTGTTGATCACTTAAAACTTTGGCATGACTCCGAATAAAACATGCAGCATTTTGTACTGCATACCAGATGTGGATTAACTAAATGGTGCTTGTGTTCCTAGAAATCAAAATCCAAAAATGTACTTGTGCTTAATCATTAAATATCTATTTAATCAACCCTTAAACCATTTAACTATGGGATATATTTAATCAACCATTTTCCAGACCAGAGAAACATGGTTTTTATACCATTTTATACGTAAATCAATCTGTGTGAGATAATCCGTATTTTTCAGACTTCCCAAGGTGCTTATTTTAAATGGCATAAGGTTTCTCTTTTTTTCCCCCTTTCATCTGGAGTACCACAAAGTGCTAGACAAACTATAGCATTGAGCAGTAAAACATTTCTGGGGAAATATGGCAAATAGCGACAAACAGGAAATCTGTGTGCCATTCAAAGAGAGATTTAGAAAACAACAAAAATCCCCCACACTCCAACCCAGGATCATGATGAAACTATTGGGATGGTTATCTCCCTGGATGTGAATCTTTGATTCACTTTGTACCATTCCAATATTTTAACTGAAGAATTAAGTTTGATTACAAAAAGGACAGGTTTGTACTGGGGAGTCCAGGTTCCCTACAAGCTCTGCTTGTGCCCCTTGTTCCAGACTTTATTTATGGCAGAGGCTGCTAGGTGAGCTCAGTTCTGAGTAGTTTTGCAATGTGCATAATCACCCTGCAGAAAACAGAATTATTATTCCCTCTGATTAATAATTATTATTTGTTGAATGGAGCTTTACAAAATACAAAATGAAATACATTCATTTCCATGCAGGCTCTCACAATCAAATAGATCTAACTGTGATGAAGACAGAGTCTGTCCCGTTATGGGGCTGTCACCCATCTGCCATCTGTTTTGAGAAACGTTTTCAGGGAGGAAAGAGTGGTGCTGTGGACAAGACACTGGAATGGCTCCTAACACAGCAGTGCAGCAGCTCTGTCACATTTCTGGTGGCACCAGGCAGTTTTGCTGCAGACAACCTTGTGCATATCTCTGCTTCTGAAATAAGAGCCTGTGTAGGTGAGGTCCCAGGAGACAATGCTGATGCCAGTCTCTTTGATTCCTGACCAAGACTGCTGAGCTTCCCATCCTTCTGGATCCCACTGCCAAAGCCTGTAAATAACATAAAACCTTCTGCTCCTTTTGTCCTAATGTTTTGACTCAACTCTATTTTCCACTGGAAAGCCTCCCATTCCTCCTTGCTTCCAACACTCATCCTGCAGCCCTGCAACAACCACAGGGCCCCCAGTGAGGAGCACCCTACTCTGTTTAGCCTTTGACCTGTCCCTGCCTAAGTCTCCTGCCCTAACCTGCCACTCTTCCAACTCTGTCCATCCAGCTGCTGGTAGTCCCCCACCTCCTACACTCCTTTACCCTCTTTTTCGCTGCCATGACCACCTAAGGATGGTGGCCTATCTATGCCATGCCCACTTGTTCCCTCCTTCCTGCCCACCGAGAAAGACAGCCCTTCTTCTGATAGCATTTCACAAGAGCAGGTTCCAGATGTGCTTCCTGGGAGTCCTCTGTGAGAGCAGCATTAGAAGATGTATTCTGGACACAAAAAGAGCATGAGTACTCCCACTGCAACACTAAAAAAGGCAGGAGGAACTGTGAAAAAGAACAGAGCAGAAGAAACACCCCAAACCAAGAAAAAGAACATGGGTCTAGTCAGCATGGGAAGGGGAGAGATGGAGCTTCAGGTCCTGAGAGAGGATAGTGGTGGTATCAAAGACTGAGAGAGAGTTCAGGTGATTTTGATGAGTTGAAGGTAAGGAATGGAGGGAAGGAAACAAATGTGCTAATGCACATCAGGAAGATTCTTTCATTCTTGTAATTGTGGAAAACTGCGAGGAAAGGGTAGTAGGAGTCATGTTTTATTTGCTTTCACCAAAAATAAACTAAACATCATTATTCTGCCCCGGGAGGCAAATGTTCAGCCATGGACAAAAGTTGCAGTCTGTGGCATCCAGCAGATCTTGTGCTGGATACCACCACAGGATGTGGATGTGATGCCACCGCCTTTCAAACAAAAAAACCATTTGCTTTTCAAATTTGTCATTAAGAGCCACTGACAAGCCCGGGCGGAAGAGATTTGACAGGCACTTTGCGGAATGTCACAGCCGCTCGTGCTTGGCGACAGCACAGCCGCGTTGTGACACAGCTGCACAAAAGCTCGCAGCCACGTCCCTGCGGCCTCGCCGGGGACAGATGATCCCCACCAAGAGCTGGCTCTGGGCTCTCTGTTCCGCATCGTGCCATCGCATGGCTGCGCTCGCTGCACCCATTGCCCGAACCCTGGCTGCTTCTGGAACCCTGGGTCTGTGCGCCGAGCTCCCGGCTGCTCTATAGCTTGCCTTTTCTTGCTTATGGCTTCCATTGTCATGACACTAGAGGGTGACAAAGATTCAAACGAGAGCCACGATGAAACCATTAAAACTGGAAACTTGAAATTCAGATGAATTTTTTAAAACTACACAAGTCTTCCGGTGGAGCAGGCGTGAAGATTCAGTGATGCTAATGGCATTTTAATAGAAGCTGGTGCCACTTATTGGAAGCTTGTTTGATTTGGATCAACCCTGAAACAGATTGTTTAAAATTAAGAAGGTGACAACAAGATTTTTTTGGGGACTTTTCCAGGACAGAGTTGAAAAAAATGAGCATTTTGTTGAGTTTTTTTGGAGTGGTCCAAAACATGGTGCAAAACAAAGTAAATTTGAAGTAGTGATGAGAAATCTGTGTTTGTGGAAAGTGCGAATAAAGGGAATACAAAAAACACATAATCAAATTTAGGCACAAAAAAGTACTGTTGCTAATATGAACAGCAGTTTTCAGTTACAGAATTATATAGAAAAAGAACACTTTTCTGTATGTAATGCTGTTTACAAATGTGAATACATTGGCTAAGAAGTGAAAAAGGTCCAGTTGCTTTACAACACTGAGGAAACCAACCCCATTTTCTGAAACAGTCTCATGATTTGCTACTGCATTTTTATGGGCATACAATTTATGTTTCACATGAAAACAGGGTTTGTATATGTATTAGCCACTTGATAACACACACATAACAGGAGATTCAAGATCAAATCAACAATGTTTTCACTTTCAGACACTGTAGCAATCATGTTAAGCCTTGCATCACTTAAAACATGGTCTATTATGTATGTCAAATATTTAAATTATTTAAAAATAGTAAGAAATGCTCTGCTGAGCTAATTACCTTAGATTTATTTGCCAACTCCAAGTAATTTTTTGACTGAAATTTGCATGATGCTACCAGCTCCCAGGGTCTTATCATGAAATTTGGTAGCAACTGCAATGTACTGGCACTAAGAAGTGTGGAAATCTCAGCTTTCATGTCTACAAAATATTTCCAAGCTGTAAGACAGTGGAAAAGGAGTGGAAAAGAAATGAATCTAAATTTCCAGTGTCTGAGCTGCAATGAAAAGAGTTTCCTTTTGTTATTTTAAAACGTTATTTTAAATCTTTTTGTTATTTTGAAAATGTTTAGGCAGTCTTGTGATGTTTGGGCTCTAATTCATCACTCTCGAGGCCTGCTGTTGGCAATACAGCATGCAAATGGCACCAGTCTGTGCTAACGGGATCACTGACTGCAGTGAGGAATTTACTCCACCCTTTGAAATGAGCAAAAGACGTGTAAACCCCTTTCATGGAAACTTTGGGAAGAAGTAAGAGATCTGGTTAAAGATTCTGGCTGCTTTTAGCACTTGGCCAAAAGCAATGATATTTAGTGGTCAGAATAAGACTCAGACTGTAATTTCTGCTGTTGCCAGAGCTAAGCCAGCCCATCACCTAACATACCAAAAGTGCCTTTGCCCTCCTCTATCCTTCTGCACAAGTGCCTCCTGGATGATGTAGCATTTTCTGGCAGATGCCATTTTTGTGGCATCTGTGCACAAGACAAAGTAAAGGTCAAAGAGAAGGGGTGTTTTCCCAAGGGAAGGTGAAAGCCCCACACAGACTCTAATGAGTGTGTTCTCCACTTAGCATAACCCCGTGGGAGAGGAAGGGTCACCTCCTTTGAGGCTCCATGTGCTTCTTGAGTGAAGCAAAGAGGGCAGGACACTGGTGTAGGACATGGGACTGGGAGAGAGGTGCTTCACATGCTTTAATAGTCCACCTTTTGCTCCAGTTTTCTCTCTAAAATTATATTCCTACTATAAAAACTTCCATAATGTGCTTTGAGATCTCAATGGTGCAACAAAAACACTGGTAAAACCTGGAGATGAAGAAATTGCTGTTGTAGATCTGTAGGTTGAGCAACGAGGCCTGAAGTCATTCAGTCTAACTGCAGGTGCTCAGCCACCATGGGTGTGTGGGGGCTGTAGCTGCCTTTGGTCCCCAGATAAGCAGTGACTGGAGAGTCTCTGGACTTTTTGGGCTTGAAGTGGCCCTTCTGCCCAAGTCTGTCATTTGCCTTAGTGCCATGTTTTCCACTGAAAAAGACACCATAAAGCATTCCAAAGAAAATATGTTTTATAACAGTTGTTTTATGCAATCTTCTCAGTGTTCCAGCAGCCCTGACTGATCCTCAGTGGTAAAAAATGAGGGGTTAGCCACCCAGCAGTTAGTTGGTCTAAGAGGAAGAGAGGGAGTTGATTTCACACAATGCAAGGACTTAGCCCCAGCAAAAGCGAGCAATGGCAATTAGATCACCACACAGATGGTTCACATAGCCACTGGTGGTTTTGGGTGCAGAGAGGAGGAATGACACTAATGCACTCAAGATGCTGTCCAGAGAGAACAATCTACACTGGTGTCTCAAAGACTGTGCCCAAGGGAATATAAATGGAAGTAACCCAAAGCATGGGACAGGTGGAGAGCATCTGATTTTGCTGTGGGACCTGGGGCTCTACTTGTATATGCAGGACACCTAAAAGAACTGTAGGTAGGAGATACCAAAAGCCCCCATTGTTAAAATAATGCTGTTGAGTATAACAGAAAGGCATTTGTGTTTGTTTTGCTTGAAACCTTTTTGTTACCCCAGTTGTTTGTTTTATTAAGCCACTCAGGCTACGGGTCGGTATGTGGACAGCCACGCAGTGTCCAAGGTACCTGTTTGGCAGCCCCGCAGACTGGGAAGGATGCCTGTGAGGCTGCAATGCCCACTGCTGATGGAAGGAGCCCAGATGGCAGAGGAACCCCCACAGGAACTGGCTGTAGTCCAGATCACCACCCTCATGTAGAAGCTGCTGTCCACTGCTGTAGTTGACGTAACAAAGCAGTAGATCACCAGATTTTTCAACGTGTGCTGTGGAAATCTGTTTGTACTCACACAAATGGTCCCTGGAAAAGGGCCTCCAGTGGAAAGCACGAACACAACATGTTGCCAGTTTGTTTTATTCAACAAGCTGGTTTGCCATTTAAAGGAAAATGCCTCCTTCCTCTCAGACACTTCTTGTCTGTAGCTATTCCATTTCTCAAGAGAAAGATGGAGGGCATTTCCCCCCCCCCTTTTCTTCTAGACATTTGCATTTTTCTTTCTCTCTCCTAATTCTTCAGTACTTTCCTGCCAAAAAGTAACTGCTGGCATATTTTTTTCTGTAAACATTCTTTGTGGGAGATTAAAAATAATTATCTGTATCTTGGAAAGACAAAATCTAAACTATTCTGCACCTTTCTTAAAGTGATACTATGCTTTGGAATGGATTGGAAATTGTTTATAGCACTATTAATGTCAGCACTTAAAAAGTTGACCTAATCATGTGCTTTGCACAGAGACTATGCAGACACAGCATATTCCTCCAGAAACATATAGTTCTAAAGATATTTAATAAAGATATTAAAACTATATAATACAGAAAATCAATAAGTACCTTGTAAATTCCGACTAATCTGCATTTTAGAATCTAAAATTATACACTTACTGGTTTTTATTTCTACATTTATTTTAAGGTTCCATCTATTTTCTAAATTATCTGAATAAGTGTTGCACTAAACTACACATAATCTCACCATGATAGATTTCTTGAATTCATCATTGTCATCTAGTCCCGTGCTACTAGCTTGAAAACTTTGATGTTGAGCTTGTAAGCCAGCGATAAAGTCACTAAGAAGAAGTTGTTTCATAAATACCTCGTGAATTGATGGTTGGAGTCATGATTCATTGCTGACATTTGCCGTTTGTCACCACTGCAGCCTTTGTGAGCTGGATCTTCTGTGGTCCAGATTACATTACTTCAGAAGTACAGAGCTTATAACGCAATGGCAATGGGGACTTCACTGGTTTTCAGAGAGATCCATAAGGGAAGAGAGCAGCTTAATGGGTTTGTGGCATCTCTTCTACCGCCTTGCTCTGGAACATGGGGCGAACAGATCAGGTTGGAGCATTACTGGGCTCTAGATATTCTTTGGCTGCATGAGGGATCCGCTGGGAATTGCTGCAGTCAAAACACATTGGAAGCCTGTAACAGTTCTGGATTTGGGGAGAGAGCCTTCAACAGGGTTAGAGGAAAAAGAGAAGGAACAAAGTTGCTGCATGTCTATTTTCTGCTTTCCCTTCTGCATAAGTATTAAGGGTGGGTTGTTAAGAGCGGAGGGTACTCCTCCACAAAGTTGTCTGTTGATACTCTGCATGATTCTTAAGTTCATGATACTATTATATCTAGGGGTAATGTGCCTAGTTTATTACAAATCCTTCCTTCAAGTAAAGCCGAAGGAGCCAGCAAATTTAAATAGGCTAGAGGAAGCCAGTTGTGGAGATCTTGTGGATTGACAAAAACCTTTGGGGAAGTTTCAGAAAACGGTTGACAAGTAATGCACAAAACTCCACGAGACAAATCCTCATCTGGTTAATATAACTTTTTTTCCTATGAAACTGAAACCTCTAGATTCATTAACACCAGATGAAGATCTGGTCCTTGTCTGAATTTTTCCAGGCAGACAGCTATTACTTTTGTCCTCGAATACTAGCCCTATTTCTTCAATAAAACTAAGCAGCCAAAAATCCAAAAATTAGGGGGAGGGATATTGGGGGAATTTCAAATTCAAGCCAATAATGAAAAGTTTCTTCAGTCTAGTCTCGAGTAATAACTTGTGCTTCTCCATAATGGTGACACTGAGACCGTAAATTAATTCAATCATAAGTGTAGTTGATAGCAATCAATATGATTGACTGCTTTCAATACATAGGTTTTGTTCAATGTCTCATGTTTTCAAGAGAATATAATGTCTTCCTTACAGATATTCAAAATAGTTGATAATAATAATAAAATACAATTTCTTGTTAGCCCCTTGTCTGAGAGCAATGAAAAAAATCCTGCTGGTTTTCCAAAAATAATTCAACTGAATTCTGAGAAATATAGTTAGGGTCTGAAAGGTCTCTTTTTCATGAAAAAAAAACACCAACATGGGTAAAAATCAATTTTTTCCCCCTTTTTTTACTATGCTGAGACTCTCTGAGCAAAACTAAAATGTTACTGTGGTAACTGTACAAGCTGCAAGACACCATTCTCCAGAAAATGACCTTCTTATCATTCAATGGACGTTTCTAATGCCTGTATGCCAACATCTTGCTTTTTGTAACATTTACTTTAAAATGGCTTTTTAAATGGATCTTTTGTGATTGTTCTTAATGCAGATCTAAACCCACATATTTCCTCTAGTTGGTATAAGCTTGACACTGTTACACACACTCTTTCCTTTGTCTGGGTGTCTGTGTGAGAAATATTGTCTATATAGAATTTTATCATTAAGCGACACCCACTGTACTTCATGTGTTATGTGCTAACACATATTCATCAGTATTTACTTTTGTTTAGATTAATATACATATTTACAAGTGGATAACAAACTTCTTTAAAATAATGGGTTCCTTCAGAAAGTCCAAGTACTCTAAGAGATCTGGACTGAATAGGTAAGACCAAATAACTCGGGGTCGGTATAGAAACTTTGAGCCCTGGATCATCCAAATGCACAGAAATATGTGAGAAACCAAGTATCTCATGAGCCTTCATTGTAATGTGTTGAGCCAAAGGACACAATTTTTTTCTGTCAACTGCAGTGGTACCAAGTAAAAGAGATGACAGACAGAATCCTTGTATTTTGTAGCCCTGGAATTACCCAAGAAATAAACTTCTCAGTAAAAATTTAACTGTTGGATGTCATCAGACACATCGAGTCATGTTCTTATCTCAAGCCCACAACATATACAACTTTGTCAGATACCAGTTTTTCATAATTATTTTAAAATAATCAAATAAAGGGACTTTGTCTGGGATTTTGAGTCTGTTAGCAGACAGTCTTAGAGCACAGCAGCTGCTTGGAGGGGTTTCCTGAAAGTCTTTGTTCAAAGAGATTTACTGCCAAACAAAACATTACTAAGACGGAATTAGTACTAGCTACAAAAGAGGATGTTAAAAAACCACACATACATATCAGACACTTGAGAGCTGATCATGGGCAAGATAAAAGACATGCAAAAGCAGCCAGCTTGTGTGAAATACTCTCACCCTCCCTGCCTGCCTTCTTTCCCAGGGTAATATTGCCCAGGCTACCCGTGTTATGGAGCAGTATGAGTCGCAGCGATCAGTGATGGTGACCCCTCTGGGCAGAACCACTCTTTTGGTCACCTCTCCTCCAAGCATCCATTTCGTCCTTCAAATAGAAGCAGGAGTAGAAACTCTGACTGAACCCTCTCACACCTAATTCTTTGCCTTTCTTTGCTGTGCATAGAAAGAATTAATCACCAGAATTCTTTTATTTCTGGGGGTTTTTTTTGTTCTTTTTTTCTTCTGATTTGTGTGCCAAAAAGCCTGAGTGTAGTTTCAGTATTGTCTTCTAAAAATAAGTGCAGTTCTTAGGCCAAAACAGACAAAATTCCATCTGACACCCCAACCTACTTTTTTCTCCATCAGAGAAATCAATGTCTATATTCAAATAAAACCACAATAAATTGTCATGAGGCTGCATAAAGAACTTAAATATTATTTCATAACTAATAAGATCAAAAAGCCTTTTGAATGCATTTAGTTGGTAATTTGTTGTTAGCAAATGGTAAGAGATCAATAGCAGCTAGTAAGACATCAACAGCTTCTCAAGGCCAGATTCAGAGTACAGTCAGATAACTAAGCATGAAAGAGAGGGGGCCTTAAAGTATAAACAGCTCAGAAGTAAAATTTAAAAACAAACAAACAAAAAAACAAGACCTGAGCCTTCCAATTTGATGAGCTATTCTGTGGCTTCTGCAAGTGAGCTAGGATATCACTTTTGCTTTCTGCTGCTGTAGTTGTTGCCATCACTGTGCTCAATAAAGATGTCTTTACTAAGAACCCACCTTATTTCTAAATCAGTAAATACCAGTTAAGGTACATTGATAGAAGTGATAAATGGGAGGTAGTCATTCCCAAACAGAGTTCCTTTGGCTTTGTTTCATGCAGTGAACTCTTGCTATTGTCAGGCAATATTAATTAAAAAAAAAAAGGAAGAGGCTGCAAGTAAAAGTACATGTCAGGTTATTTTGGTGTGCTACGTATAGAATTTGGAATTGCTAGCATGTTCCTTACAAATAATATCTGCATATGATTAATAGAACTACTCACTGTTGCCACAGGTCTCTCTAGAACCCATGCAAAAGTGCCTCCAGCTGAACTACATAATTAATGGCACCATAAAATCTTATTCATTAATATAAGAAAATTATTTATTACCACAGATATATGCATTCGTTCAGAAAAAAAATCTTGCATTGGATGCACACTGTGTTGGATGAAGTAATGTGGCAAAATTATCCTTGATACTCTTTAGATGTTTTTCTGAGAACCCTGATGAAAGTTACATGAAATCACCTTTCAGTGCCATTGTTAATATCATTTTTATTAACTGGGGGCATTAAATGCAAAGCAAAGAAAACTATAAATGTACAAACTTTGCAAAATTGCTGTCCATTTAAAGAAAGCTTGGTCTAGACTTTAAAAGACTTGAACTGATAATCAAATATACAGGTCAGTTACATTTCTGATTTCATCATTATGGAAAAATACTGTAATATGTCCATTATATTCTGTGTTTTTCCCAAAAATACCTAATAATTTATCATTGCCAATAGTTTCAGTGTGGAAGCAGATGTATTTCTCCATTTCCCTACGGTATATTTGAGTTCCCCACAAAGGAAAATCACTACCAGAAGATAAGCAGTTCTACATGGCAGTTCCACAAAGCAATGAAACTTCACTTTGCCTTTTCTCATTAAAAAAGTAACAAAAAAAAAAAATCTTGGGCTTTAAGTCTGTCTCAGTTTCTTCTCAAAAAGAAAGTTTAGGTCTCTGAATATCATGTGCATTAGTCTGTGCTGGAGTTTAAAATAGTTCAGACATAGTTACAAAATGTCATGTACTTACTTCTGAAAACATGAAATAGCAGCCTACTACTTTTTGTGATATTCCCTTTTCCAAAATTCACTGAAGTAAGTGGAAATGTTTCCACTGATTACATGAGTTTTGGAACAGATTGTGTTCAAGCCGGTTAAGGTTCTGCCTAAGGAAAGATTACAGGAATATGATTCTATTCTGAGAATTTAAGAAAATGCCTATTTTAAGAGATTTCCATTTAACATTTTTTTGCTGGACAACCAAGTACTTAAACAAAACTGAAAAAAATTGAGCTAAAGGAAGAGTAATCTGCTTACTGGATGGCAATCTCTTCTGCTCTATCTTCTTATTTTATTCTAGATGACACTTTTCTTCATAAATATTTAGCATCTAAAATATTCAAATTTCAAGGAAGAAAACTGACAGAGTTATTTGACTAATATTTCACTATTGCTGATATTTTGCAAATTATTAATTTAATTAAAGATACTCAGGAAAGTTTAATTAAGTATAAGTAAATTCTGGCATTTGCATAGCAAGATTTAATTGACTTCTTTGACTAATAAATACTTCCCTTTTCTCACATACAGTAGATTAGAAAACTGCTGGAGGTAAACTTTTGAAGCATGGAGAATTGTCTGGGCTTCATGACATCAATTATAGGCTAATTAGTCTCACCTGTTTAATTTCTGTTGGTTCCCCCAGTATTGCAATGTCCATGTTTTGCAATTATATCAATAAATACACTAATGCTAAAGGTCTCTTCCGATGAAATAGATATAAATGAAATAAACTTCTTAATGTCTTATGACTAGTAAGATATAACATAAAGTGAAAATTTTAATTAGAAAATGACACATTTTTCATGTGTCATGTAAATAGCAAGGTTACAATAGAGAAATTCCACATATGGGGAGCAATCTGTCAGTATGATCTTTTTCACTAATGAGTACATATGGTTTTTCCTCATGTTTTCTCTGAACACTTGTACCTAACCCACAGTATTCCAGAGCAATCAGATATTGTGGCAACAAGCCCACACACAAAAAAATAGAACTTTGCTTATACAGGGAAATCAAAACTTTGCTATCATATGTGTATATATATCTATGAAGGGTTTTTTCCCTAGGAGGAAAAGAGGCAAAAACTTCAAACTATTTTGAACAATGAAGACTGACTAGCCATGCCAAATGTAGTTGCCTGTGATAACAGAGAACTGGACTAGATGACTCAGTCCTCTATTCCTGTTTAGGATGAATCTGATTTGGTGTATAGAGAATATTGTAGGAAATCTCTAGGAGGCAGCTAAAAAGGAATTGAATAAAGGTAACTATATTTTATTCATTATTTATACGCAGGCAGAAACTATGTATGTTTGGTATAAGTTATGATTTGGATTTAATTTTGGATTTAATTTCTTCTCATGAATCTCAATAAAGTATGCATGAGTTAGCAAGCCCTGAACCTCCTGAGGAGGAAGGCTTTTTTGGTTGTTTTTTTTTTTTTTTTTGGGGGGGGGTGCGTTATTCTAATGCAAACTGTATGGTGTGAACAGAGCCCTGGTTTTGGCACTGTTGCTTTGACTGCTGCCGTGGTTGTGACATTTCCTTGACACTTGGTGATGCCACCAGCACACTGGGTACCAAGGTCTGCTTTAGAGATCAGCTCTGTGGTACAGAGCCCACCTCCTGGTGGGGCTGGGTAGGCATGAAGAAAATCTCCCTGGGCTTACCTGATGAACCTAGGATCCCAATCAGTTAGACTGACTCCACTCTTCCTTGTAACACAGGAGGAGTTTGTGAAACCCTGCTGCATTTCAGCCCCTTTCTTCAGGGTTACCAAGGAACCTAAAAATGAGTGAAACCAAAAAGGAACAGCTTTTGTTCCAGCCAGGAAGACTATGGCTAGCCCATCTGGCATTGACCCATCAGCTGCCTCTGCTTTGGTAGTAGACATCTGTAGAGACTTTATACCAAAGGTCTGGGATGAAAGGAAAGGGATGAAAGAGGAGGTTAGCAATCTTGCTGAAAGGCTAACAGGAGCTGGGAGATCTGGGAGATGGATGAGAACTGCTGCCTCAGTGGACATACTTCTGGGTAGCATCTAGAAAATATATTGTTCTGCTCTAAAGATGAACTCAGGTAAGGAAAAGGAAATGCGGCATGGCTTCCATACTCATGTCCCTGCGTCATGCAGAAAGATGATCTTGAGGAAATAGACTGTCACCATTAGGGGAAAGAAATTATAATGTACCTGTATCACTTTATTTCCTGTTGCTTTTATGTAGTTACAAGATTTTGATAACGCTAAAAACTTTGCATGCAATTTTATTACTCTTCACTTTTTCCTCACGTATTTACATAGCAATACATAACACAATCAAAACCAAGTACTAACAAACATGAGTCCAAACTGAGCACTTTTAAAAGCCATTGCAGACTTTATCTGCCAGCTGAGGAGCAAATCAAGGCATAGAAAAGGCTGCTGATGCTATGTGAAATCAGCCTCTGCTGACTAGCTCTGCCTTATCCCAGACTACATCTGATACCTGGTCTATTTGATGTAGAGCTACCCTGAGTATCTCAACTGAACTCTCAAATTTGTAGGACACGTAGTTACAAATCACAGCATTCAGCAGAGCTGGGCTTGGAGTAGGGTGTTTTCCAGTCCATTCCTTAACGTGGCTGTGTCCAAGCCTACTACAGGGTGAGTTAAAATCAAAGTGCTGGCTGTGAAACTTGTTCTTTCCAAGAATTTTTAATCTGAACAAGAGCAACAACAAAGATTATTTTTTCCTGGATTGAAGAATTTGTGGGGATAAATGATAGATTTTGCCTTGTTCCCATTTTTTCATGGGTGAGAAATATACATAACAGATCAAGGCATCCTTTCTCTAAAGTCTGAGCTCTTCTTTAATTTTGCAACACTGCTTGTATGGAGAAGGAGTTCAGATCCCCATTCACGCCACAAGCACATGGACTGGAATGAAACTACAAGAAAATGGGCTGGTTTTCAAGGGTCATTATAACAATTTTTTCTAAGCTGTGCCAGCACTGTTCCGAAACTGCCAAAGGACTTCATGACAAAGTACTTCACAAGTAACTTAGGCACACTTGACTGTAATACTAGTCCTTACAATTTCAGAGACTAGATAAATGCTGTGAAGATTATATTCAGTTGTTATGTCTAATTTGAAGTCATATCTAGAAAACGAATTGAATGTGACACAAGATCAAGAAAATACAGACTACCAAAGCTTTTTCCTCATCAACTTTTGTCTGAAAGTTTGTTTCCGGGGATCCAGGCTTTAGTGCTTGGGTGATAAATGTTTTTATCAGAACTAGGGGAAAAGCCAAAGTGGAAAAAATTTTAAGGTTTGTGTCTGTCACATTTTATGGATTGACATCCGGTTTATTATTGTTTAGCAATATTAATGGGTTGACGCAGAAAGAGAGATTTATTGGAACTGTTCTAATATCAAGATGCTTCTGCAAACACAAAAATAGATTTAAGACCCAAAGGGTATCTAGGCTCATTTCAGTGTCATGTACAAGTTTGGCAATCCTCTTTGCTTTGATTTATCTGCTCTCTTGCTGAGTCCATAGTCTCTAAGACTGGCTCCTTGCTTATTACCATAGCATTATGGATTTCACTTGATGTAAATGGGAGAACTGTTGATATAATATTTTCACAAAATATTATTTTATTATTAAATTGTATTTTATATAATAAAATTATAGCAGTAGTTATTACTTCCTAATAATTATTTCCTTTTAACTACATAGTGGTTTTTTTTAGATTGCCTTTTCTAGAGATTTCTTAACTGCACCAGCAACAGAAAAACAGAAATGAATAATGAAAATACAAATAAATCTCAGCTGGCAAAACAACATATAACTTAGGGTATTATTTTCTTTTCCTGTAAATATAAAACAGATTATACATACTTTTCCTGTGTTTATCTAGACTTTTCTTTCATAAAACTTATGACTGCAAGGGCTTGCAGACCTCATGCAAGTATTATTTTTGATCAGAAATTTCACAAACATCCAGTGATTATTTTGTTAGCTGCATGGAGACTGTGGAATCAATAGCCATTTCGGAAAAATGTTGCCTGTCAGAGATAATGTTTATCTAGCATAGTTCTGGTATTTTCTGCTTTTCACTGTATTCCCGCTATCTGATTTTCACTTCCACTTGAAATATTTTTGAACGTTATCTTCCTACTGTTGTTGTGCATTGTCTTCAATAAAACTGTGCCTAAAGAGAAAATAAACATTCTGCAGCTTTCTGCTCTGATAATTTGGCAGCACCCTCTCACTGGTTTCACTGTCTCAGTATAAAGCCCAGTTTCTATTCCCTTGTACGCAGCAGCAAGGTGAAGCAGAACACTTTTAAAAACCTAACTATATGTTTGAAATGGCAAGAATGGAAGGGGAAGCAGGGAGTGTGGGAATACATACTTGATATATTTAATCTCTGATCTATTGACCCAAGATAGAACATTCCAATTTCATGACTTGTTTCTTGTGTTGATGATCTAAGTGAATTTATTGTCCATAAACCCTTCCTTAAAACTCACCTCCACCCTGATGTATACCCTGACCTTTGCAAGGCAGCTGGGCTGGGTTCTCTTACCTAATTTAGTCATCTAAAAGGCATTTAAGCACTAAATATAGACCAGTTACCTAGGTGGCTAGCGCAGTCAATGGACACAACCACATGCAGAAAGTGATTCATCGCATCCTAAAATATGTTGGATGAATGGCCCATTTCATGGATCTGTCACTCTCCATGGACTATGGCAACAGCCCAGGTGTCTAAGACCGAACGCCTTACTTTCATACAGCTAAAGTTAGGTGAGCTAAATCCCACTTCTGGCGTCAGCATTGGATTTCCTGTCTTGATTGAAACAGTCCTATTGTTTCTTTGTCTGTTTTGTCTGTGGTAACTATACATAATCTTATTTATTGTAGACATATGTTCTGGTTTCAGTTGTTTTTTCTCCTACACATAAATTTCAAGCTCTTTAGAGAAGGGACATGGAGAATGTCCCTTCCCAGTTTCCCCCTCCCTTTCCCTCTCCCCTCCCAAAAGAACAATAAAAAATAATTCTGGTGCCAACAAAAAATCATTTGACACATACCCTTTAAACAATCTATAACTGCTAATTTAGTCAGTAGAATTTATGTCATCTGATCATGAAAAATCCTCCCAAATAATTTTAAAATTGGTGCTGGAAACTACTAATCTCCCAGTTAGTACTACTGAGGGCAATAGAAAGATTTCTATAAATAAGGGTTTGAAATAAGTGAGAAGACATGCAGAAATAAGAATTACTTGCATCACTAAGACTTGCTGAATTCAGTCTTTATTTTATCGTTTGCAAATGTGGCCCAGGGAAGGTGTAGTAAGATTTGCTACCCGCTAGTTACAGCTCCAGATTGTGTTATATGATAGCCCATGATTGAATAAGTGCATGGTATTTCTGAAGGATTCTGAAAGGATATAGAAAGATTACTTTCTTTACCACTCTTCTAGTGAAATTTCATGTGTTTGAACAGTGTATAATTGCAAGCTACATTTATGGCTATTTCCCTTTTTAAATTAAAACTTATGAAGGTGGAAGCCAGAAACAGTATCTGTGGGTTCATTATGTGGCATGTAATAGGATTAAACCTTCAAAAATGAAAAATAAATGTCATTTTCAGAATCATTAAGGCTTTAAGTGATTTTGAAGTTAATTTAAGCAATCCGCAATGACACTGTCCTACACTAAACTTACTGGATTCTAACAGTTCCCATTCCAGACTGTTAAATTTATACACTTTGTGCCAATTCCTGAGAAGATCCTTTTAATACTATTATACCTAGCTTAGTCTTTTCTCAGGGTTTCTCATTATAATTTAGAATTCCATCATTTCAGTTGGTTGTAGTAAATGCTTTGGACAGCTGGAATAAAAAGAGGTTTTGTTTCATAAAATCGTTTAGGTAGTTTCATATGTTTGAAAGAGTTGTGCTGGAAGGAGTTTGAAGCAGACTCAGAAACTGCATCTCCTTCCACCACATTGCATGTGAAGAAATAACTCAGAAAGAATTCCCTTTGCTGAGCATGAAGCCAGACTTCATGGAGCACTGAATCGTTGCCAGCTCTCAAAATTCCTCAGCAGTTACTGTTCACCCTCACCTTTAAACAAGTACCTGCAAGTGTAGTTCTGTGGAGTCATTTCCACCAATTCCTACGGGGACTAGATATTACCCATAATCAAATAGAAATAATAACCCTCTCGACTATTTATGTAGGAAGTATTTTAAATACCATATTTTTCAGCTTTGCAAGAAGCGTTTGTAAATACTGAAATGATAGGTTGCTGTCTGTGTGATTGAACCATCTACTAATCCACGTGTCTGTGTATTTAAAATCCCTGAAGCAATCTGGTGTTTTCTCACAAGAAAGAAACTTTGCCCTTGCCTCCATAGGAATGTCTGAAATGAAATCTCACAAATTTCATGTTGATGGTGGTTTGATGCTAGTTTTTACAAAGCAATCTAAGACTACATTATTGGGGAAATCACTTAGAACAGAATTGTAGAAGGATAGAATCACTTTGGTTGAAGAGGACCCTTAAGATCATCAAGTCCATATGAGTCCAAAAGTGGACATCAAGTCTGAATTTGTCTGTTTTTCTAGAGTGTCATTTTACTTTTTCCATTATGTGGAGAGATTAATCAGGCATTGATATCCATGAAGGATGATTCACAGTAGTCATTGAATAAAAAAATAATTTTAGGATCCTCTCCGCTTTGGCTATGTACTGGTTGAAAGTTTTCAGTCTCCTGGGGTCAGGTAGATACATCCATGACCACTTTTCAGAAAAGTTGCTGATATGCAGCCACGTGGTTCCTGGCCTCAGGGCCCAGGCTTTTGTGGAAAAAGAATGGAGGTTCACCAAATGAAAAAGTGCTACTGTGCTCCTGACTCCCACCTCTGATTTCGGTGACTGGAGAACCCGAGCTCTGGGTTTCAGGCACAGTGTTGTGTGAGAAATGCATCTCCCTCCTTTCCCCAGCTTCTTTAAATTCTCATGCTGCTGCCAAGTCACGTTGTATGAAATATGTTCTTTGGTGCTCAAGTATTCCTTGCAGGATTTTCTTATGTAATAATTTGATTGCCTTATATTTACTTTTGCATTTATAAATGATCCATCTATTTTTAATTTAGTTAATGAGTTCCTTCTACACTGAAACATCTCATTTTATTCATAGGTACACATTTCAGCAGAAATCTTAAAATATTCATAGGATTGTCTAGTTGTTTTTTTTCCTAGGATGTGAATCAGTTCCTGATAAGAAGGATCCAATCCTGCTTCTGTTTAAATCAACATAATAACTTTTAATTCCCCTCGGACAGAGATGAGCTCATGATGATACTGAGGAAAGTTTGTTTTACTTTTTTTCCCTAGCAAAGTATGTTTTGCTGTCCTTCTGTAAGACCGAAGTACTTGCCAATATTTAAACTTTATTTAGGCAAAGCTCCCATGAATATGGGTGTCAGGATAAAACCTACTGGCTCTTTTAATAAAGGAGGGGAAAAAGCCACAATCAAACAAAGCCCTGACATATTTTTCTTTTCTGTTAGAGAAAAGCAGTAAGCATTTTTCCTCAGCTCCTCATACCTTAGTGTCCTAGGGTTATCCCTTAGGGCAGTAGGATGGGCGTGGAGAGGCCCAAGCTGCTGCCTCTGAGATTTTGGTTAAGGCTGGCAGCAATCCAGCGCATGGGGAAGCTGTGAAGGCTGGTCCCTCTGTAAATAATCCAAGATGGATTTTTGTGTGGGACAGTATGAAGAAGGCTATTTACCCCCTGACAAATCCATCATAGTCTTCCTTGGTTAATGCCTTGACTTGTGCTTTTCCCTTAAAACTTTTTTATTTATCCTCTGTCATATTAGGATTTAATTATTAAAGTGGAATAACCAATACACTCCAAATTCCGTGCAGGAAGCTTCCCTGCCAAGTCCCACAAACAAAATTACAAGGTCTGGTGAAATCTTACACTTCTTGGTTATTAGCTCTGTCAAATGAATCATGCTTCTGGGGAATCAGATGTTCTTAGGATTTAAACACTCATAGCTGTAAATGCAGAAAAATATCAGAATAAAAGTTTGATGTTTAATGAATTTCAGCACATGATTTCTGCAACCTGTCCTGTTACATGATGTAGGAATAACACAAATGTAGCATGACACAGATAATAACTATCATAGCCCTTGCTAAGTCATTGTATGAGAAATGAAATTTATAATTAATAGTGACCCATCTCTTGTGGAACGAGGTCCTGTTTTGGATAGTTTCCAAATAATTCTGTGTCCCTAGGCATAGGCTAACTGCAGAGTGTCACAAAAAATTCTTGCTTCAGAAGCAGGAAGGATAAAATAATGTAAAAAACAATTTTAAAGCACTTGAGATGCTTAAGCTTAGGACAGATTCATTTTGTAAAATTTACAAAGGGAAAAAAGCATGTATTGAAATGTTTTCCTGCAGTTCTTTAGATTGTTGGTTCATTCATGGGTTTTCTTTTCATCTGCTCTGACGTGTAAAACATAAATAAATATATGACTGAGCAAATATAAACAGCGTAACCAAATTAAAAGAATTGTCAGCAATTACCATTGCATTTCTCTTAATTTGCAAATTTAGTACTCACTCTGAAAAAGACAGAGGCAAATCCTATTTGTACTATTTTTTAAGAGATAAAGCCCATTGCAAGAATCCCTTGTACAGCAAAGCTTCAGATGGAAGTGAGGGACACAGCCTGACTCTAATCCAATTTTGACGCCTTCTCCCGTGAATAACTGAGGAGTTCTGGCAGTGCTCAGCCCTTTGGTGGTACCTAGTGTCTAGTTCTACAGCCACACTGCAATTCAAGCGTGTGAGAGCTCTCATTTCTTATGCTACATGTCATACAGAATAGGCTGGCCAAACCTGCCCTAGATTATTGAGGGAAGGAACAAAAGTCCATAATCTGCTACTTTTGCTAAATTTAAGGACTACCTTATTTTAGAACCATCTCTCTGGAGGCAATGCTCTTATGCACATGCTGGAAGCTGTGTGCCCTACACCGTCTCTGTGTAGACCAGACAGGTCTGTGTTCCAAGGATAAGCATGGAGCTGCCCACACTCCTGATGCAATGGCACCATGCCAGTTAATCTGCTAAAGAGATGACATCAAGATACCAGGGAATCTTTCATCCCTTCCCTGTGCTGTCTGATACACATGGGAACAGAATTTAGTAGTTGTCCTTGCTATTAGCCTTCTGAAATCAGTACAGGTTATGGCCATTGTGAGCAGCCATCAGTCTGCTCCTGCAGGGATAGTTCCAGTCCATCCCCAAACTTTCCAAGGCTTTTAAAGCAAAAGAAAGAAACCTCAAAGCCCCCAACAAAAGAAAAAGCAAAACAATGAAAAGCCCTCCTAAGATATTTAACAGGCAACTGAAGTATTTTTTCCAAGACGCACAGTACTGGATGCTCAACAGCTTTGAAGGAGGACATGCAATACTTTGTAGAATTTAATCTCTTTAATCGTATTCCCATTATGGAACAGAAACTGATTTGGATTTTCTGTGGGGGTTTTCTTGAGCGTGACTCTGACCAGTAAATTTCTTTCTGCTACAAAATTTCCTCTGATGTTTCCTATTGTAATAACTAGCCTTACATGGTCTGTTCCTGAGTCTGTTACGTTTTAAAATTCACTAAAAAGAATGATCCTCTTTCTTCACCGTTAAATTCATTAAACTCGAGAGACTTAATCTCTGTAGGAAATACTAGTTTCAAAGAAATTTAAGGTTTTGAAGTTTTAATTTACTTTTTGTTTGTCTTCTATCTGATATCATTCTGATATGTTCTCATTGGAAAACTATTGTCAGGAGACCTTGATGCTGTAGTTTGTATTTCCATTAATTTATTCTTGCCAGATAAATTATTGCCAGAACTTCTCAGTCACTGTCTTTATGAACTCAGTTAAATTTCTCCTTTGGGTCATTGTCCAGTAGTTTGTCCAGCTCACTGATCTGCTGGCAGACTGAAGTAACCGGTGTCCGGAAGAGCACTCTAGCAGGGAAGATGATGAAATCATAACATTTTTGGAATTACACTTTTTTATTTTCTTTGAGAGAAAATTTTATGAAAAACAGTCACTGTGGATCCATTTCCCCCAGAATACAAAGGACAAAACAACTCTCTTTAGTAAAATAATTTGTTTGGGTCTGACTAGTTGGTTTTAAATACAGTTTTCCTTTGAACACACAGCTTCTATTCACAAGAACAACCATAGCCTGCGCTGTTATTGAGGGGTGGTGCAGCATCCCTCCCACCCAGCAGGACCCATTGAGAGGCTTAATGTTATCTTCTTATTTGTATTTACTACACAGATAAATGCTTCCTCCCTATCTAAATCTTCTCCCACCATGTTCTCACAAGTCTGCATAATGAGATTAATAAATAAAGCTTCAAAAGGTAACCCGATCAACAAGATTTTGTATTCCTCAGCTTTTGGTTGTGGTGAAGCAACCCAATGATGAACTATGGTGAACTGGCAAGCTCCTGGTGCTCCCAGACACTACAAAGCACCTTAAATTACAAATCTATTTCCCAAAAAGTAATGCTAGAAAAATGATACAACCAAGGAATATTTTTATATTGTTCTAATTTGTTCCAGACAAAACATATCAGATTTACAAGTGGAAAGGAAAGCTATCTCCCTTTTCAGTCCTAATGTATTAACTTGCCAATACTTGGCTCTATCAACTTGCTAAGAAGCTGAATGTCATTTTGGATTCTTTCTCTTGTTTTTCCAGTGTGTTGCAATGAGCAGGCCAGTTCCACCACCAGAAACACTTGGCAATCAGATTGTCTTCAGTAGCTTTGCACACATACAATGGATTCTGACACTGTACAAGAGAAATAACAGAAACCATTTCACTTCCTCTGGTCTATGCAGAGCTAGCAGGAGTCAAAATAAACTGCCAAGCCTCCAGGCAAACAAACGACATGAACACACATGGACCGAGGCTGCAGCAGCAATGGCCAAACTTTTGCAGGATCCTATAGGAAGCTGCCCTGCCTTTGAAAGCAATGGGAAGCTCTGCCTAAGGCGCAGGCAGTCTCTCCCTCATCCCCTTGCAGCTCCTCAAATTGCACTGCTGAATGTCTGGTCCACTCAGTGAGACTGGAGCAGACTTTTCCTGGAGAACTGGCCCACATTATACATCCATCTTGGCACCCATTCAGCCTGCAGTCTTTCTTCCCTGGTTGCCAAAAAGCATGCTAGTAATTCAGATACACTGGTGGGTCTGTGATATGAATAGCTGGCCACTGGGAACAGTATGAAAACTTTATTGTTATCCATAGCCCATCATAAACTAAAAATGATTCGCCACATGTAACTGAGCTGGTTTTGGGTTTTAAATCCTAAGACAGCAAGCCTTCCAATCTACTTCAATTACCTTTTTTTTTTCCTTTCCATTGCTCTGGGAGAGAAAGAAAAAGAAAGCTTCACTCCAACACAATAAAAAAATCCAGGGGTTATCAAGAGGCAGTTCAGGGATTGTTTGTGGTTTGTCAGGCAAATTTATGCAGTCCTTAAGTATACAGTTGGCACACCACTGAAAATGGGTCATTTCTGTATGTCTTTTGGGACAAGGAATTTAGCAGGTTAGTCAGATGGAGAGTTATGCAAACATGGTTAAAAAAGCCATGGT
Source organism: Leptocoma aspasia (assembly GCA_013399835.1). Taxonomy (NCBI): domain Eukaryota; kingdom Metazoa; phylum Chordata; class Aves; order Passeriformes; family Nectariniidae; genus Leptocoma; species Leptocoma aspasia. The sequence continues at coordinate 2,765,365 of VXAX01003646.1, read as the reverse complement.
TTTGTAGATGGTTTCAAAATACAGATTCAAAATTTGCAGTTCATCAAAAGCTGACCAGAGAAAGATGGGGAAATAACACAGCTTAAAATTTGAACATTGGAAGATAAATGGGATTTTCTTCAACAGCGTGATTAAGAACTGACAGTGAAAGCTGACTCTTCGTGGATTCTGCTGTATTATGCTCTTAAAGCCATTAAAAGAACTGTTGAAAAATTAACCACCATACAGCAGCTCAAGAAATCTCTCAACCATGTGTTTATTTTTCCATCATGACACAGCTTTATGCATGCAAGAGAAAGAAGCAATCTACTATTTGTTTAAAATAACAGAGTCCCAAGAAGCCCTAGCTCTTACATAATCTAAAACCAGCAATATTAAAAATCTATCTACCCACTTCTCTAACTGGACTTCTTATAGCATATCTGTGTGTCTTACAAGCCTGCAGAAGAAGAGGCTGCTCCTCTTACAACTGTCAAAGCTGTGGGCAGGTTTAGGGATAATGCCATTGCTGCAGTGGGCGGATACAGCAACATGGAAATCAGCTGAGCTTTGTCATTCTGAGTTTGTCTCATTCCAGGCAGGAGCCCCACTGGTTTTCTCCACCTCACCTTCTTATGGTCTCTCACAGCCTTCAGTACATGCCAGAGTATCTTTCAGCTGTTCCAGCTCCTTATTCTCTTGACATGTTGGCAGCTAGTATTTGCTAGCTCTGTTAGACACAAACCATTGCTTTTGGTGGAAGAAGGAATAGCTCTTCTAGTCCATCAGAAAATTACAATGGAAACCTGTGTAGACAAGGTTGGGTGCTGCCCACCCACTCTGCTTTCAGTCAGTGACAGCACTTCCTCTGTTCCTCCTTATTTTCCTCTGTTCCTAATTCAGCCATATGTTTGTGTTTTGTACATGTAAGTGAAGCTAGCAGGAGGCTTGCTGCTAACTTCAGTGGGGTTGAAATTTAACCCGCTATCTACATTTCTGCTTGTAATATTACATGAAAGAACTAGAATTTCGGCAGTGCTTTTACAGACAGAGAGATGCACACTTGGGTTAAGATCACTCGGGTGAAATTCAAGCCTGTTGCAGTCGATGTGGGAGCTATTTTTTTCACTACGCCTCTGTTTAGCCCACACTTGAGAAGAAAACACACACAGACTCCGAAGAATTATTTATTTAGAATAAACATCAGTTGAGGGAATTGAATGGTAGAAACTGCTAAATTGTTTCTATCCTTAGTCACAATTAGAAAAGCTGCCTCCAAAAGGGCATAGAATAGAAATAATATTATTCCTTTGGTCTTTTTCTCTTTTTCTATAGCAGTCTTCTCAGTAATACTCTTAATGATTTGGAAATGCAGCAACATTTATATATTGTAATACTAATTTGAGTATGGAGGAAAAGCATTTGCTGTCTGTATTAACCTTTGTTTATTACTGTGAAAAAACCACAGTAGCAGGTCATGCAGATCTAATTTGAGAATTATGTGTTGAAATTATTACATAATTCTTTTGTTTCTACCCTGTTCAGATGTTCTATGACTGTTTCTGTGTATTTTGTTTTAAAGTGTTTATAAGATTATTTACAAGGCTTTGTTTGTTTATTGTCTAGTAAAGTAATAGATGCCAGAGCTGACTTTACCTTGGTTCCTCACCACTATGTAGTATTATAAGTAGCGTTAACTTCCAAAAATTCAAATTGTTTCAACCGTCTTTGCTGTGCAAATAATGTGGTGCATTTGGTTGATCTTTTAATTCGCTGATTTATCTGCATATTAGATTCTGGCACCAGACTGAAAATGCACCTAAACTAATTAAATTGGTAGCATTTATTGGGTTTTGTATGTCGCTTTTACATGGTTTCTCTTTCTTTCTCAAGGAAAACAAGAAACAGAGTAAATTAAAAGCCTGTGCAGGGACAGAGAGGAAGGTGGTGGCAGTCCTAGTAATATTACTGCAGTCCCTCAGTGCTGAGTCTCATGCCACTGCCCTTCACTGTGTTGCCATTTGAGAACTCAAGAGAACTACAGGTACCTCCTACTGTAAACTGGGCTGGAAGTGATGCAGGTTTAAAGACTTATTTTTCAAGGCAAACTTTCCAATACACACATGGGAGGATGCTGAACACTAGATACACAGTTTTGCTTTAGCCTGCTGGTAGAGGGCTAGTATTCTGCTCCACAGTAAATTTCCTAAAACATCCAGTCATTTCTATTTCTAGAACATTAAGTCCCTCTCAATATAGAGGTCCACCTGTAGAGCATGTAAACTGCTCTGAGAAGAAGACGGAACACATTTGCTTTTCATGAAAAACACAAATATATATATATATATGTACATGTGTATATTTACTATATTTTAGAGAGTTTTACGTGCTTTTAAAAAGGAATATAGATATATGTACATGTATATAAAGACTTAGTTCTAATACTCAGCTTTGAGTAAGGAAAGAAACTGGTTTAAGAAGCCAAACAGCCTGTGCAACCAAATTTAAGACTCTTCAGTTTTTTGTTGGAAAGCTTCAGGTGGGTGCTCGTGATTACACAGCAGTCTGTGCACTGCAGCAGTTCCTATAAGAAGAAGTGGTTTCACCAGTTTTGCAACCTTAATAAAAAGTAATTCTATCACAGAGAAAAAAAATCCTATTTTTAGAAAGCATGGCATGATTCATCTGTGTTTAAGTCACTTTTAAGGATAAACAAAATTTGTGTTTTTAGAGCACCAGTCTCTCCTGGTAAGATACAGCAAAATGCTGTGTTTCAGCTTCCCTGAACAGCAAACACTGGGGCCTATGGAACCAGTATGAACTGATCTTCCATAAAAGTTTAACTCACCCACGACATGGGAGACAAAATAACTCTCCTGCATGTTTGCAGAGCTTGCTGAATCGTAAAAAATGCAGGCGGTCTGGAAAACATGCCATACCACGAGCTCAGAAATAATTTATGTTTCCCTTCTGATTATATGCTGAATATTGGCAGGGCAGTCAAGGAGGACTATTTATAATGTACAGTAGTTTCAAAAAGTTGTCTCTTATTTACATGAAATGAAAAAAAGAAACATAAGTTAGTTAGGTAGTTAGAAAGGTAAGTTGATAAAGAAACTTTATACTTTTAGACATAAATAGTCAAATAATTCATGAATATGATTGACACCTCAGTCAAAATTCTGAGTTTGGGATGGCTTATTATGGTTAGGCAGTCAGAATTTTGCTTTGCAGTGAGTGTCAGCAATTTGTCCTTTTCTCCTCCTCACAAAGGGATGCTCTTATCGAGTGACTTTCCTCGAAGAGGGATGATCAGACTTTTTATTTTTGATGCTAGTTAAGTAACCTAACATGCCTTTCCTTTGTTTGCTTGTTTCTGTGGTTCTCATTTCCAAGACATATCCTGTGGACCATTCAAGTGCACTTCAAAAGTGAGAACTAAGTGTATCTGCACAGTGTCTCACTGCATGTTGTCTGTCTGAAATGAAATTAATAAATGAAATGACTGACTCTTACACTAATTGAGTCCATCCATAACTGTACCAGGGTTCACACTGTGAGCCCTCTTTGAAGCTCCAAAATGTAACCCTATTTTGGAGGGCAGAGGTGGGGGTTTTTCCACTTCCCAGATGTCTATCCTAGTAGAGCACTGATCTTGGCACAGACAAAAAATTCTACCTGTGAGATGTCAGTTTTTCTCGTTGGACCAGTGTCAGCCTTCCTATCCCAGAATATGAAAAGTTCAAGGACTTCTTTTCTGGAACAACTGAGGTAATTAAATTTATAGTTTCACAGTGTCTCTGACCCTAAGATAATTTGCTGGTGCACTTTTGCCCCTTTATTAGGTTACTTTGGCATAGATTTTATTTGGTTCCAGGAGACATTAGGGGTCAGTGAGAATTGGGTGCTCTAAAAAGGCAGGGGAGCCTTGACTTTATTCTGGTTGCAGCTTCAATTGAGGAAAGAAGAACATAAGACATTTCCCTCTCTACAACAGAAAACCCAGTGATTTGCATACACTCTGATCTCATCTGAATGTGGTTTTAGCATGGCTGCTTAAGATATTAATAGACTACTTTTAACTTGGACCTCCCTTAATCCTCACAGTGGTATTGTTATCGTAACAGAGCACACTCCTACATGATCCTCTTTGGTTAGCCTTAAAAATACTTTAAAACCAGTAAGGAAGAATGGAGTCTTTGTCTATGAATGCTAAAATCTATCTTCATCCATGAGAAGCTGTCGATGATTGCCATGGAAACATTTACTAATTGTCCGTGGAGCCTGTAAAATAGTAACAAAAAAGATAAGATTTGTCAAGAAATAACACTTTGTGAGACATGACCTGAACCAGAAGATTCTCAAAAGACAGAAAGACATGGTGTGGTATAGCAAAGCCTTTTCTTCTCCTGATCCTCTCTTGCACACAGATCACCTTGGTGTTCTACCTAAAGAACCACATTCCCGTTGAAAAAGAGTAGTGTCACCATGCCCCTTGATGTCTGTTTACATCTTTCAAAACATAGGGGCTGCTGGACTGTCACTGCAATCAGAAGTCAGGACAGCCATACATTCTGTATCATAGTTTGAAAGATTTGATAAGTCACAATTCTCTCTTTTTTTTTTTTTTTTAAATAACTCTTTTCCACTCTGTAAAAATGCCATTTCCAGGTCTAAGTGTATACTTCTGGGCTAGGTGTGTTGCAAATCCAGTCGTAGCTCTCACCCTGTGGAATCTGCAAGGTAATTTAAAAGGAAAAAAGAATATGCTCATCTGTAACTAGGCTGGTCAAAAGTACATCTTGAGAAGCCTCAATGGTTGGTTGTTGATTTTTGTTTCTGTTTTTTTTTTAATAATCTTGAAGTGCTACTGCTAAAATCTTATACTTGCCATCAGTTCTCCACTGGCCAACCCAAGAGGCATTTGGGCTCTTAAAAAAACACACTAAGGCTCTCTGGATCTTTAAAGTGTTAATCATCAGGTAGCAAAGGAATTTATCTGTTCTACGAAGTACTTTTGTGGCTGCAATGGTTTTAAAAAAGTTATGAAATGACAGCACCAATTTTGTTCATCACCAGTTCAGACTGCCAGCTACCAGTAGCTACTGACCTAACCTGCTGTGTACTATTCGATTTAAACAATTCTTTACTCGTTACATGGGTCATTTAACATGGGCAGAAAATAGAATCAAACACAAGTCAAGAGTGGCTGTGTTTTGCCTCTGTCTTCCCATTACAGAGGACTCTGTTCCCTACTGGGTCCCAGTGTGAATGAACAAACGATGTCTTCTCTTAAGGGAAACAGATTCCTTACCCACTAGCAAAATGGTGGAGCTTAGAATTAGTTTCTGCTGAAAGTCTTTCCTCCTTACTGTTCCCGCAGGGTTTTATAAGAATAAATATATCTATATATAATTTGCTTAAAAGGGGATGCCATATGGACTTCTGCCATGTGGGCACTCAGAACATGTATGACAGCATATTACTACAGAAGAATTCTTGAATAAAATTGCCATTTCAACCACCACATGGCTAATATTGATTATAAACCAACGAGGCCCCCTAACAGAACCATAGCAATGGAAATTTTCAGTATGCTTTGGATCAAAAAGAAGTAATGAAATTGCTTTATATGTTCCTACTGGAAACATCACAAACCCACATTTCTTTACTATCTGAAGTCCATGTTTTGACACACAAACAGCCGTGCTTTAATGCAGGTGCAAAAAACCAGATCACTTAGGGGTTTAGTTAGTCTCTTAATATCATCTCTTGCAGATTTCATTGGGCATTGCATGAAGAGAAAGAGGTAACTAGAAATGTGAGAGGGAGGCTTATTAGGCTGAAGACAGAAACAATGGCCAAGGCAGAACTGTGTGAGGACAGGAGCTGTCCAGGCAGCCCACATTTACTGGATGAGAGCCACTGCACAGCTGAGGGCTTTTTCCTTTCCAAAATTTTTCAACTCTTAAGCCTATGTTCTTTCAGTAACAATACCAGAAAAGTGCATTAAATGACCTGCACAAAATTTGTCTGCTCCTTTATTTCTTCTTGGTGGATAAATCTTTCCATATGGTGAGTTGGCTGAGGCAAAGCTCATGGCAGAAACTTTGGTCCAGGTGAACTTTATTAGATATTTTCTTCACAGGATCACTGCTGGCTTAGAGATAACTAGTTTACTCCTAGCTCCAGTATACACTGTGTGGTGATCTCACCTGTGACTGGTCAGCACATGAACTTAGCAAGCTCAAGTGCATCTTTTTCCATATAAACACTGGCTTAATTTTTTTGCCAGTGTAGAAAAGGGCACTTACCCTTGTTCATGCATAATTTTTTCTGTCATGCATAATTTTTCTATTATTTGTTGTTACTTTAACTTTCCAGAGTGTGTATCAACACACTGTAAAAACAATCATCAGAGGAAAACTGAATAGCAAAAAAATACTGACATAAACCACATACATTTCACAGAATCATTGGGTACTCTCTGTTCTGATATATGTTGTTGTACCTTGATGAAATGTTTTATATCAAGGAAAGAAATTAATATCAACACAGCTTTATATCCAGGTGCAGCATGCACAGATAAAGCATAAGTGAAATGAGATAAAATATTCCGCTTGATGATTAACATTGAACAAAGAGATGCCAGAGTTTTTTATATGAACGCACACCAACAAAAAATGACAGTGCAAAGTATTAAATGTTTTGGGGTTGCTACTGATTCACTACCAGAAAAGTTTAGGCAGCCAGACTATAAACATTAAATGGCTCAAGAGCAATACGCTGAAATTTTATTCAAGTAGAGACTTGGATCTTCAGTATGCACTCAGACATGTAAAACCATCTGGAAAGGTGAGCTTAAAAACTACTGAGCATGACAGTAAAGACAGGGTTAACAACAATAGTATGCAAAAAATAATTCCGACAAGAAACCTAAAATTCAAGCATTGCTTTAGAATGCAAAAGAGTGCAAGAGATGAGTCAGTCTCAATACCTTGGCAGTAATATGCAAGCCAGTGGGGATATCCAGAATGAAATCATGTCACAAATTGGCAAGGCAGCAGCTGCATTTATCTGCTTAAAGAAGATTCAGTCCTTGAAAATCTACAACTTAAAGAACAAGCTGAATATTCAATTCATGTTATTTTCAACTGAACAGATGGATGGGAAAGCTGGAAATCTACCAGAAGTAGAGGCAGTCATCTAAGAAATCTGATAAAACACTCAGAGAACTTAAACTTAGAAAAATAGTAATTTTTAAAATAGATTAATTTCTAATAAATTTTCCAAAATTTAACAGTATGTATTATCAGATATTAACTACAACAAAAAAAAGATAGCTGTATCTGCGACACGTATTGGTAATAAACATGAAGAATGCACAGGGTAAAAGCACATACAGAAGTGTAAGCAAAAATGGAGAGCTAAAAGGACACCTTCTGCTGAACACTCTGAAGGATTCCACACCATGAAGATCATAAAAGTTGCTGTGTGTGGAGCTCACCTGGCTGCTGCCGGGAGGCTCCTGGTGGCCCCACGAAGGACAGTTCTGGCCAACCTCCGCTTGCCCCTCTCCCACAGCAAGGGCTCCCAGAGCAGGAGGAAGCCCTGGGTGGCTGCTTCCAAACTGAGGGACAGCCACCATCTCAGAAAGTAAGTATCTGCCTTTTACATGGGCTTCTATGATATTCAAGTCATGAAAACTGAGGGTGTTTGTGAACTCCTTTGAGTTCGTACGACGCAGCAAAGCAGGTGCTACTGTGTGCTGGATGGAAGGGTAAAAGCACTACAACGGCTCAAATAAACTCAAACAATGCCTGTGTGCACCAAGCAGCTGCTTCATCTGGTTGCACTGTCTGCTTTCCAGTAGATTCACCCTACCCAAAATTTTAAGGGCAAAATCTGCAGGAGAAGATATCCCTTTTTTGTAGGCACATACAGAAAGAAAATTCTAGTAGTTTTTATTTGTATACTTTAAAAAAAATCATTACGGAAAATAATGTGACAGTCTAGTAGGAAACATGAATAGCAAAATTTCAGACCCTGCTCCAGACACTGTTTTTCATTACACTGGGCCTTGTGTACTCTAACATGCTTCCCAGTTCTCAGCTCCAGCCAGTTGTGTGTTCCTATCTGGTCCTTTAGCAAAGAGAAAAATAAAACCGCATCAATAGTAAAATCCTGTGTAGTTTAGATCCATTCTTTTGCTGCTGTATGGAACTATAGAGATTCGATATAAAAAAACCAGGAACTTAAAATGTATTGCAGGAAAGGTCTTGATGCCACTCTTCTTTCCAGATAGTCACTGTACCTCCTTGCGCTCCTGTCTACAACACCCCTATCAAACACCAGCTTGCTTCCCTTGCTCTGCTATGTTAAGGTGAAGTTTGTCCTTCCTTACCTTCACCTTGCTCCTTTGTCATTGTTTTTTTGATGTTATTTTCATCTTCTCTCATTAACAAGGCATGGAACAGCACCTTTTCTTGGCTTGATACAGCCCTAGCCTACAGACTTCCTCCTACATGGAGTGACTGGACTTGTAGGACATGCTATGTATCCTTGCTAGCTGAAAATCTCTAAGTTTGTATAAAAATGAATAAAGGTAATTCAGTTCATCAGCCCTAGATATTTTGATGTACATTATTTTTTTCTCTCTAGAGTAAGAATGGTCCTTCTTTAGGTCTCTAGATTACATTGAAACTTTTCTAGACAGCTGATCATTACAGTGGGTTCTGAATTTGATCATTACAGTGGGTTCTGAATCCACAAACATGATATGGATAGACCCTCTAGCAGTGTGCTGGCAGGACTCAGGACCAAATTAATGTTTGTTTAAATACATAGCACATTTCATCTAGATTATGAGGATTTATACTTTTTTTGAGTAAAAAGTATACTTCTTCTTCAGTGAAGACTTGAAAGTACTGAACTCTGTAGAAGTTATATTTTAATGTATTTGAGTGCATTGAACTCAAATAATTATTCTATTACTTGAAAAGAAAATCTCAACTGGCTTTGCAGGATTGTAATTCACTGGCAATATCTCCTACAGATAAGCTAAACAGAAAGATGATACAGAAAGCACTGATACACAGTCAGTACATGCTATCCCATTTTCAGAGCAGAATCACGTTATAGAGTAACTGTGTTCTTGAAGCTTAAATACTAACTAGGATGGAGCTTTAATCCTTTTACTGCCTTTGAACCTCCCTCCTGTCTCAGCTGTGATATTATGAGGCTGTCTAGTCAAATTAATTGCATCCCCTAGTAGGAGTCATGTAAGTGCTTCTCCTATTTCTACATTTCTAATGCAGGCAGCACTGTGATACCTAAACTACGTCCTTGTGTCCTTTTCTTTCCTTTTATACCTCATCACATGTAAAAATTGCCGGTAGAGACGTGAAAAACAGAAAGAAGCAAGACATTGAAAACCTGTAAGTGAAACGGATGTCTATTTCAGCAGCTCCGTAGCAGCCTCCACACCTGACCACCGGTGAACAGCGGTGCGAAGGAAAAGATTTTAAAAAACGAATATAAAACAGTAATTAAAAAGAAAACCCACAACAAATAAACTTCTTTGCAATCTGTAAGACGGACGGTGCCCAGCGTCCACGAGGTGTTTGCAAAGCCACCTCCAAGGAGCCCGGGCGCAGCGGCCGCTCTTACGCAACGCGCTGCTGCCCTGCTGTGCGGCTCTGCGGAGCGGGGCTCGGCGCCGAGCGGCGACAGCCCTGAGCGCTGCCTCGGCACTTCGCTGCTAACCACGGCACCGCCCGCACCGCTCCAGCTCGCCGGAATTAACACAATTCGTTCGCCAGCGGTTCTGGCGGCGCAGAAAGAGTGCATTCCCGCGGAGAGCTGGCGCGGCGCGGGGCGGTGGGGCCTTCCTCCGCCGAGCGCCATGGACGCTGCAGGTCCCGTCCCCGGCCAAGCTGGCAGAAGCGCTTAGGAGAGGCGTGAGGAGCCCCGGGACGCTGCGCTGTGCCCAGCGCTCCGCGCCATCTCGGCGCGCAGCTCCGCAGCGCTCCCCGCCCGCCGCGNCCCTTCCCAGACCTGCCGGGGCTCCCCTCTCGGCCCCGGGCTCCCCGCGCCGGCGAGAACCGGGCTGGAGCTGAGTGTCCCCTGGCCCTGCGTTTTGCCAGACGTATTTGCTGGCTACACGGGGAGAAAATAGGCTCCAGGAAGGGCTACGTCGTGTTTGGTACTTCTGCTGAGTTTCATTCCACCCCTGGGAACTGCTCGCAGGAGGGGCCGGCCTGCTCTGTAGGGAATTCAGGCGCTTTCCCTGCGCGGCGCGTGTGGGAGCGCTGAGCTCAGCTGGGACGGCAGCATGGGAATGGCTGGGAAACCCTGGGGAGTTCGGGTCACAGATGGCAGCGGCCGTGTGTTATCATTCCAGACTGCACTCCGTGACCAGCTGACAAATTGAAACAAGTTGTAAGAATCGCTCTGCGAATGTAGTAAGGCTGTTAATCGTACTTATGACTACAAAGGATCATGAACCAGTTTTTTTTTTTTTTTAATGGGCGTTACTGGCCTCCTACTCGGGTGAAGTCAATACCCCTCATGCAAAAAAACCATAGAGTTGCATAGGGTGTTCTGTGGGATGCTTCTGCGGGAGTGATGTAAACAAACGAAGACAGAATATTATGTGGAAAATGGAATATGGAGTAACTGAAGTCCCACAGCAACAGGCGGCAGAGCTGAGGAGAAGAGAATGCATGTCCTGGCTCTCTGTCTTGCGTGTCTGTCGTAGCACAATCTTCGTCCATTAGGGGTAGGGCTTTGTCTCACCAAAACAGTGGCAAGACACGTGGTGAAGTGAGCGCTGCCGTCTCTGGAGGAGATGCTCTGCTGGGTCATGCAGCATGGAGCAGTTGTGCCCTGGGGCAATCAGGAGGCAGTGGAAAGCGGAAAGAGCCTCAACAAAAAGCAAGCACTTGCAGAACATATACGATAATCAAATGACAGTTCTTTCCCACGTTAAAGATTTTTCTTTCCCCCCAGAAAGTATACTTGAAAGAAAATGTTACAGGGTACTGAGGCACTAAACCAGTGGTAAAGGAAAACAGAGAGATACTGTGTATCATTTAAAAAAAGTTCATAGAGTCAATCTTTGCAGGCAAATTTGCCAAAAGGGGTAAGACTTGCTTAAGAATTTAAAGCACAACAGCATGCTTGGCTACAAGAGTTTAAGGTCTTGGCCTTTCTTATTGAATCAATAAACATAAACTGAAAATAGACAGGTTCTAATATAAATTTATACTGAGCAGTTGAGATAAAACTTGAACAGAATAAATGAGAAGGCATTGTTAGGAAAAAGGGCTTGGGAAATGGTATCAGGATTTATTAGGGAAATGAAGAAAGACATATTGTCTCAGATTTAAAAAGGAAATCTCTTTAAAAATGAGGCCTAGCAGAAAGAAAGAAAGGGAACCTGCTAATACAACAATACTTTGTTTTCATGGAAAAAGTAGCAATGAAAACGTTTTGAGAAAAAAAGGGTCAGGGAAAAAAGTTAAATCAAAAGAAATGTGATCAAGTGATCCATAAGTTTAATTTTCTTGATAATGATGGAAGCATCCTATTAAAAAGAAATTGAAGTGCTCCAGGTAACATAAACATTTTCAGAATGTAATATTGGAGTAAGTTGACTAGCTTAAGAGAAACAAACAAAAAGGACATGGAATAGTATTACTCAGAAGGAAGCTGAAATGCAGGAGACAAATTACATTAATTTTCCTCACAGAAATTATTACAATCTGGAGATCAAGCTGAGTAAGACACAAAAAAAGAGGTAGCTTGCAGAAAAAATTGTGGAAAAGGATTAGGAACAGAGAGAGGGAAACAGAGCATAAGTGGATAGCTGAACTGCTACAGGCGTTTTTGGAGTCTTTTATATGGGAGGGAAGGATGCCACAGTGCTGTCCTAGGGAATTGTGAGCTCATTTTGCTGCATGGACGGCAGATAAAGCTAGAACCCCAGATCCTGAGACTTTACTATTTTATCTTCTTGGCACATTAAGATACTCTGGAGAAACCTGAGAAGTTCTTGAATGTACTGTGGGCTGCACTTCCAGAGAAAGGACTAAGCAGGAAAACAGCTGATATAGGATGATGTATCTGCCATGACAGGGGGATGTCAGAAGCAAGGCCAAGAAAGTTAAGGAGGAAGACCCGAAACTCCCTTATGGGGCATTAGAAACCAATACTACTTACAGAAAACACAGATTTTATATACACCAGAAAGAAAGACAGAAGATTGTGAGTCAGTTTCCTGGAAAGTATTACCAACCAGAAGGTGCAACTGTGGTAAAGGCTGAGGTTCAGCCACCCTTGTACAGTAGCACGTACACAGCTATGAGGTATGTTGTGTTACAGGATGTCCTGCAGACCAGGAATAGCCTGATAGCTATCCTGTACCAAGCTGGGCTTTCTAGGCCATGACAGACCAGCATTTTATGTAAAGAAAGGGGGCAACTAATTTTTCCATCTTTCCAAAGAAAATGTAGCATTTTTAATGAGGTGTTTGACAACATAACAGAAAAAAATCCCAAACCATGAATAAAAAGGAAGGAAAGCTTTTGTAGAGGACAAATGTAACAATGTGGTGCAGTTACAAGAATACAGACAGCTAAAGAAAAGGCATTACATAAATAAAAGTGGAGAAAAAACAGAGTAAAATGCCTGACCTTTCCAGGTCAACAAAGCAATTCAGCCTCATTTGCAATCATTCATAAATAATGGCAGTCATTCTAACAAAAGATATCTTACATTTTACACTTAGGTCTGACCTTGGCTCCCTGAATATGGACCAGGTTTTTTTTTACTGTTTTTATGAAGTTCTTCTTCAAAAAAACTTCTTCTTGAAGTTTTTTTTACTGTTTTTATGAAGTTCTTATGAAATGCAAATTCCATTTGCATTTCAAAAAATATGCTATGGAGGGGAAAACAATATTATCATTCCTAATCATTTTGGTCCCTACAAGTTTAGCAAAATGTAAGGGAGAACACGTGGAACATACGAAACCCAAGGACCTTATGGAACTTAGGCTGAAAGACAGATAGAGATATACAGGATCTTCCAAATATTTCCTGGTTTTTATATTAATGGATTAATAAACCAATAATGAGAGGAAGAAAAGGATCCAGACAAAGCTTTCAACATATTAGCTAAAATGTTGCACTTTTCTGACATATAGTGGCTATAATTCAAATGAGATATTGGGGCTGCATTTTATAAATGGTACTATGAGTTCTGTCCTCTTCCTTGGTGAATTAAGGTTTTAGCCATAGTTAATATATGTTAAGAGGTTTGGTCTAGCTGTTTTTTGGAAAACAACAGAACACAGAAGCCACATGGTTACTTCAGAGAGGTATTTTCCTTTAGGTTTCTAGAGAGTGGTGCAAGAAAAGCCCTTGACTCTCTTCTGTATGACCAGGTCCTGGTGGTTAACCTTGATCAAAAACATGGTAAAGTAAAACTGCAGGAACTTTACCTGTCCACCTGGTGAAAGTAAGGAGATTTTTGTTAAGAGGTTTGATTTCTGAATGACTGGTAACTGTGTCAGGCACAAGTTGAGGGAATGTGATACTTGGTGAGATACTGCTGAGGTCCTGTTTGTAAACTAGCCAGCGGAAGATCAAATGACAAAGAAAACAGAGTAACTAAAATACATAGGAGGACTTTTAGAGGGTTCTGAGTCTCAACATTGCAATTAAACAGCACCGGAGTGGAAAATGTTGCAAATAACTTCTATGACTTTGGCAAAAATATGTCATATAACACCGCCTTCCTAATTTTGTTGGGATAATGACAGGTTAATAAAAAAGTAAAAGGGGACTGTAAATAAGTAAGTAAGTAAGTAAGTAAATAAATAAATAAATAACCAACTAAATAACTAAGTAAGGTAAAGTAGGGACCACTGTGTTATGAAATGGCAGAACAGGTATACATCTGGAACTGGAAACTCAGACTCTACTTACTATATGTGTGCACATTTTGTTCTCCTTTAGCCTGGCCAGGTTATATGGATTTAAGTTAATTTACAGTATGTTTTTTTAAAAAAATTAATTACTGGTCTTCACAGTAAGGATGAATGAGTTTACTGTTTTGAGATATTATAGGAGATGTACTTAGGATCTGAGATCTGTCCAGTCCTCTGGGATTTAGATGGGTGATCTCATTTGGTTCAGAGTCATGCAGTAAATCCAGAAATATACAGATGCTAAACATAATGCAAAATCTTAATTATTGTTTGCAGTTAATGAAAATGCTATTTTTGTTTGTTTTGCCTCCCTCTGGCATCTTCAAGTCCTAATTAATTCTTAACTGTGGGTGGTGGGATTAGGATTGGCAGCAGAACACACCTCAAACAGCCCACCAGCACCATAGGGCTGTACGTGCAGAAGTTCTGCCGAAGCAAAGATCACATTCTTGAGAAGTTAGATAAAGGTCGCTCTTGTTCTTGCCGCCAAGATTATTTTTATCACATTGTCAACATAGTTGTTAATGTACAAACATGCAGGTGAGATACAGAACACATGAAACTCATAAAAAAGGCGGAGACGTTGTATGCACGTGCAATTAGAGCACTGGAGATGAGATGTACATAAAAATGCTGAAGGGGAGCAAGTGTTTGCTTGACAGATTAAGGAGCTGGCTGGCACTGTTCCTTGTGGTGAACTGCTTGGTGACATTTATGGCACTGACAAGTAAAATTTGTGAGCAAATATCATTAATTGATGTAGTTTAAGGAGTGGCTGTTTGGCACGTTTCTACGGAGGTCGTAATTCAGGTGCATAACCAGAGCAACACTGAGGGGTTTTGGTTTTTGTTTTGGTTTTTTTTTTTTTTTTTCTATAATGTTGCAGTTGTTTCAGAGTACAATGAGATTTTTTTGGCTTAAAAGTGCTGCTGTAATTGGTTTCTGGGACTTTCTTGATTTGACCTAATTGGACATTTTGAAAGGTTGCCAAAGTACAGGGTAGGATTTTGCCAGTTTTCTGTCAATGATTAATAAAGCTCATTTGGAGGATCAATTAGAGGTTCAAAAAGAAGATTTTGCACCAGAATTGTTATAAAACCAATGAATTCTATTTTATTAATGGACATTTTCAATGTTGAATGAGGAAAAATGGTGCTATAATGAACAGCAAATGCACTTTTTTTTGAGAGAGAATTTCCTCCCTCCAGGTTATTATTATGTTATTTCAGGAATTCTATAATCAGGGTGGGGAAGTGCTTTAATTCTGGTTTGTAGTGATACTTTTGGCAAAATTCAAATTGTTGTATTTAGAAAATCATTCGACTATTAAAAAGTGGTTTAAACAGGTAAGGTTTCCTGAAATGTTTATTTCCTTTTCACAGTAGTTGAAGTCTAAGTAGCAGCTTTTTAAAAGTCTTTAGAAAGAATAAGTAACTGCTTTTGGTGTGTCTGAAGACCTGGTGAATTTAAAGAAATGAAGCGATATGTTTGGAGGAAATAAAAGCGGGTAGTGTATGCCATCATCAGTTTCTAATCATCTCAGTTCCTCTCCAAGCTCTCGTTTTCGTAAAGATAATTTAAAAACAACATGCAAGTGGTTCAGCCTGTCTCTGTGCATTTGTAATTTGTTTATTTCCCTGGTACACAAGTATAGATTTGGTGGATTGTTTTTTCTACAGTCAGAGGACTGACTAGGGTGGATAAGCTAACAAGCAGGAGGTTCCTGCATGTTGGAATTAGCAACTTATCTGTCTCATCCATTGCTTGTTTGTTCATGTTTTGCTCATTCAGATGTATCCTAAAGAAATGAGATACCCAGCCATTACGGTAGTGCCGGTTTCTAATTTGTTCCAGGAGTTCATAGCCGTGGGTCTGAGCGCATCAGGAAGGACCTGTAGGTGTTTCCATACTACTTCTTATTGCATTTGGGTCATAAGTAAGTTTTTAATCTTAATGTTATTGGGTTTCAGCTGAGTGGGTATCTAAAAAAAGTGTAGCACTGCTATGCTATGCTATGCATAGCTATGCCATGAGTTGCTATATTTACTCTTTAGAAGTCAAGCAAGAGCTTTTATTGAGGCACTTCCCTCTGCAAAGCTTTATGCACACCAGGTAACACTGCCACTCTGCTGCAGTGCTTGAAGGTCACTTGAACAGCCAGAGTTTTGAGTAAAGTGGGACTCTTACTTCCTTCTTCTTCCTCCCTACAGAGAGATTTTTCAAGCAGGCTTCCAAAGTACCTTCTGGGATTCCTGACAGATCAGGTTTTTTAGGGGAAGGAACTGCTTCTTTTGTAGACACTATTAGCATAAATATCACAACATGAAGCCCATAATCACACTGGGAGGACTCTTTCCTCTTGTATGTCAGGCAAATTGAGTTTAATTTGGCGTTTACTGAAATAAGACTGTTGAAAATCTACCAGCATTACATAATTACATAACATTACACTGAGCAGGTATATATACTACACTAGTGCTACATTTGGGGCAAAAAATGGCAACCCATTCTAAATTAATAGAATTATAGCATTTCTGCTAGCACCAGGGTAATATTTCTGTTCCAACTCTCAAGAGAATTTAGGAAGCAAAATACTTCCATGAAAACTCTGTACATATCTCCAAAATCTTCCAGAAATTCAGCTATGAATGGATTCAGGATGAAGATGGTAAAGTGATGTCATTTGTTGCGTGTGTTAGGCCTGCTAAAATAAAGCTTAGCAAAATACTGCTAAAGCAAGAGTGAAGGATGAATGGGAAGATTATAGAGCATTATTTTACAGGTTTTTACTTAGTGAAATGAGTAGATGACCTCATCTTCTCCAGAGTAGAGATAGCAGGCTTCTACCTTCTGTTCTGAACTTAGTAGAAAGGTAGAATCTCAATTCCTAGATTTTGTTATTTTTACTCTAAGGTGGAGGTTGTTTCCCAGCATGTCTGTGTTTCTTACTCTCTTTTCCATAGTAATGATTGCTTATGAAGAACAAGTTGATTTAGAATAGGATGAGCTGCACGATCCCTCAATTAATACACCCACCCACCTGGTAGTTGAGCTCCATATGGTCTTGGATTAGGAATGAGAGATCTTGCAAAGCTCTTGCTTCTGTCAGGCCTCCAGAATCAAGACTCTCCCCAGTGTGTTTTAGCTTTGCCTCAGAGTAACCCGGTTATAATTATTCCAACTGAAGGAGCCTTTCCAAGCCCTAATCTTTTAACTGAAAACCACTGCCGTTTGGGACAAGGGATCTGGTTTCAATAGGACCTCTATGGAGTGGGACACATCTTCCCACTCCACCTTCTCTCCCAGCTGTGTTCACTTTTCTTTTGATTCTTCTCAGAAGAGATGTCCCTTGTCCACTGCTGAAAGAAAATTGTGTGGCAAGCCTTTGGTGCTGCCACAGCCACTTCAAACTAGAGGCTTTTCTGCAGGCCAGTTAAATGCTATTTCTTCTTGCCTGATGGGCTGTCCTTACTAGTGAGCTCCTTGACCATTCCATTTGGTATGAAGAAAAGAACTATAGATCTGAGCTACTGAAGCCTGTCATTTGTCATCTACTTGTTGCATTAATATATATTTATTAATATGAAGTTGCTTCTGATATGTATTTTTGGAAAATCCAAACTAGGTCCACTATCATGAAATTTGGAGCCATGACATTAAAAAAAATCATCACAGATGGCACTAGGACAAGAATGGTCTTCATGATCTGTTTAGAGAATAAGAAGAACGAACTACTGGTTTTGTTTACTCCAGTAACCCATCTGGCCCAGTTGCCCTTGGCTGATGAGTAGAGGATGCTTGCAGAACGACTGGAAGAAATAGAACGAGTGTAGGATTTCCTAACTTCCGGCAGTCAGAGGATATGGGAATTTCCTAAACCAGAAATTTCACTGGATTGCATCATCATGTTTATTGGCCATTGATGGAGTTGTCGACCATAAATTGTCTGATCTATTTTGAACTTTCTTGAACCTCCACATCATCCTTTGATAACAGTCCAAATAGCCTTTTTTAGTAAAATAGCTTTTGCAATAAAAAGGAGAACATACACAAATTCCTGTTTAGTCTGGAAGCTGGCTTCTGTCTAGGAGAACTGAGACCTGTTTTTCCCAATACTTTGTTGCTGCAACTTAGAAACACAGATCTTAAAAATAGTTTTTGGATAATAATTTAATATTACTGCTTTCTTTCAGTTCAGATTTTTTTGCCTGTGTTCATTTGGTTTTGTGGACTAAGCACTAATTTCCTGTGTCATGTGCAACCCTGCATAACTTGAAAAAAAGTCCCTGCTGTGTTTTTTCATGACAGATCAAAAATGGATATGAACTGTGCGTTGGAAGTTAGAGTGTGCCTCCAGATTTGTTTCTCTCTCTTTTGCTTTCCTTCTTGTTTTTATTTTTCTTTCCTATTTGTCTCAATTTTCATTCATTTCTCATCTGTTCTCACACATCCGCTCTGGTTCCCCTTGAATTCTGGTGGTAGGATGGAATTGGATCTATGTGCAAAAGCAAAGTATTATTACATTAGGTTATTTTTATATTCCCCAGAAATCTTGAAACAGACATATATTACACTGTATTGGAAAATGGAAAATGAAGAAGAAAAGAAACAGTATGTAGTACTTCTGGTTTATTTTCCTTTTTTTTTCCCAGGAAATGGATATTTGCCCTAGACAAAGACCAGAGGATGTTGGCCAAATACCTTTAGTTAACACCAAAATGTTTTGAAGTGTTTCGTGGCATTTAAAGAAGATTGGCCTCAGTTAGCATTAATAATAAATGGAAATTAATCTAAGGTCATTGTAGTCACGTACTGTCCATCAGTTTTGTTGTGTGTTTAAGCACTGCTTATCCATCATTTAAAGAGGGACTCACACAGGATGCTTTCCTGCTGTGCTGACTCACTCCTGGTAGTCTAAAAATGAAAAGGGGCATGTATGCTTCCTGATTTTCACATTCCTTTTAACACTTTTAAAACAAAATGTTTTGGATTCTCTTTGTCTGCCAAAAGGTGAAGTTTTCATTTAATCAGCAGACTGGAGTAATTTTAAAACTGCTGCTTTACCATGATTGTTTTCATCTTTAATCACCATGTCCTCACGCACTGCAGTACTCAGGAAGTAAGCAGCCTAGGAAACTGCAAATAAAACCTGTATGTCTTGTAAGATCCTCTTTCAGAAAGTGATTAGAGGGTCCCCTGTCCACCAGATAATGTGTGCTAGGTGGTCAAGTGATTCAGCTTAGCTCATGTTTCATTGCCTGTGCTCTGCCTCCTTGTGTACAAACAAATTAAAAATTGAACAGGTGAGGTTTGTAGTACTTCTGAGAAGAACACAAAGTCATTTGTGTCAGAACTGATGTGCCAAACAACCACTCTAAAATCAAAGATCTGGAGAGCAAAACAAACCAACCAGTAACAAGGAAATCTGGTAGCTCATGTCAGATGCACAATGTCCATTACCATTAGAGAGCCCAAAGAAACTAAAGCCCTCCCCTGCCTGTCCAGCCCTGAGGTGTGAAAGCCAGACAAAAATAGTTAGGAGGAAAAGTAAATCGAGAGGAATAAAGGATAAAAAGCTGAAATCCACCAAGGTACCAAGTTAAGTTGTTGTGTTAAAATGCAAAAGAAAGAATATGGTTTCATTGACAAGAGCCTTATGCCCTGAAAGGTGTACAGCTTCTCTTCCAGCTCACCCCAGAGCTGGACTACATCTCAGACACTCCTGGACCAGCTATCAGGCATTTGATGAGGTCACTGTTAGGTTGCTTTTTGATTGAAGGGAAGTTTCTGACCCCTGCATTTGTGAACAAAGTCATGGGCTGTGCATAACTAATGCAGTGGGAAATTGTGCCTGTATATGACTTGAACTTTGCTTCTCAGAGAGGAGGAAAATGCTGTCATTACTGTCTTGGTACAAACTATGTGCTGCCTCCCTCTGCTCCTCCCTCTCTCTTTAGTGCCAGCTCCAGGTCAGGCAGCACAGATACTGCAGGGTTTCAGAGGCTCTTCGACATGTCCTGCAGTTGTACTGAACCCTTATTCAAGGCATAAGAAAAGCACTTATGTGAATGCATGGTAGTCACAGCACATCCCTGAAACCTGAAGAGAACAACAGGACCTTTCTTTTTGCCAGACAGGAGTGGTGTTTCAGGCACTGGGGACGCCACTGATAGTGAAAATCGCAGAGGGCTTAGGGTCCTGGATTTCCCAAATCTGGGCACTTAGAGTCCATATGCAAGTATCATCTTCTGTCTAAGCAGATAGAAGGGAAACTGTGGTGATATGAGGACCCAGGAGCATCTGTCCTCATGCAAAGTAGGTGCCTAGAGGAACACTTTGAGATACTTTGACATATGTATTCCAAAAGATGCAGGGAATTGGCATCAGAATACAGGAGGAAGCCATACCTCTCCAGTATGCACAAATATTTGCTCTTGCCATCAGTGAATGGTGTTCTGTGTCAGTTTCATTCGATGGGGATGATGACACATTTTAAGGCTCCCATTCTCACTGTCACATGGCTTTGTGTCCCTGCATTTTAGTAATTTCAGAGCAGTGCATCACCACCCCACTGGCTCATGCTGTGCTCTGTGTTTAGCAGCACGTATTTATGACATGGGAAGTGAAGAATGAAGTCTAACTCAAGTCCTTAACTAACCCCTAAGTGAGGGATTAACTGCCTACCGCAATCTTTTACTAAGTATTAATCACTTAACATTATTTTCATTTTTTCGAAGAGTCTTCCGCTGCCTTAGTATGTCAGTGCACAACTGGGTTTGAAATCACGGCGTTTGAGGGACTGCTGATACATCAGATGGCCACTGCTGTCATTAACCTGACAAGGGACCTGTTGTGTTGCTTTCTGGGTGAAGGAAAAGGTACATGTGGATGGGCTACAGCTTTCAAGGTTTGCTCTTGCTTTACAAACCTGTCTTCCTGGCTGTGGTAGAGTTAAAAAAATAATTACAAGTTTTTCAAAGGATCACCCACATACACATGGTATGAGAGCTCTTTTCTTTGTTGGTTTCATTTTATTTGTACATGACTCACTCTTGGCAAAATGAGTGAGCCTCATGAGCCTGTAAAAATTCTGTTTGGATTAAATGATTTGCATTAAATGATTTATAACTGCAAGAAGGCTTTAATATTCCTGTAATTCCTTAAGGAAAAACAAACTGATCTTATTCTTTCAAGTAGCTATTGCTTTCACGCCTGTTACTTCAGACGCCATCTTACTCGCTCAAGCTCATAGCTGTTAATGAGGCTCTGGGTACTTCTTCCTTGCTTTCCCTGCCTCATGAATTAGAGATGGGTGGTGGGGATGTACTGTCATCTTTTTCTGAGAACATTCTTCTGAGCCTGACTGAAGGCCAGGAAACCTACAGCCTCCCAGACCTGCTTGCCTTGCTAAGAGCAAGGAGCAGCATTTGTGCCGGCCTGAGGTGGGGTGATCATGTTTCCGAGACCAAATTTACCCCGGTTTTGCAGCCCAGAGGCCCATCAGTCTTCATTTTCCTGTCAGAGCCGGTGTGCTGGTTAGAGCCACCTCATTCCTGAGTCCTGCATCGATCAGCTGTCAGCAGGGCAGCTGGGCTACCCAGCTGCCCTCACACCCTGACCCCTTGGTTCCCCGAGCTCAGGGATGTGGGGCAAGGGGAGAGCCCTCGCTGGGCATCCTTGCAGAGAGGGGACTGCCAGCCGCCAGCAGCCACCGAGGCTGCCCGCACGCTTAGGATAGAGGCCTCGCAGCAGGGTGTGCCTGTCAAAGCCCATGGGAAAAGTATGCGAGTCAACAGCGGGACAATCCAGCCGGATGCAGGACGTGCCATCAACAAGCCCTTTAACTTCGTGTTTGCGCAGTGCCGCGGCTGCCCTGGCTGCCCACTCCAGAGGCGGAGGCGCAGCAGTGTTGTTAGCGGGGGCCGCTGCCTTCGGCCTCAGACCGCGGGGAATCCACCTTTCCCGTGCCCGTGTCCCTCTGACAGGACGACCTGCGGCCACGGGATTTTAATATCCGAGGCAGAAAAGCGCCGCGGTCCCCGAGCAGCGGCTCCCCCGCAGCCGCTCGCCGCGCCCGCACCTCTCCGCCCGAGCCCCCGGGGCGAAGCGGTCACTGGCGGCGCCCCGGGGCCCGCCCTGCCGGGCACCGCCCGCGGGGCCGCGGCGCAGCTGGGGGGATCCCGGCTCCAGCGGCGCTACAAGTGGCCGCCGGGGGCGGTTTCGGCTCCGGCTCC
>VXAX01003646.1:2590040-2742927 GCA_013399835.1 Leptocoma aspasia | reverse complement strand
CGGCGGCGTGCGCGGCTTGCCGGCGCTTCCTGATTTATTTATGTTTGCAGCATAGGTGGTATTTCCCCGTTAAGAGTTTATCCATCGAAGTTTTCTATTTGACTTTCTAAAGCGGCGGCGACAACAACGACAGAAATCCGCGAAGTTAAAAAGCCAAATGTGTTAATTGTTAACTGAATATAGACGAGGAAGGCTTGTAGTGGGTGGATTGATCAGGCAGCGTACGAGTAAAAAGGAAAAGGCAAAATTGTCAGCCGGGTGCCGGTAGGAAGGAAGGATCGCACCTGTTCTGGTGAGTGGTAGGAGCCTCATAGCCCCGTAGTCCCCCAAAACCTTGTTTACCCTCCTGTGATCCGGATGGAGAAAGGCGAAGCACAGGTTAAAAATGCTGCAATAAATACCAGGTCTGGCCAGGAAGGCAAACGGGACGTTTTTTTCTACAGTATAAGCCGTGTTCCCTTTAGTATTTTAACTTAACACAAAATTCGTGCATTTGAACTGAGCCATCTGCTAGTTATAGTAACATATTTAGCGTTTATTTACAAAACTTAGTCTGTCGTAAATATATGCTTGCATAATTGATAGACTGGATATTTTTATAAAAAATGGTTTTCCTTTTACAGTTCAGTACTACTTGTGTGTTGAGACAATTTTCTAGATTTTCTGGTTCCTGTTTTCCTTTCTGAATAAACATTTGAGAAGAAAAACCAAAACAACAGAGCAAGGGATTTGCACTTTTATAAGAAATTTCCGTAATAACAAGGTAATTTTCAGGAGATTTTACCATAATCAATGCAATTGCATTGGTTAGTTGCATTGCCTTGCAGAGAGGCTTGAGTTCTCTCCCTTACTTTGAACTCTAAATATCACAGCTATATGAATTTACAGCCATTTTTAAAGAGAAGAGCTGGAGTAAGTCACTGGAAAGTATAGCCCTTTGCTTTCTCATAGAACAGCTGTTTAAGGCACAATAACAACAAAAGTTTTGTGAAGCTGTGTATGCCTACTTCCTTCCTGACAAGGCCTTTTTTTTTTTTTTTCCTACTAACTGGCATGAAATCACACTTCATATTAGTCCCAGGACCCTTAAATTAGTCTCAGCCTTCTTCCAGTTTATTTGAATTGGTGACCTTTGGATGAGCTGGTGTGTTCTATTGTTACTTGCTAATGATGGAATAATCTAGTCCTGACATACCAGTTGTGAAACTGAGGGCACTGCTGCTGGATGGAAATTCAAATGTCTTATGGCTCCATGTTGGAAAAGGCAGGATTTAGCTGTGGTTTTCATCTGCTTTTAACTCCGTGGACTCTGATTTCCAGAACTGAAAGGGCTCAAACCAAAGTCTGTTAGAGCTAATGGAAAATCTGCCATTGATTTTTTACTGGTTTTGGGTAAAGTCTTGTATGAGCTGGTATTGAGCACATCATGGCTACTCCAAATTGTTCAGTCCTTTTGAAATTCTTTACATATCCAAGTCATTATGTAAAGTCAATTTCTTTGTGTGATGTCTCTTTCTTTGTGAGAATGTTCTTTTGCTTAGTAGAAAGTGGTGGTGTTTTTATTCGCTCTCTTACATACTACAGCATTAATTTTATTATTTGATCACTTCCGATTATGTGAGAATGACATGGGTGATTATGGAAAAAGGGAAAGTACTTTTGCTGAAGGCTGCTTACACTGAAGACAGGTTTCTTCAGGTATTTTTCAAAGACCTTGCAGTAGTGGGACATATGAAGTCGTAAGACTGCTTTCTCTGATGTCCATGTTGTACTTCCCTTGTCCTATATATGGTTCTTTGCTGCCTTTTGGTTTTGTTTTTTTTTTTTTTTCCTTACGAATGTGAAGGGGAGAAAGTTGTTAGTGATAACAGATACTGGTGTTCTGTGAAGAAGCTTGCAGAATAACACATACCTGTGGTAGGCATATATCCTCTCCTGGCTTCCCTGTTGTTGATGATGAGCAGGATTTTTCTTCTTGGCTATATGTAAAAACCCAGCCAAGAGAAAGTAGGGAGGAGAAGGACTGCTAAACTTAAATCATGGAAGTTTGTCAGAGTTTGTCTAGTGTAGCCTGTCCTGAAATTTGATTCCATTTGGAAGGGAGTCAAGGGATGAAACGTCAAAAAAAACCCCACCTGATTTGAGGCAGGACATCCTCCAGCAAGAATCTCATTTGCCATTGGAAGGGTGAGACCAGGAATTTTGGCTCCTTGGAAAAGGAAATTCTGTAGCTTGTTATCTCTCCAGCATCGTACTCTGGTTTACTGATTTGGGGTTTGCTTGTTACTAGAAGTTGAAGAAGGCAGAAGAGGCATGCATGTGGAAGAAGCTCAGGTAAACAGGCTAAGATGAGGAAAGGCAGGAGAAGAACAATTACTGTGAGCCCTCATGCCTTGGTTTTCCTTCTAGAACTTGGAAAGTGCTAATTTTCCCAGCCAAACTAATTTGCTCTTAAATGAGAGATGGCTGTCATGGCAGAAAGCAGAGCTGTACTGCAAGGTGCAGAGTAACAGTGCAGAGCTACATCTTTTCTCCACCTTGTCCTTTTTCCTGTGGAATTTCCAAAGCACATAAGAATCTGGCCTCTGGAGGAAAGGTGGAGATAGTGCTGGGACACTCTCCACCTATCTGCAGGGACTGAGGCAGCACATCCATGCCATGAGTTTGCAGAGATTATGGCCAGGATCTAAATGTGTGAATTTTCTGTCAGAAGGGGTCAGAGGATCAATCAGGAAGGATTTTCCCAGTATTTCCGCAGTTCGTCTTTGTTCCCTTCTTTACAAATACCAGAAATTGCTATGTATGTAGTCTAGATTCTCTCCTGCATGGCCCCACTTAAGTAAATAAATAAAAGCTTTTTGGTAACTCTTCAGGTGTGTGACAGCAGAATTCTGCCAAGTCACCAAGGTACTTTCCTTCTATCCGCTTAACTGAAGGAATGCCTCTGGTTAGGTGAGGAAGTCTTAGTCCAGGAACTCCTTGGCTTAATTTATCCCATCAAAAAAGTTAGCAGAGTAATTCACATGGCCACTAGTGTGGCAGTACTGCTGCTGGCATTTTTAAAACTTTTCATTAATGGTGCAGTGGAGAAATAATCTCCCTTCTTAGGGATGAGCTGGGATTTTATGTATTGTACAGGGATAACTAAACAAACAATGCATGTGTTATGAGAACCTTCATCATTAAAATCAAGGGCAGACTATAAATTTCTGTGTAAAGATTAAAGAATTGTATTCCTTTAATTCTGTGTTATTCCATCAGTTGTATATGGTCCAAGAGGACATTCTGAATAAAATAATTGAGTCTTGCATAAGTTGTTTCTCTCATTTAATTCACAACACGTGAATGAGATTGTTTCCACTATTCATCACAGCTACTTAATTTAAATATGGTTGTGGTAGGGGGACAATGCAAATAAAAAGACTGGTTGGAAAAGTTTTTTCTGTTGTTAACCTTTTCAGTGTGTGGTAACACTGCCAAGTGCATGTAAGCCTGCAACTAGAGAGGAGTAAATTGAAAGCAAGTAAAATGTTTTTTTTGAAATACGAAAGTTAACCTGAGTATTCAGTTTTGAATGCTTTGGTCATAAAAATTCTCATTTTACTGTAACCCATTTTAGATTATTAGAAATCAAATATCCTGTGAAACTAGTGAACTAATGAAAGAATAAATGATTAAACCACAGTTTAAAAAAATACTTTATATCCTCAAGTGTCTTAAATATAGAGAAGCTGTAATAATTTTTACTGATGAACTAAAATACTCTTATGTTATAATTAGATTACACGCATGAAAGCAGTGTGATCATTCTAGACTACAGAACTGTTCTGTCCTCTGGATAAATTAAGGTTCTGTTTTTCCATTGGAAGAAGTAAAAGGACTGATTGTCAAGCTGCCTAACAGTAAGGTAGAAAACAGAGCAAGAAGATCAATGTCTCATCAAGTGAATTTAGAGTCAAACCAAGTGTAAGTCTTTCTTCTACTGGGTGGAGTGAAATTGGTACATGTAGAACCAAATCACTTCTGTGTTTGCACACACAATGATTACTGTTTTGTCTTGGGCAGAAGTTCATTCTGCTCACCTGCTAATTTTTTTTGCCTATTTTGATTCTGATGTTTGAGTGTCTTCTTGAATACTTCACGGGGAATTGGTTGGCATGAACTGCATGCCACGGGTACAGCACCAATGTTGCTTGACAGTACGATGTGCTTTGCAACAGCTGTGGTGTAGGAAAATAATGGAGCTCTTTGAAGAAAATTAGAAGTATCTGTCAACTACGTAAGTAGTTGGATCCGTGAACAATTGCTCACTAACTGATATCTTAGTGACATGCATATGAATGAACCATTTCCAAAACATTCACAAGAAAAATATACTTCTGTGGGTAAGAAGAGCTGTTTTCATCACCATTGCAAGTTAGCTTCCTTGAGTCATATGTCATGTTTCTGTCATTGTCTGCATCTGTACAAGGTTCTTGAACTGTGGGCTTTTTCCTTTCTTATATTTTCATTTGTAGACCTTCACATCTTTCTTCCCCTGACTTGGTCTTGCACCTTGGCCCCCTTTAGTATCTTCTTATCTCCACACATCCCACTCATGACTTTGCATTGTTTCTCTTGATTCTGCTGTGCCAGCTCCTTGCCATGTGCTCCAGCCCAGCTGTACTTCGGCAGGTATGGAGTGCTGCTGCTGCTGCTGCTTGGTTTCCTACCAGTGGAAAGAATGAGCACTAATACATTGAAGCTATTTCTTCTTTAGCATTGTTTTTTTCCTCTGACCTTTAGCACAAAATCATTTCTGGTTCATTTGCCTACCTTCTTGCAACTTTTGACAGGTAGGATTTCCTTCATGTGACTTTATGCTGTTTTCTAGCTTTACATTAAAATGGTTTTATTCCCATGATTTATTAACTTGTCCCTGGCTCTGTTTTATTTTTAATATTTCACACATCTTTTAAAAGAAGTGTGGCATGTTTGTGTGCAAGGTGCTTCAAAGTATAATTATGAGCTGTAGCATTTATGTATAAGGCTTAAAATAAATGTGTTCCTCCCTTCAGGAAATTGAAGTGTTTATCTTGAGCCTTCTTTTATAAGTTAGGTGTCTTACTTTCCATACTGCATTTTTTTGTCATTAAAAAAGATAAGGTGAAATGCGTTATCCAGTTAGATAAACAGGCCAAGAGTCTGTACAGAGTTGTATCCGTGTAGTTCCAGAATATGCATGACCAGGTACATATGCACTAAAAGACTATTCCCCTGCAGAGTATTTGTGACAAGTTTAATTTTTAAAGCAAAATAATTACTTCAATCAAATATTAAAGTATAATTTTATTTCTAAAAATACAGAGAAAATTGTGTGTGGAACACAATGTACTTCCTGTGCAGTACTGAACTGCATGTATTTTGTGTTGTGCCTGATTCACTGATGTGACTTACTGAAGTGATTTAGTTTATTGAAATTCTCTATGTGACCAGAATAAAACAGCCTGGGACAGAGGACTTGGATCAACTATTTAAACTGTGGAAGTTGCTGATTATTAAGATTAAAGAAAGGAGAAGAAATACCAGAATTAGGGTTTGATATGCAGCTTTAATTCAAGTGTCTTTGTATATATGCAGGAAAATTTTATAGAGTCAGTGGATTGTATTGCTTCACTTTTCAGGGTGCTTAGCCCTATGTAATAATTGTCATCCTTGAAAACTACACCTCCTCTTAACTTTATTTGAAACCGGGAAACTTGGGATCAGATCACAGGGAATGCAGTTAGTTATGTAGAATATTGTGAGCACGTGGTCCTTGCCCGTGCATTATACATGTGTATAACAGTAATTTTTCACTGGTTGTGAATTTTGAGTTGCAAATCACCTCTGCACCATGAAGGTATCTAACCTAATTACACAACTTTGTATCTAATTGTTGCAAACTGTATAGCTGCCTTTATTTCTCTTGCTTGTCCTGTTTCCCCTGCCCCCCATCCCATGCCTCAGACACCTCGCACTTTTCTCCTTTCCCAGAAATGGGAGAGGGATGTTAGAAACATTTCCTTTTTTTGAAGAGTCTTATGCATGTAGATAGCATCCTTGACCTTCTTTCCCCTTAGAATATCCTGTCAGTTGCTCCAGTTCTGAATCTAGCCAATGTTGAAGGCAGCTGCCATGCACCTGGTTCTTTCTTACAGGGTCTTCTTGCCACCAGAAGGGATAAGCCAATGACAGGAGTCCCACTTGCCATTGTGTTGGCCAGAACCTGTGCTTTTGCCTTCTTGACCTTTTGTATTACTGAGTATTGAGTCCTTTGGTGGTTTTTTTATGTCCCCAGTCCCACTGCCATTTGGCACCTCCCTCCCTGGCACCCCTACCTGGCAATTCTGCTGGCTGTGTATGTGAGCACTGAGCTGTGCTGTGAGACTTGGACAAAAATGGTCATAGCCCCTGTAGCCTCCAAAATGCACGAGGCCTTCTTTCTTGCCAAGTAGGTTGTTGCACAAGATACCATCTTGATGGCAGCTGTCTTCATTTGCATTGAACTCTGGGAGAACCCAGAGACTGCTCTGATAGTCAGGCCTCCTAGGCAGCCTGTTTGCTTTCATCCTCTGCCCAGGGAAGATGAATCTCACCCGCCTGCCACTCTCACGGTAGGATGTGGGGAATGTGCTTGCAGCCATTCTGGCCATGACTTTCCAGTGGGTGGATGGTGGGAGTGTGTTTTGCAAGGCAGAAGGATCTTCTACTGTTATCTCTTCAAGAGACCTCATATCAAAGCACTCTCTTAGTTTTGGGAAGTGCTTTCTGTGCTTGGAGGTTAGGCACGAGTGGGAATAGCATGACCTGGGGAAAGGAAAGTGCTGGATTTTATAATTCCCAAGGGAGGAAGGGGTCTGGCCATACTGCCTTTATAGAGCAGTTCCCTGAGCTAGCCATCCTCATCTCTCCACCCTACTTGCAATGACATGGGTAAGTCTCCTTGCTTTGGCTCTGCAGTGGCTTCTCTTCAGTGCCACTTTCCTTGCATGGAACCATGTACATGGAAAACCATACGTATATGAAGTGTGCTCCCTTCTGTTTTCAGATGACTTCACATCTTCTGAAATACCTGAGAGCTTATAAATTCCAGAATCTGGATGAAACATGTTTTTTTTCCAAGTACTACAAGAAATGTTTGTGAGGCACAAATAAACTTAGGCAAGCTCCTCTCCCCCACTTTCCCTCTTTGACTAGACCTTTATTTTCACTGGGACAGCAGGATTCATCCTTGTCATAAGGTCCTTTCTTGCCAAATTACAGGTTCTCTTCAAAGGAATAGAATTCAAGTAGTTGAAAGAAAAAGAATTTAAAGTTTTCCATATAGAAAAAAGCCCAACCCCAAACATTTCCTTTACTACTTCTGCAGAAATAGCAAGACTCTGTACAGGTTGCCCAGAGATATTGTGCCATCTCCATCCTTGGCGATACTGAAAAAAAGAGGTGGGCATGGTCCAGGACAACCTGCTCCAGGTGACCCTGCTTGATTGAGCAGAGTGGTGGAATGGGCAGTCTGCAGAGGTCCTCTCCAGCCTCAGGCATTCCTTGACTGAAACTTTCTGAAAAGGTTTTGAAAGAGAATTGCAGTTCATTTTGATAGAGCTGAGTGAAATACAAAATAATTTAAGGTAGATTCATTCAATGGAAAGTGTAGAGCACACTTTCAAATTAAGTTGGTCTGCCAGGCTTGCCCATAATAAATTCAGGAGAGTAAAAAAAAAATTATGAATTTATACCAAATTAACAGAGCAAATCATATTGCTTCTGTCTACACAAACAGCTGAAGCATCTCTGTAACTTTAAAAGGTACTCTAAATGCATTTTCCATGCATGGATCAGTTATGAGCTTACTTAAAACTTAGAAAGAGAATTCATGCTCTCACCTTTGCACATAAGAGGCCAATTCTCAGGATCATTGCCTTTGATCCCATAGAAAGAATCATAGGATTAAAAAGGAGCCAGGACTTGCCTGACTACTGTTTAGTAGTAATTTTCTGATTATACTTTGCTCATATGAACGTAAATGTAAAGAGCCAAATTTAC
Source organism: Leptocoma aspasia (assembly GCA_013399835.1). Taxonomy (NCBI): domain Eukaryota; kingdom Metazoa; phylum Chordata; class Aves; order Passeriformes; family Nectariniidae; genus Leptocoma; species Leptocoma aspasia. Next base: position 2,734,863 of record VXAX01003646.1, on the reverse strand, counting down.
ACAAGCAGACTACTCTGTGAACCTTTGCCCTCCCCTCTCCCTTGATCTTTGCTGTCCAGTTTGGCTCCCAGTGCATTTTCAGAAGTCTCTTTCTACACTTACTTTTCTCTCTAGCAAGAAACCCAAGTTCTGAAAGCAAGCAAGTGGTGGAATTGCAGTCACAAAACCTGAACTCAAGCAATCTTCCCTCTCCCATTACTGCTACACATACTCATGAGGCAGCCCTGTGGGGACCAGTGTGGACACTGGCTGGCAGCCAGGCATGTACCAGACATCTCTGTACCTTTGCTCATAGATAGAGTTCATCCACAAATGGCAGCTAGAAATTCATGCCTATAATATAAGTTCACATTAGTTTGACCTGTGTTTCACAATAACAGCACAGGCTGCCTTTTTCCTGAAAAAATTCATTTCTCAATATTTTTAACATAGTTTATTTCCTCAGCTTAGGACTAGCAGGAAGGTTTATCAGCAATTTATGGTGGAGATAGAAGGAAAAGGGGAATTGGATTGCTAACAGGATATTGCTTGCTGGCTGTGCAAACATAGTGTGTAATAAGACAAAAAGATTGGACTCCTCTTTGTGAAGTTCAACTCCAAGCCAAATTAACTTGACCTCAGCCTCTTCAAAACGTGTCTGTATAAATATAGCTGTAGTCTGTTTTGATGATCACAAGTCTGCAGCTGAATTAATTATTTGATGGTGGAAGAAAGGTATGTAAAGGGAGACCTTTACCACTGAAGCCCAGATCTACAAGATCAAATCTACAGTCTGATTTTCTTTTCTAATGTTTTCTTGCTAAGTGTTTCCTTATACATCATGCCTAATCTTGTCAATATTTCTTTAGGTCTTGCTCCTTTAAATACCTCTGGATGAGTGGAACATCCTGTACTTTTTCAAAGATCTCCTGGAGTCAGTGAAAGCTATTTGTGTGAACATGGGCAGCTGAAAGAAGCAAGGTCATTGTGAGCCCTGCACAGTCTTAAGACAGTCTGTGTTTGGGACTTGAGGATAGTATGGCATTACTCTGTTTGTTTTGGAAGGTAATCTAATCTAAAAGAGCTTGAAACAATTTGCAAATTAGGATTGTGGAAACCTCAATGTCGGGGTTTTTTTTTTTTTCTTCTTTAAGAGAAGAAATATTTAAACCCAGAAAGAGCATTAGGCAGGAAGCATTTGAGAGATTCAACCTGGCAGATGTTGCAAGGCATGTGATAGAATAGGACTGAGCTTTACCTATTGCTGTGTGAAGTTAAGATCTGCAATCTCTATTAGGAGCTCCAGATTTCACAACACTTGGGTGATGGTGTAACAGGAAGAAGGGTGTGGGCAAAACTACAGAGCTACATATGAGTAATTCAAGACCTCACCTGTTTTCCCATATGGAGAGCAGGACAAAGTGGGGAAAGCAGATGGACAGATCAGAAGTTAGAGTTTAATTGCTTAACTTTTGCTGAGCTTATCTGTATTGAGGATAATCTTCAGGGATTCGTGTTTGTTGCATGCTTTTTGCATTTTTTTCGTGGATGCATTTTGAATCAGAAAAAATGATGTCTGGTGTCACACCTTTTATATTCTGCCTCAGCATAGGAAATCTGAGCTACTAAGTTATAGCCAGCAGATGCCAGCAATCTTTGTGGTACTGTACTGTTAGTTTACTTGCATGTGTTTTCTGCAATGATGTTCCTAGTGGTGAACAAGCTACCTTTTTAATAATATCAAAGGGGTGGAATTGCTGCCTCATTTCTGTGTGAAAAAGTCTCAGTGAATATTACAGGCAGATTATGACCTTAAGTAGTGCCCAGAAGCAATAGGTCAGAAAGAAAAAGCAATGATCCCTACAATGATTTTTGAAATTGGGTCAGCATTACATATGTTTAATAAATGCATGTCTTCCTGCAATGTTTGAAATTGGGGTCAGGACTCCAAAATGAAACTTAATGAGATTGTCTTCAGTGGCTATTACAGCTGGAGAATTGAGAATGGCAAAAATAAAGGTAGGTGCTACAAGCTTGCTGTTTTCCAAAGCTCAACAGTTTTGTGAGTAAAATGATCTGCTTACAGGGTGTTTTTAAGATGGAAGTAATTTTATCTACAGTGCTAAATTTGGAATCAGTATACCCAGCCATCTGCATCTGTGTATATGGAAAGCCTAATATCTTGATTTGGGGATTAAATTTATACCATGCTCTTACATATTTTTCTTCAGACCTTGGGTTTTGGTTTGTTTTTTTTTCTGTTATAATGTAGAATCTCATTGTTGAATATTGCTGCCTTTCGTGTTTACTGATATCTTTATGAAAAACTTGGTGAAGGTTTGTGAAAATTCAATGTTCCTTATACTCCTATATGTCAGTTAGCCAGTGGTGTTGATACTGAATGCAATTAATGGTCTTCTCTTTGTAATCCAAGCTAATGTCCTCTAATCAACATTATGTAATTCAACAAATAGAGCAAAACCTACTGAATTAAGATATTGTACTGTCCTATTATCTCTGGATGTGCAGCATAGCACATATTTTTATATCTTCTGAACATTTTGTAGATCAGTAGCTGAATTTCTGGGAGTAAATGCATTGTATTTTTGCGTTAATGAATTTCACTTTCTTTCAGCACTTATGTTCAAGTTATGTTTCTACTGAATTACACTTTGTTAATTAAGAATAATTTTATCTCTTTGGTTAACAGAAGAAATTGGGGCATTATTAGGGTGTTGGCCTTGCTGTTTCCATAACAGGTTAGCTGCTTTGATCTGGCTGCGTTGACAGTAAAATTGGGTCTTCTGCTTGGACGTGTAGAAGTATGTGTTTGGTTAGACTGTTATCAAATTGGATGAAATTACTGGAATTGGTAAAGTGAAGACAAGCACAGTAATGATAAAAAAGAGAGAGAAAAGTAAGCAATGCATGGTCACTCAGAACACTGTCACTTTGCTGATGTAATTTGTGGCTGTAAACAGAGGTCATGGCATCCTGCTGCAGCTATCCCAGCTCTTCTCAGTTTTGTACCATTTTCCTGTAGCTCATCCAAGCCCAGTCCTAGAACACTGCATCCTCTTTTGTGTACTGGTCCTTATTTATTCTTTTTTTCCTAACCAGAAGAGAGTAAATGGGAAAGAATTCAGGCAGGATTTGGAAAAATAATAGAGAGCGTGAAACGATAATTAAACTAGAAAAGACTGCAAAGTGTCTGTATACATCTTTTAGTGACCTTGTCTGTATTGATTGAAAGTATTAGTAAAAGGTTACTGCAAAAAGTGAGGGTTTTTAAAATTTTAATAAGGGGATTTACTTCATAGACTTTGGTCCATGTGTGATGGTATTATCACCCTGGAAGTGGTCGATAGGAATTAAGTTGTGTAAAGCACCAGCAGCTGTGTATTACAGAACGATAAAACTTTGGTAGAATGAGGGGTGTGCAGCTACTGAAATCTCCTCTTGTATGATCATTTTTGGTATTAGTGACATGTCCTGGTTTTGAACACTAAATGCCTTTGAACTAATTTAACTCTTGTGTAACAACATTGAGAATATGGGGCATTTATGTCATGGAAAGGAGAAAGGAAAATACATTGAAGTATTTCCTTATTTAAGAGTAATATTTTTCCTGAGTTAAACATATGCAATAATATGAAGCAAGATATAGCAAAAATAGGATTCAGTGGTATTTGCCTAAAGTAAGCATATGCAGTCTTGTAAGCGCTGTGTGACATTTTAAATTTTATTTAATTTTCCCTTTAAGCTTCAGACTGGAAGTTAAAGTGCCCTAAAGTAGTCTTTATTCTAGTTGAAGTGCTCTGATTGCACTGATCTTTTCTTCCTTTTCCTTTTCTTTTTGATAGTATTTTAAGGTTTGTGGATTGTCAGGGAAAAAGTGCCATCTCGCTTATTAGGAACATTGGCAGCTTAAGGTACTCAGTGCCTTTTCAGTTATCTTAACAATCAGCATTCAGCCAGAAAAGGAGGAGGACCTTGCAGAATTGCAGGTTGTATGCGACCCTAATTCAGAAGTGTGTCTGTAATTTAGAAAACTTGCAGGGCAGGTTGTGAGATCCATGCTGTGGTTGGCCATCTCACTGGCTGTCTGGTTCTTCTCAAAAAAAAATGCTGTTTAAAATGTTACAACAGCTTCCTCTAGTTGCTTGGTACCCCAGCTGGGCAGCACTCCCCAAAATGGGGTGATCATACTTGGGTTTGAACTGAGGTGTCATGGTAGAACTTCAGTGCTTTTCAGTGCAAAGAAATCTAATGGGGCTCTTCCAACCTCATGAAATTTTAAAATATATCCTGACATCCTTAATTTCAGAATGTAGCACATCAAGTAAAAAGCATTAGTCCTAACATTTGGACTACACCCATTTCAACTGGATCTTTTTCTAATACAGCAGTGTTCACAAAGAAAGCAAGTTAGGTGCTTGGTTTTTCCTATATTCACATAATTCTGTATTGTTCTTAATTTTTAATTTTTTTTTAAAGAATTCAGCTTCTTCTGGTATAGTCCTTACAAGGAAGCATTTCAGAAGATTAAATGAAAAGTCACAGTTCCAGTAGAGTATGCTTATGGTCTTTAACTCCTGTTGTTACTCCAGAGCCACCACTCTCAGCTGCTGCAAAGTCATAAGGATCACTAGATTTTATTTAATTTGTCTTCTGAAACTGCTGATGCGCTTCACAGGTGTCTGGGTGGCTCTGCAGAATGGCTGGGAGCAAACTGTTTTAGGCAAAATCCTTACAGGTGAATAGTGGATGTAAGCCTATTTTTCATAATCTTCATTCTGTCATCATACTCCCCTGAGGAACTTCTGGAGCCTAGTGGTGGTTTTTAGAAATGTATAAGGTAGCATTAGAAATAAGATGCACATGGAAGTAGTAATAATGAAGGAGAGACTATTTCACCACTGTTGGTGATTGTCTGGAGATGAATTTCTTGACGTTAAATTCCCAAAGTGCTGGGAAGTCATCTGATAACATATACTAAAAATGAGCAGTTTGCATCCCTGTTATAATTATGGTGTTAAATTTGTGCTGCTTTCTTGCCTGAATTCCAATATGTTTGGTCTGAATTGTTTGTGAAGATAGGGTAGTAATCCATCAAGAATGACAAAATTACCATGGTTTGTATTGTGTTGTCCAAATAAAAATCTCTTTTCTGTTTGTACCTGCATATATTTTAAACTGAATTTACCTATTTGTATGTTACCCATTTGTAAATGGTGCTTTACAGTCACATGAAAAGACATACAGTCTTTTCAAGATCTTCCAACATATTTTTATATAATTATGTCTATTTTCTATAGCTTTTCTGGTTTTTAACAAACGCACCTTGGTGATTCAATTTTCAGTGCTGTCTGGTTACCCGTGTTAGAAATTATTCTTTAACTCTGTGTTTGCTTTTTTGAGGATATCATGACTCATTATTTACTCATGGGTAATCATCCTTAGTAAACAGTGCATCTTGTGAGAGCTAATACAGAGCTCTGTGTGTATCAGTTAGAAAGAGACCCTTCGAATCAAAAGTTCCTGCCAGCTGTCACCTCCTCAGCTAATACCACCTCATAATATAGAGCTAGTCACAAAATACAGAAGTAATGTTTGTGTTTTGTGAAACAGGAGAGCTTGCAAATAAGCCAGAACTCAGTAGCATGTATGACTTCAGGGCTGCAGCAAATTTTATCTGGGCATATAATACTACAGATTTCTGGTTTGTGTCTGGTGCCTTACTGCTATGTTTAGTGAGTATTGTATACATTTTCAGTTAATGGAAGCAACAAAAAAATGGCATAAAACAGAATAACTTATCTTGTCCTTTTTCCTGCTATGGGGAGAAAATATACTTTGTTTCTACTACCAGTTCCTTTCCTTAACATGATATCCTAGGTTTAGATTTTGAATCATTCCCTGGCTGACTAAGTGATGACTCTCTCGTTTTGTCTCCTGTTTATAAAAGAAGTGAAAAGATTTGGCTCATGAATTTTTCATACAGACTACAGATGTACTGGTTGGGGCCAAATGCTGTCCTCAGTTACAAGTCAGTGCCACCAGTGAGCTGTCAATGGCAGCGTTGTGAACGTATTTCAGCGTAGTACTGAGATTTAAATGTTTTGTTTCTGGTGTGCATATGAGGGTAGGAATTAAGGAGATGGTAGATAAACTGATTATAAAAATAGATAGGAAATAGAGGTTCATTTTCCAGTCCAACATGCTGCTGCCAGTACCGAAGCAAGAGTAAAACCATTACTCACTGCCCTGCGGGTGCTGCACCCTGCAATGAATGAGTACCATATTTTAAAATATCTAGTAACATTATGAAAAACTGGAGTCGAAGCAGAAGTTCAGATCTTAATTAGTGAAACTGCCTTTCCACCTTTGGTGCTCCCAGCCAGAAAAACCTGATTATATTTTAAACTTTCCCAAATGGACTTTGCCTTTTCCCTTCTTAGGAACTGCCTTTGAAACCAAGAGCAAGGAAAGGTGTAGCACAGAAGGCAGCTTTACTTGCCTTCATAGCCTGGTTTCAGGTTGGTAATATCCCTCTGAAGTTTTACTGTATTCTTTCAACCTCCTTGTTTTCCTGTACTTTGAAGTTAAAAACCAAGTTAACCTTTGACCAAGAATTTCAAAATCACCTGGTAGAAAGCCCTTCCCTTTCTGCTGCCTGATAAATGAAAAACTCTCCTCTGCATATAGGACTCAAAAAACCTCTGTAGAAAAGACATGAGGCTTTATTAATTCTGAATTGCAATTTTTCTGGATCATTCTCTTTAGGAGGAGGCACCTCTTCCGAGTGTTTGAAGCTCTTCCTTCCTTTTGGACCTGGAGAATAGAATACTGAGCAAAAATAATTAGAGGGAAAATGCTAGCAGCACTGTTGTGATGTAAAGACCTTACTTGTAGCTGGGGTCTGCCAGGTAAATGAAGATGACTGTCAGCCTCACCAGCTCAACACCTGATATAAAAGAAGAACCAACACAAAAAACAGCTAAATGGAAATATGCCTCTGCCATGTGGTTTTTGTGCTGTAATGAAAAAAAATCCCTTTGTGCTGAGCTTAAGGTTGTTTATTCCCATTGCTTGCCTCATTCAGCATCTATTTTCTGAAAAAGGGCAGAGCATGGGCCATTGCTGGTTTCACATCCCTCTCCAGCTAGTGGGCATAGGAAGTCTTCTCAGCCCCTGAAAATTTCAATAGAAAACGAAGAGCATTGTCTGGTATAGGGTAGATGGTGTATTTCATATTTGAAATTCCAGTCACTGCTCCCTGCATGAGCACCTGGAGGTTTCTGAGTGAATCTGTTAGCAGTTTCATAGATTTCTGACCTCTTGTAAGGCTTTTTCAAACTTTTTTTTCTGATCCTGTGTCTGGATGGCTTGCAGGGGTGCTCACAGGCTCTGCTCTGTCTGTGGGAGGGTTTTGTGTCAGGGGAGAGCTGGGTATTGGTACCTCCTGGGCACAGCACCCCTGGGTGCTCCGTGAGCCGCTGCCTTACATCCCCTTCGGTGCTCCCAGTAGGAGCCTTCACATGGAGAAGGCTTTCTGTCAGATGCACAGGGTAGCATCAGTGGCATGGTTCAGCAGACCTGCAGTTCTGAGTGAGAGGGGGAGATTTACAGACTGCATCGTGGTCTCTGGAGCTGGGTGAGTGGTCAGCACCTCTCTTGCACCCATGGGTAGTCCAGCAAGCTCTGCAGTGTTGTCTGTGCATGTATGCTGAATTCTCCTCCTTCAGGATGGGAAAGTCAGAGATTCCTGCTCATGGTGCAACTCTGAAAGCATCGGGGTAGGACATTTTTAGTATCTTTTCAGGAGGTGATATGTACCTGGAAGGGACATCCTTCTAATGGAGGCTGTGTTGTTCATTGTGGGATACCCAGGGAAGGCAGGTGGGACATGAACTCCTGAAGTACTACCAGGATAATGCAAGATGGGTCTTCTAAGAGAAATCATAAATGTGTTTGGCACATACGCACAATAAAGTGTCTCCTGTAAGACTCATTGTTCCAGTGTTGCCTAATCAATTTGGTACGCTGTTTTTGAAGGTTTGATTTCTTTTATGCCTTGTGTCTCCTTCTGGTATTCACATCTGGCTGGTGAGGCCTTTTGATGCTTTGTGTTGTATTTATAGCCCTTATGAACTTGTCTTGCAAAGTCACTAGATTTTAATCACTCGCTTCTTTGAGAACTGAATCTTAAATATGCAGACTCCTTGGCACTTAGACAGCTTTATTTGTCTATCAAAATTCATTAAAGACAAGTCAGTCTATCGGAGCTGACTGTCTTGAAAGGGTTACTTGATTAAGTTATCAGCTTTATCCAGGGGCAGAGGTGAGTAACAGCAGATAGATGGGCAGAAAGGTTGGAAAAGAATTATTAATTTAAGTGTCTTGGAGTAATAAACTCCTGTTTTAGCAGAGCAAGTCTGTCATTATCTGGTTTGCTCTTTCTGTGGGAAGTTCTGATCTCTCTAAGGCTGCTGCTGAGTGCCATTTTGAAAATCTTGTCAAGGATAATTGCTGTTGCAAAGGTAGACGTTCACACATTCTGGAAGAAGCCTGGGATATAAAAATGGTGATGTCTCTAACTACCCATTTCCTTGCTTTTTCTCCTCTTCTCCTGAAATTTTGAAAAAGAGGTGTTAGGGAATGATGCTGGTAAAATGGATTGGCTGCCCTTGAGTTTTAAATTCCATCTTTTCTTTTGTTTTGTCTTTTGGTTTCTTCTTTCCTTTGAATTTCCTGGATTTTTCTTTACCTTTTAAATTATTTTTTGTGGAGAGTTAAAATTCTCAGAGAGGTTTTTAGACATAGAATATGAACCGTGCTAACTGAACACAGAACAGTACCTATTGAAGCCTGTCTGTGTGGCAACATGAACACAGAATGGAAGAAAATAGGATATTAAGAAGGAATCTCAAAGATGTGATAAGTCCCCCCTTCTTTGCTTCTGAAATACCTTAAAAATTGAGAGAAAGCTGGTAAGGCAGTGTGTTGAAGATAGGCAATATACTGTATAAAAGCACAAGTTTAGCTTTCAGCTTACATAATAGGCAGGGGAAAATGTCACTCCAGATTATACTAGTTGCACTAAATGCCTGTCTATTAAAAGCAATTGAGTATTTTTGCCTGCTGTGCTGGCATATAGAGCTGCTCTCTGCTGTGCTGTAGCATTCAACCAACACAATTTCATCTATGTTGATTTTTTTTCCCCCTGAAACCCTATGTCTGTCAGTCACTTTGCAGAACTTGCTTGGAATTACGGATATAAAAGTTGCGTGACAAAGAAGCAGGCTGCTGTTTCATCAGTCTCTGCTCTTCAGTGTCTTTTCTTGGGGCAAAGCAGAATTTTAAGAGTTTTGGAATGTCAATTCTTCCAGTGTTGTGCAGGCAAACTGCTACTTATGCTAATTTTACTAGGTAAATTTTGGGTAATTTTGATCCTTAGCATTTATATTCAGTGGTAAAAATATGATATGTTTAGTTTGAACTTTTAGACGCACAGTCCTTGAACTGGATTGATGTAACATTATGTACCATGTCAAAAAAGGAGACAAACTTTTGTTATTGCTGTTCCGATTTTTTCTTCTGAAACACAGGCAGAAGTTGTTTAATTTGTGAGCAATCTAAAATACTTTTTCCTCCATTTAAGAAAGAGACTTATTTTTTTGTTTGTTTATTTGTTGGTTTTTAACTGGCCAGTTGAAAACCTTGACTGTTGTGTTTTGTTTGCTTTAGGAAAGAAACTAGCCAAAGTGATCTTTCATTTTCTCCAAATTATGGTGTTACTCTGATAATAGTTAAGGAATTTATTTTTTGCTGGGTTTTGATATTAGATACAGCATCTTAAATTTTCAAAAGTGACTCATGATTTGGCATAAGGTCATTTTAGAGTGCGTGACTTTAAACATCTGAAAGATGGTATTCAGTTCTTACTGGAAACAAGATTCCACTAAAGACATTTCACTTGGTCAGAGAAGTACCCAGGCATCCAAAATCACCACTCGTATGTGCAAATTGAGCTTATTAGATTTCCCTCCAGACTGTGTTTGAAAGCTTTAAATAGTTTGAAAAAATTAGAAGATTAAAATCAATCAGATTTTTACATCTGTCTGTAATTACATAATACAATGTGATGATAGTGTAATTTATGATATAATGTCATTTATTATAAAACAATTGTGCTATTATTGCCTGTATGAATGCAAGGCGAAGGCAAGCAGGCATAACTGATGGCTAGACAGCATGTTAGGTTCCACTATTTTGTATACTGCAGTATAGAATCCCCTGTAATTTTCTCTTTACAGCCCTTACAACACTGATTTTGTGGCTATTTCATGGAATCACAGAATCATAGAATGGGTTGGAAAGGGCCTGCCATGGGCAGAGATGCCTTCCACTTGATCAGGTTGCTCAAAGCTTACCCAGCCTTGCATTGAATGTGTCCAGGGTTGGGGCATCCAGAACTTCTCTGGAAAACCTCCACCATGGAAAACTTCCAGTGCCTCCCCATCCTCATAGTAAAGAATTTCCTCCTAATATCTTATCTAAGCCTACTCTATTTCAGTTTAAAGTCATTCTGCCTTATCCTGTCTCTGCATGTCCTTGTAAAAAGTCCCTCTCCAGCTCTCTTGTAGGCTCCCTTTAGGTGCTGGAAGGTGCTCCAAGGACACCCCAGAGCCTTCTCTTCTTCAGCCTGAGCAACCTCAACTCTCTCAGCCTGTCTTCATCAGAGAGGTTCTCCAGACCTCTTATTGTCTTCTTGGCCTCCTCTGGACTCACTCTAACTGGAAGTTGCTAAGCAGCTTGACATAAAAGAAAAAGCTAAATCTTAGGGAGCAAAGTGTAAAACCTAGCAAAGGTTCTTAAAACAGCAGCACCAAAATCAAAAGTTTCATCTAATGACAATTTATATATTGATAGATAAAAGTGGTGTGCTGTGTTTATTTCTGACAAGGAAACATTGTTCAGATTTTTGTCATCACCAGTAACTACCTGTGAGGATAATCTGAGCCAGTGCATTGTCTCCAAAATACATCTATGAAGAAGTCCATAAGCATGAGCTTGTTTGTGTGTTTCATTCCCAAACACTGGCCATTTCTCTTAACTGCTAAAACAATTGGGAAAATAATTTGAACATTATAGATAAAATTATCTGATTTCAAATACATAAGACTGTCATATTTTGTGTTTACAGCATCATTTTCATCACAGCATAAAATGGAAATTAAAAAATTATTTAAGAGTTCACTGTGGATGTGTCCTATGGGTCAGGTTTTCAGTTCATTACTGTTCTGAGTGAAGAAAGCAGGTACAAAACAGAAGGAAATCTAAAAGAGTTCCATGAAACAAGGAGCTGCTCATCAAATAATCTGATAATAAGTGTCAGCATCAAGTGGAAGATGTGTTCGTAGTTAATAATTTTGATTCTTCATCAGTGAGGAAACCACAGAGTGTTCAGTCCAAGTTTTTAAAGATGCCATCCAAAATGCCGTCCAAGATTTTGATTAAAACAGAGTATGCCTTTTGCACAATGAGTTGTTGTGGCTGGATCTAATTAACAATGAACAATTGCAACCACGAGAGAACAAAATAAAATAATGATTCAGATAAATTATAGAGCTTTTCCATTACGTAGTCCGTATGACTGATCCCAAGTACAAAAATTGCAGATTGCTTTTTTTTTTAATTTCAGGATCAAACACCAAAGTTGAAATATTATATGTAGCAAAAGCTCTTCTGGTTTGTAAAATTGAAAATGTGGCTCTCTAATCCATTGTATCTTAGCTGTTAAATTCACTTGCTTTGTCATAGAATCACAGAATATCCTGAGCTGGAAGAGACCCACAAGGATCGTGGAGTCCAACTCCTTGCCCTGTACAGGACAGCCCCAAGAATCACACTATGTGCCTGAAAGCATTGTTCAAACATTTCTTAAACTCCTTCCTTTTAAACAGGAAAGTAAACAATTACGAAAACATTTTCTGAGTATAATGGAAAAGAGAGAAAGTAGAATATTTAGTGTCTTAATATTGCCTATGGACATGGTACCATGCATCAGAGGGATCAGGCTGGAAGATGATGAACCTCTGCCTCTGTCCCCTGTTTTCCCTGTCCCTCTCCTCTGCAGCAGGTTTTGAGTACCTCCTATCTCTGTGCTGATGTGGAAGGATAGTAGAGGTGATGCTGCCCATTCTTCCCTCCAGTCAAATTGGGACCACTCGGCCCCCTTGCACCTTGGGTTTGCTCCAAGTGCCTCCTACCACTTTATTCCTCCCTGTGCATTCTTGTCCCACTGCCTTCCTGGAGCGATGGCTGGTTCAGGGATCCATGCCAGAAGTCAAAACATTGTAATTAGTGTATTAAAAAAAAAGGTTATAATTGGGAAACATATTACTAGTGCAACTGATGTCTTCTGCATGGATGTGGAATTCCCTTGACCATCTAATTAATCATAATGCCTATCTCCATAAAAGCAATTAATAATGAAGTAGTGGATTTTTTTTGGTCATACATTGCACTAGCAACTGTTCCAATGTGTTCAGGTGTAACCTTAAAAATCCAATACAGAACTGCATGTTACTGATACCAATAATCAGTTATTTAAAAAATCTAAACTAGCAAAATTAATCACTGATCTTAGAGAAGACGTTTGGGAAAGTAATTCCTATTTTATTTACTCTATTTTATTGAATAACTGTCAGATTCTCCCACTTTAGTTTACCAATAAGCTAGTAAGGTCAAAACAGTCTCAGAATAAATTTATACAAAATGTTTTGACTTTGTGATTCCCAGCTCCATGTGAGGAAATGTAGAAATCATTGTAACTTAATAAGAGTATGAACTGTGGTGACCATTACTAAATAAAAAATGTGCATCATATAGTAAAATAACTTCTCAGCTACGTTCTGCTCATGGAATATATTGAAGTGAAACCTAACATCATCTTTAATTCAGACAGTGGGATGCTTGAAGTCATCTTTGCTTTTGTGTTTCCTCACTGTTGGGACAAGCTGGCTGGTAGCCAGCTTCAGAGCATCCTCAGGGCACAGCTGTAACTGGAGTGGGTCTCCTGGGGAATGCTGTGCAACCAGCCACAGGTCTCTGGTGCACTGGGAACACTTGTCCTCAGGAAGCTGCTGGTGAAACAGGAGATCCAAAATACTGGCTGCATCCCCCCTGGCTTAGAGCATCCTGCTCCTGTGTGTCCAAGTGCCTTTCATGACCAGATGGACCGGTGCAAAGGCAAGAATATGGTTCTTGTTCTTGGAGGTGTGTTACTTAACGGGTGTGTTGTCACTCTGGTGCTGGTGTCCTTACAGGAGCTGGATCTGTGGCCGGGGTGGGCTCCCAGCTCCGCGGTCCTGCTCGTGCAACCAGCGGTGCAGCTGCTGGGCACAGCACGCTCCACCTCTCGGGCTCTGCTCCCCGCTCGCTGCCAAGGCTTGCAGCAGCTGACAGGCTTTGGCTGGTTGCTGGAGTGCATCATCTGCCTTTAGTGTGGTTTGTTTCGGGCTCGAGGTTTGCTCTGCTCGTTCATCATCATTTGCTAACCATAAAACAGGTATATGCTACCAACTTCAGCCTACGTAGGGGAGCTTGGCAGACTCTGCGGGCATCCTTTAGCATGACATGCATTTAAAATCCCTTTTATGGTGAAAGAGCCCTTATTATAAGTGGTGATAATGCTCAGAGGATTTCTTTTAAAAAAAGTTATTTTGTGTATAGTATTTCTTTTAATACATCCTTACGCATAAACCCTCTCAGTATAATTACAGCTTTGTAAATCCCCATTATTTGTTCTCCCTTTATAACAAAGGATTTGTCTGTTGAGTTACAATTGCAAGTACCTCATAAACCCAGCAGCTGAGTACTATCTGTGATATACTGGAAGAAACAAGCAAATACCACCATCTTTCTAAAAATGCAAAAGTGTAAATGAAGCCCTTTTTATGGAGCATCCAAAGTGAGGGAAATACCACTTTCCCCTTGCCTGCTAGTTGTGCATTCAAAAGTTTTCAGTGTGCATGAATCCAGTTTTGAATTTGAATACCGTGATAGGTTTCTTTTGTTCTGTTTTCCTTTGGTAGAAGTAAACACAAAAGGCAATTTCAATGGATTGGCTTTGATATATTATTACCTAGCTCCTAAACAAATATCTTAGTCAGTTTGTCTCTTAATTGAAGTTTAGCCCTATTCCACCTTTCAAAAAAAAAAAGAAAAAACTCTGAAGCTTCAGCATACTTGACCTTAGCTCCAGAAAATAAAGCAAATATAGTTTCTTAAAGCTTTTATCCTGTTAGCTTAGCCAGAAAACCTTGATTCAATAAGATTTTGAATTTATTCATAGTTGGTTATCACTAGCAAATTATGTCATTGTCACTAACAATGTTTTCCACTGCCTCTCCACAGAAGATGAAGAGAAGTTAGGCAGCTACAGACACTAATGAAATATAACTCAGTTTAAGTGAAAGATTTATATTTGCTCTATATACTGGGCACAGAGAGACATCTTCCAAAGCCCTTTTTTATAAATACCTGTTACTGTTTCATTCTCTGTTTCTTATATTGGCAACCAAAACCTGCCATTTGAAAAACACTTCCCAGTAGAATTGTGGACCTGATCATTATACAGTGTTGTTGTACAATACACCTTAAAATCTTTATAGAGACTCATAAATAAGAAGAAATAAATCTTCTCTCTAAGCTTGCTTTCACTGACTTTCAAGTGTCAGATTTCCATTTTATTTATTCTTTGGGTACTTTTCATAGCTCTCAATATGCAGTATGCAGAGCTTAAGGCCATTTCTTGCTCAGATCATGCAGTCTGTGCCACAGATCTGAACTGCATTGGGACAATCTATTGGGACACATGCTATACATAGGACTTAAGGGAGGGCACGTGCCATACAGGTAGAAAAAAGTAGAAGAAAGAAATGTATCAAAAAAAAGATCCTAAACTCGAGCAGTTAGTGTGCTACAGACCAGTTCACTGTATTTTTCCGCCATTAAATAAATGCATATATTAAACCTTTGCTTTCATGGAACTTGCCTTAATTTTGGGTGGAATTACCCTGACAGCTGCATTCCAGTGTGCAGGTGTGATGGTTGTCATCCACCATCCCAAGAAGAACAGAACAGCACCACTTATTAGAAAAAGCAGTGCGGGGAAAAAATACGTGTTCTGGATGTATCATGAGTTGGAGGCTGCCAGGCTTTATTAAGTTCTAGGATGTGTTGGGTTGGTAGTGACACCTTGGAAAAGATAGCATAACAAAGTCTGTCATGTTTTATTCTAGGACTCAGTAATGAACTTTACTGGCTGGGGATATTATGCAGCAATACTTACTGTACATTTGTCCTTCAGGATACTAGCTTATTTAATTCGGCCATCTCACAGAAGATAAACCTGGGACAATTAAGAGAATCATAATCATTCACTTGTCAGTGGGGTGATTATGAGCAGAAAAGTATATGCTTTCTGAGAAAAAGAATGAAGGTCCAAATCTTGTCTCTGCAGTACATTCTTTATGCTTACTCAGAAATATGGACAATGATTAAAATCAGGCGTCTGGTGTACAGCAGTCTGAGTCTAAGAATGATTGAACGGCTGAAAAAACCTTGTTTTGGCTGTCTCAGCTTATCTGCTTCCCGGGTTCCTCTTCACTAAGTTGGTGGAGGAGGGGAGAAAATTCCAGGGTGCTGTTAGTACCATCAATGTCAGAAGTGGTGACCTCCACCGATAGTTACAGTATATGGTTAAACACACGTGGGATGAATATCCCTGAGTTCCCAAAACTTCCCATATCACCATCGTCATACATTGCATATAAAGCTTGAAGGTTCCCCTTAGATTTGACTATTAGCTGGTGGGTTTTTTTAAGTTTTTAAGTTTAATAATTAAAAAATATGTATGAAGGCTTGTTTTCAACATCGTGATGCTTTTCACACTCGAGCCTTTGGTCCTACACAAGGTTTTCAAGCCTAAGGGGAATGCAGGGTTTCTGATCAGCTACAGTGTGCATCGTTATGCTTTCTGTGGCACTGGGCCAGGCCCTATGGAGATGACATCCTTAAATACCTTTCAGAGGAAGAAAATAACTGGATTGAGGGCATATGATTATGTTATGTACAGCGAAAACAGCTGCCTTTTTCTGGGATCTGCTTAGTTCTCTTGAATTCAGTTAATTCTTACATTACAAAAATGCTTTAGCTTTACTTTTTAATGGCATAAACAATGTTCTTTTTCTATAAAGAGTAGAGTTTGGAGATAAAGAGTATAAGTTTGGAGATTCGAAACGATTATTTTTGGTGCAATTTTTATTTTAAAGGTAAATAAATTTATTGTGGTACTTTTCAAAGTCAAGAAGAATTGTGACATTTACATTTCTAATGTAAATACAATGTACTGTAATAGAACTTGAAGGTCTACTAGCCAAAGTGTATTTAATCTTGTTAATTCTTCATTAAAGCAGAGAATCATAATGGAAATGCTGGCAAAACAGGACTGCAGACATTACTGTCTGTGGATTCATCATTTACTGGAGAGGATAATAGCTTCTGGACAGTGTTTTTGTAGCATTTTCTGTAAAGCAGCTTTGAGCTCTTTAGTATGGTCTCAATAAGCATACAGCAGTAGCAATGGTGATTTTTGTTTCCACATTATTCCATCTCTAAACAGTTGGGTCAAGCTACCTGGCTGATGTTTAAGATTTCTTAGACCCAGGAGGATGACTAGCTTCCAAAAAAATCATTGAAGTCCCTGGTTTCTATGTCAGCCAGTCATCAAGAGCAATAATAATGGTGACTCTTTCTTGGGCACTTTCTTGGGGAGCAGGACAGATGTGAGATGGTGGCTCATGGTGGTGGGGCAGCAGAGTACATATTCCACTTGCATTTGGCAGTCCTTACATAGGCAGGTATAGCTGTGGGTGGGGTTGCATGCAGGTTTTTGGCAACAGTGGTTAATTTTTAATCTGTATGTATGAGCTATTTTATGAGTTTTCTGCCTCCCAGCTATGATCTTGTTCTTGCTGTCCAATCTAAACACAGGCTTTCTTCTGCCCTTTTATCCTGCAGAGAGCCTATACCTGTGTGCTGATTATGATTAGCATTGCACTGGTGGTAAACATTCTCAGGATGCATCCCTAGGTCCCAGAGTTCAGACTGTGCTCAGAGTCTCTTGGTGCCTCGCAGTGCCAAGCAATCCAGGGCGCGCTGTGTAGAGTTCCAGAGCTGGGAATGGCTGTCACAGCTCAGACTTTGGCATGCTGCAGTCATGGCTTTTCACTCTGCAGAGTGCATGGCACAACTTGTTAACTACTGCAGATACTGGAACTGTGAAATCAAATGGCCTTGAGTCAAGACTGGTGGGGCAGGAAGAATTAAATTAACTTTCTGTGCCAGCAGAGTTCCTTGGATCTTGAGGAAGAGCTTTGCTGAGGGAGGTCAGTGAGATTTTTCCCTGCTGTCTTTTTCTTTCCCCTACTTTTTTGTTCTTTTTTACTCCACCTCCACTGACATGCTTTTAATTCTGACTGGGAGCTGCTAAACAGAGGAACTGAAAGCCAAACTTACTGGAGCAGCTTTAAGAAGGAATTTATCTCCTGGTCAGGATTGCTCGTCCCTCACCCCTTTATTTTTCCTTCCTTGGCTCTGATGGAATGAGAACTCTTTGGCTTTTTCAGGCCTGGTTGGCTTTCTGGGATCTTTTGTGAAAAAGGAAATTGTAGTTAGCTTGTTCAGTTAGTCTCTTTGTGGACCTCTGAACACCAGAGCATCCTGCAGGGACTAAAAAAGTAAACTAAAAAAAATTCTGGGGTGAATCTGTCTAGAGGACTGAATAGATTTCCATCTTTTGGTAACTTTGTTTTTTTCTAAATGAAGATGTCTGTGATAGGTGTGAGGAGCTTGAAAGTAAGTTTTAATAGGATGAATGGGATTTGATGGATAAGAAGAAAAGTATAAGAAGAAAAGTACTGCTCTCATCCCTAATCTGATATCTGTTCAAAGACTTAGGCAGAATATGTACCTTATATCTAAATTTTCTGAAGAGCACCTGGATGTCTTTTCTCCTACTGTGTACTGGATAAGTGTTGGATCATATGAAAATAAGTTGTTTTAGCTAATTGGGTGTGTTCCTTTTTGGGATCAAACCCATATTTTAGTTAATGACAAGTTTTCCATTTCTTCAATTTTTCATTTTTTCAGTTTTGCTAAACAGCATACAACAAAAAAGGTGAAATAATAATGACTGAAACAAAAAGGAACATTTTTACTTGTACAGCTCCATACAGTCAGGAATTTTCTGTGTGTTAAAGTAGGAAATTTTCATCTACATCTCTTCTGCTGTCTGATCATTTTAGCAGTATTGGTTTCCTGTGGTTCAACAAGTCAGTGGTGAGTCTTTCTTAAGAAAAATCACGAACAGCAAAGTACATTGTTTTAACAATCTCTATCAGTAGGTTTTTTTAGTGTTAATTACAGTATTTATGAAACTCAGAAGGTTCATAAGTTGTTGTGAAAAAGACGGAACTTGAAAAAAGATTTACGATAATTTTTCTCTTTTTTTTTTTGGTATTGGGATTGAAAGGATAATTGTAAATACCCTGATGAATGTACAGAGCCTCTCGTCACTGAGTGTGGACAGCTGTCTACGTAGTTTAACTTAGTGGTAGGCAGTCTGGTAGAATCCTCCTAGAGTCTGTCCAAAGTTAACACATTTGGTGACTGACAACAAGTATAGTTTTTACTGTAAAGAGGCACATGCTTAGCAAGATGACACATCTGAATTTTGCAATGTAAATGTCCTCACTTTTTTACTTTTGTTTTTTTCCCTGTAGTGCTCTCCCCCTCCATCTAAGCAGTAGGCATTAAGCATGAAGGCAGTGCAAGCAGTTAACAGGAGATGTATTTTAATTTTAAATTCTTTGCCAAGGTGTCCGAGGCAGATAAGGCAGGAAGCCTGGTAAATCTTCTTCAGGGACCACTGAATGCTTGAACCTCGCTTATCCAGTGTTGTTTTGGGCACACTGGAGGGGAGGTTATCTCCACTTGGATAAAAGCCAGATCTCCTCAGGCTAGCTTCCTGCTACTTGATGGAGATAGCAATGGGTCCTCTTGAACAAATGTCTGCTGAGACCATCGGGCTAGACAGGCAGCAGGGCCCGTGAGAACCTGTGATAGGAGGTGCTCATAGCCCTCATTATAGCTTGTCCCATTATCAACAGCTAGATCAGATAAGGAAAACTTATGCAAATTGTTTTTTTAAGCATGCTAGGATGGTATTTTTTTTTCTGGGAGTCACAAACCCTGCCAAAGTAAGCTTTCATTCTTCTTTTAAAAAGTATGTAGGATGCATTAAATATGCTTCAAAGCAGCTTGCACTGTGTTTCTAGCATAGAAATACTTTGCTTTAAAACTGTGGATTTTGTCACAAGTCCAGGATGACTTTTAGTCTTCTTCAGACTTGCTTCTGTACCTGCTTTATATTTAAAACAGGCTAGCCTGTAAGGTACTCCTCTCCCTTCCCAGAAATAACCATTCTGTTCCCAGAAACTTTGTGCTGTGGAGCGCAGTAGTATTGTGACAGGTGAGTAATGGAGAATCAGGGATGCAATATGTCCTCAGTTGCACTCTGGCTAGCTTCAATGGGTGTTTTGCATGAGAAAAGTAAGAAGGATTTGGCTCGTGCTGTAATAAATCCCACTCAATCCTATTGAAACCCCGCATAGCATCCAGCGATAAAATACTTACTGGTTCTGTCCCTTGATTCCTGCATGCAAAATCTTTCTTAAACTACCTTTTGTGGGTGACCCACACCTGAAGCCAGGCAGGTAAATGTGAACTAATCTGGTACTGATGCATGTTTTTAATAGCTGATTATCAGGGGGACCTGTAGAAAAATTAAACCTATGAGAATTTTATGTTTGACTAAGTAATTAAATGACCTTACCATTATTCTTCTTCCTTTAAAGGTACCCATGTGCAGGTACTCTGCTGTGGGAAGTCAGACTTTGAAAATGTCAACTCTCATGAGCTGACCCATAAAAATGGGATCTCATGGCTTTTCTCAAAACGGGTGGTTAATCCAATGATTTACTGCCCTCCAGGAATGTCTCTCTTTAAGTTGACCCGTTCCATTTGTGAAATAGTCTCATTTTATAGGTCTCTTAACAATATCAGGTGACCATACCCTAAATGAAGGGAAGAGGCACTTTGACTATTCTCTTAAGCTTTGTTTCCCTCTGATTGACAGATTCATTCCTAGAAGACTCTGTTTTAAACCTGCTGTCCCCCAAATCAGAGTATTTTCACTGTAGAGCAAAGAATTCATCTCTTCAACCATTGCATTGATTGCATGCTTTGAGGCCAAGCTTCGAATTTATCCTTGGCAAAGATGAACAAGGTCTCTCCTTGTTTTCTCTTCATCTGTAAATCTCTAACCATACTGACTGATGGCTAATGAAGTGTACAGAAAGTGCTAGAGGTTGAGATGCTTTGCCTGTGACTCAGCATGATTTTCTCTGCTTTTCAACAAATACTGCTAATAATTGTCAGATTTTATTAAACTTGGCTTTTTGTTTTCTATTTCATGCTGTATGTTATGCTAATTTAGGAAATGAAATAAGAAAAATTTTGTTCTTGCATGCATTGGTGACAAAAAAAACCCCATTTACTTTGGAGTTACCAGAATTCCCAATTATAATACTGATGCTTGCAGATAGTTGTCCCGGGTCGTAAAGGACTGAAAAGAATTCAGGAAGAAATGAAAGGCTAA
The DNA here is from genome assembly GCA_013399835.1 of Leptocoma aspasia. Classification (NCBI taxonomy): domain Eukaryota; kingdom Metazoa; phylum Chordata; class Aves; order Passeriformes; family Nectariniidae; genus Leptocoma; species Leptocoma aspasia. The sequence goes on along the minus strand of VXAX01003646.1, from coordinate 2,714,093 downwards.
TGAATATTTTTGCAGGCCTCAGCATTCATTGACTGTTCTGAGTTATGCCTGAACTTTCCCAGAATACTCTTAAAGCTTTTTTGGTTTTTGATTTTGTGATGTGTGTTGGTAAATTGTTGACAAATGTGTCATACAGAGTGGCTGAGTTGAAGTAGGTGTTTATTGAAACAGCTTAATGCTTACATTCTTCTAAACTGCCACTGACCCTACCTGTTTGGGGGTTGAGCAGAAAATAGCTACTTTTAAAAAAATATTCCAGGCTGAGAAACTCTTTGAATGGGCATACTGCAATGCAAACGCATCTTATAACAGAAAATAGCAAATGTCCAGTAAAAATAATGGCAATGCAAACACAAATACTGTTCATGAGATACAGCTTGTAGTGAAAATAAACCTAATGAATGCATCTAATCAGCTTGTAGTTTAAGTGGTGAATTGATGAGAACAGTTGTTTGTATTGATATTTCCAAAGCATTTGAAATGTTTATTCAGAACAGCTAATTAAGATGGCAAATAAATAAAGGCCTCCACTCCAGAGTGTTGAGAATGATTAACCCTGCAAAATAACAGACTTACTACAGTTATGTAAAAAGAACCTTTTAGTTTTGGTGTTAATTGAATTGAAACTAAAATAGTTACTTCAGAAGGTTCTTTTTACCAAATGGATCTTTAATACAGATTTCTTTACTCTTTTCAGTGAAAGAACAGAAAATGAAGCTCTAATAAGGTAAGATATTTTTTTATTCCACTTTAGTAAGATATTCAAATTAATTTGAGGTAGTTTTAACAAATATACTCAGCATTTTAGGCTAGATCCTGGACCAGTAGATTTTAGCATTTCACTAGTGGATCCCAGTTTGGGTCAGTATGTCAAACCACAAAAAAGAAAGAGTACAGTATTGCAGAATGAGTCTAACAACATTTAACTTTTGTTGTTGTTGTTACTGAACCACTATTTGGTCTTTAATCAAAATAAGATGCCTTCATAGATTTGGAAACTTCTTTTTGCCTGTAAGGAATTTACAGGTAATTATTTTTCAGCAGATGCAGTTTTCTCAGTTTCAGTTTGCTGTAGTTTTCACTATACAGTCAGTGAAAATCTTCATTTTCTTCCGGTTTGAAAATGAAGTATTAGAGGATATGCTGATAAAATAAGTAGCTTGGTCACAGATTTTTGGTTTTGAGATGTGGGGATGAGAGTTTATGAGGTACGTAGTTAAATAAATAAAGGAGGGGTGGAGTCTTCTAGGAGTGAATATTTCCCCTTATATATAACATAATTCATCTGCATTATGAAAATGGACTCTTGTGTAATCTGCTAGATGGGCAAAAGGCAGAAGAAGGTCTTTCAGTACACTACCGACTGCAATGGATGTTAAGAAAGTAGTTTTATCTTTCCATTTCCTCCATTGCTAGTGAGGATGCTGACATTCATGTGGTGTGTCACCTAGAAAATGAAGCATCTATGTCAAGTAACAAAGCTAAGTGTACAATAGCAAGTTATTCTGACAGGCAGCTGAAGTATGAACCTGTTCAGAGCATTGCAAAAATTTATAATTACTTTTCTGTCACAGTTAATATTTCAATTATAATAGTCATTCTCAGGATTCCAAGGAAGGGAAGTATTGTTGGTTATTGTGTTCTTTTCCTCCCATATTTACCTGGTTTGGTTTTTTGTATCAGTGGGTGGTTGAAGTAAAATTTTGCAGAGTTGTTAGCTGGATTTCGTACACCTATTTCAAATTAAATGGCTTCCAAATGGAAGAGTGCTCAAAAGAAATTTTTTTAAAAGCTGTTAACATCAGTAAAAGTTGATATATCTGCATAAACCGTGTTCCTGGTTTGCAGAGCGGCATTCTTGGAATAGGGAAGAGGGAGGCTTAAAAAAAAAAAGCATTTAAGCTATGCAAAATATAAACTGCTAGAAACCACAAGTGAGTAGAATTGTGAAGTATTAATGGAAAAAACAGTAGCGTTGTGAAAAAGTAATGAGGTGTCATAACAAATGGTGGTGTAAATAGCAGACTGTCTTTGTAATTCTTACTTTGTATTGGTACATGAAGAGTATGTGCATCTATTTGCAGCTACAAAGGTGTGTGCTTATATAATACATCTCTGAGACAGCAAGATGCTGCTGTTTTTCACCCAGTCAGTGAGAAGGACTGAAAATCCTCCTGGAACGGGGCTAATGAAGCTAAGGAACTTTATAATGTGTTGAGAACCACATGGGTAGTGCAGGGATTTAGTAAATGCCAGAAGAAATTCTAGTTCTGAGCAGTCTTTGTACACTGATCTCATCAGCATCCATGATCCAGGAAGAACACAAGTCCTCCTTCTGTCTCTTTAGCAGGATTCAGCCATACAAGCACTGGGCAAACGTTGCAAAAACGAATTAAACTTGATGTGTCTGTAGTTGATCACCTAACACAAGGGAGCCTTATGTGGAGCCTCTGAATGCTACAGTAATACAAATACCTAAGTAATATGCCTAAGTAATATAGTATGACAGCAGTAGTGGAAATTTACTTACTTTGTTTACCAGAGTCACAGCTGGAAGTATTTTAGGGTATACCTTGCTCACTCCTGGATTTCTGCCTTGGCAGTGCCTGCAGAAGTACCAGGTCATTTTTATGTGATTTGACATATGGGCAGTAGAAAACCACCTGCCATCAGCCATCGTTTTTTCTCTAAGTTAGCTGTAGTGTTCAGTGACTACTGATCCAGTTTGAGCTAGGATTTATTGGTTAGGTTGAAAATGAAGCTATGCAGGTCGCAGTGCTGTTCATCCCAGATTTCCAGGTCATACAAAAGGGTGCTCTGGAAGCTGGAAAAGCTTGTTAAAGAAGATGTTCGGTGCCTTCCCCTCACATTTGAATTGACTTTTCTCTTTTAGCCTCTTTAGTCAAAAGGTATCTCTAATACACCACCGCAGATGCTGTGCGATTGACTCAGGAATCCCTGTTTTGGTTTGCCAAGCAGGCAAACTATCTATCTCAAGTAGGAGAATTTTGAGGTGTGATGTGGTTAGTATCTAAAAATATCAGTGTAGGGTGATGGGATAGGGCTACAACAGACAAAAACATGGCAAGATAAGGAAGAGGAGTTCACTTTGGAATTACAATACCGTGGGTGTAATTAACCATTGGAAACGCTTAGAGAGGAATGTGGTAGATCACTTGGAGTAATTAAATCAAGATTAGATCTGCTTCTGAAATATCTTCTAGTAGAGTTACAAGTTCTTGTACTTTGTAAAGAAATTGCTGCATGAGGTATTACAGGCTGTGCCAGGCAGGAAGTCAGACCAGATTACCATAAGAGTTCCTCCAGGCCTTTTAAATCCACATCTCCACCAACAAAGGCTCTTATGTGGTACAGGCTGCCACAGAATTTCCAAAATCTGAGGTGGAGCAGGTCACTCTTGTTTCAGTGGTGAAAGGTTGAAAAGTCTTTGAGCAGATCCTTTCAGAGATGCGGTGGTGGGTACTCAGTGCTGCTGAGCTTGTACATTTTGTGTGCTTCAGTCCTGTGGACCAATACTGAGCCAGTTCCTGCTCTTGTCTGATCAGCCCATAAACACATCCTTCTGCATAATCTTCTAATATTTTACCTGATTTATTTAGTGCTTTGCGTTTTTTATTGAGTTCAGTGAAAAATAATAATTATTCTGTGAAGCTTATTGAATCCCTTCTGTGATACAGGTAAAGTCCTGAGAGAGTTCAGAATTTTCTTCAGTTACTCAGTGAGCATAATTCCATTGTCTTTAACATAGGATCTTCTATAGCCACTCTTAATGTCCCTATAGGTAGAAAGGGCAGGGGACATTTTTAGCAGATTATGTAGAATTCCTAGGATAAAATAATCTGCTTTCCCTAAAACTGAAAAAGTAGTAACTTGTATGTTTGCTCTGGGACCTGCGTGTATATATATACATATATATGTAAAAGACACTCATCTTTTAGTTCTCTTCAGCTACAGGGAAGTGTATTCTTGTCTTGCTGGGTAAGAGGCAGCAGATCCTTATAATAGAAAAGAGATTAAAATAGATCAAAAAGTAATTTTATACTAGAAAAAAATACAAAACACTCTGGTGAACAAGAATAGCCCTGGCTCCTTCTTGTTACTTTGATAAGCTCATTAATTTCAACATTCAGAATTAATCAGGAATTACTGTGCAAAATCTTCCAAATGGAAAAATCCATCAATTTGAGCTCAGAATTATGTCACCCTACTGTACTTAGGTTGCATAGCTTTTGTTACAGGAATGTTCACTGTAATTCCACAGCAGCATGACAGGAAGAACAGCTAAGAGTTGTCCTGGCCATATCTGGGAATAAAAACTTATTCAGGAAAGTTTTCATGTAATTCTGGCTCTGTAGAAAGATCTTTGAAAAAGCTTTTCTGTAAAATTATGCATGGTAAATTCAAGGGTGAGCCCAGGAATATTAGAAGATTTTTTTTTCCAAAATACCTGATACCCAGCCTGACAGCAGGTAGTTTGCACTTGGTACCTGACCATCCCTACTTCTATCCCTCCCTGGACTGTGTACTTATGGTTTACACACGACAGCCTAGACCTGGATTGGAAAAAATATTGGACCAAAACAATAGTAGAACTGAAGTAGAGAAGAGAGATACCATTGTGTTTTATAAACCAAAGTAAGGTGGTTGAGATAAATAAGTTTGTGTCCCTCCATGTGGAGGCTTCACCTGTCCTCATGGACATCCAAGAAAGAGAACAAGATGCTGGAAAAAGATAAAAAAAGGTTAGTTACCCTTGCTGGTAGGTTAGGGATTCATGGCTGTAGTGGAAGGAGAGAAGACTTTGGTTAGTCAGGAATCAAACATGTTTGCTTTGTTGCCATGCAATAATAGTTGTGATTTTTTAGCATGAGGTTTTTTCTGCACCATGTTTCTTGAAAATATATTACATGCCTATGGTTTTCACAAATTCCTGATAGCCACAATACTGACTGTGGAGAACATTTAGAAACAAACTTCAGGATGTCTCTTTTTCACATGTTTTTGCTACCAGTGAGTCACTCTTAATGGATACTTCAGTTCTGAAAAGGAATTGAGAAGGCAGTGCCATGGAAGAAAATTGCCCTCTCCATTAGTAATGTATTTGAGACATCACACTGCTGCTATTTCCTTCCATGTGAAAGCTCATGGCTAAGTCATTTAATGTAAAGGAAAACACTCTTTTCTACCACAGAAGAAGTGCCTCTACTGGACAAGTGGCACACAAGCCTGCAGAACTGACTTCAGTTATCACTGAGGGTTTCCTTGGCATTTCTTTTTGTTCAGGCAATTAATGCTGTAAAAGCACTCCAGATGACAGAAAAGAGCAGTTGTGTCGAGGTCTGGGGAGTTCTTTTGGCATATCTCCAGTGCACTGCTAGTCCCAAATTCATTGTTTGTGTCTAAGAACTGCACTTGCTTTAAAAGCTCAGTTTTACTGCATTTGAAAGCTATTCAGTCTTGTTTCCTGCACTTTGGTTACTTAATAACCTCTATACAAGAATCCATGATTTTGCCTGGGTAACTTGCTGCTCTCTTCCAAGAGAGAAATAGACTGTTTTTTAAGTTTTTTAAATCCAAGTGCTAGGTTGGAGCACAAGTTGGTGTAAAGAAGTACCTGGTGCTTACACTGTGCTCGCAGTGTCTGCTCAGATGAGAGTCAAGCGTGCTGTGCTCACTGTTACAGAACTCTGCAAAAAGTGTTGATTCAGGGAAATTCTGCTGCCCTGAGAGAACGGGAGCATCAGGAACATTCTCTCCCGCTTAATGGAAATGTGGCTTTTGGTGACCAGTACATTTAAAAAATAGCAGATTGCGTGTGTGTGCTCACTGACAGAGTCCAACTTGAACATCACAGTGATGTTCAGGACAGCAGATCCTGCTGTTTGCTGCAGCCCTGGGAGACTGGATCAGGCTCTGGTAGCAGCAGGCTGGTACAGCATATGTCTGGCTGCTACCAGAAGGGATTTGCAGCTGTACAATTTTTGGTTTTGAGTAACCCTTAGAAGAGTGCATCTGAAAAATTGCCAGAATGGCCAAACAGATTAATTCCCATCAGCAGGAGAGACAGCTGTTCATTTGACTACCTCTGCTTCATTTGACTGTGTAGATTGTCTTACTGGATGGAATGGGCTCCAGAGACCTGCCTGTGGAGAAGAGAGGCAGGTAGGACAACATGCACTGTGTCAGAAATTCTCTTCATATTTGACGTTACAGAAATGACCTTGCCTTATGGGTGTGGTGGAGGGGTAGGTTGATTGTCTAATTCAATTCAAGTAATTGCAGCTAATTGTTTGACCTCTGCCCTTTTGCACATAGCCCCTCTATTTCTATAGACCTGAGGGATCCTACACCTACAGAACAGATGGGTTAACTACAGAATATTTCAGATTGCTGTACCCTGCTGATAGCACTAGTCAAAGCCTCCCCCCAATATATTACTGTGAAAATATGGATAAGAAAAAAAAGGTTGAAAAAGTCAATGTTGGCTGAATAATATTAGTCCTAATCTCTCTAAGCAATATGTATTCTCTACCTTTTTGCTCACTTTAAGGGTCAAAAGCCTGTCTAGAAGCTGCTAGAGATCTGGATGGTGTTAGCTAGATTTGCTTCTAGATCATTCTCATTCAGCACCATCCTCAGAGCAAGGTTCTGTTATTTCAGTTTCCCCATCTGTGGCTTTAATCCAGTTCTCTTTCTTTAATTGCATCCTATGTAGAATTGTCCCACGGCTCTTCTCCACTCCAAGTTTAAAGTCTCTGTTGTTATGCAGGAGACCCTGTGAATGATTTTACTTTGTCAACTGAGGTAAACAGACAGTAAAAACATACACCAAGGCACAAAATCTTCTATAATCTGTTATTTGACAAGCACATTTAATTATTTAGCATACTTGTAGAAGTAATGAAGTCCTTGTAACGTGAGATTTAACATTTTCCTATTAGTTTTGCCCTAAGAAGTGGGAAAAGACTGCTATATTTTTGTGTGCAAACTGAGAGCATGAAGCTAATGAGATTTGACTGAGAATACGTAAAAGGGGCTGGAACCTTTCAGTGCTTCTTAAGAGTTTTGCTAATAGGTAGTAAATCCAAGCACATCCCACAGTTAGATAAGATTCTGTCTGTGTTGGCAAACCAGAAGGTGCTGTCTGATGCTTTGCTAAAGCAAAACAGAGTTTTCTTGCACCAGCTGTATTTTTTTTTTTTTAATGTTTAGCTTAGTAAAAAGAAAAGCTGTAAGTTGCAGTCTTGCTCAAGACATTCAAAACAATATTTATAGCATGATAGATTTCATGTTGCTACAAAATAAATATTTAATCAGCGCTAATATTTTTGGTTCCCTCAGGCAGGCAGAGAAGTTCTAACTTTTTACTCAAGTAAGTGCAAGTGGAATCTAGCAGGAAGTTCAAAGTAAAATGCATGTATATCCTAGAGATTTTTTTAATGGATTTTTGGTCCAGCCAGCCAGGATTGATGACTGATTCTGTTCCTGACAGAGAACACTTTATCTAAGAGTTAAAAAACCCTTATCCCCAAAAAGGAAAAGAACCCAGAAAATATCTGTGTTTGATTGGTTTGAGTTGTATGGTGAACTAGGTTAGTTACAATTACATTAAAAAAAGAAAAAAAAGAAGAAAGGCAGCCTGAAATGCTTTGCTTACAATCACAAAGCTGCCTCAACCATGCCAGCCCAACTCAATGACTGGAGGGAACAGTCTAGTGACTCCATAGAGTTGCACTTACAGGTTAGTTTCTAATTCCTTACTACTGGGCTCTTTATTCAGGGGCTTCACTTTGTAGTACAAAAGAATATTGTGTGCAGAGAATATTTTTTACCTTGACAGCTGCTGTGTCAAGCGCAGTAGCAGAGTTTGGCCCTTGGAGGACATGAGCTCTCCGTGGGCTTCCTGCGAAAGCTCTAGCTCCCATGGTCCTCATCAGACAGGAGGATTGCACTTGAATTTTGTGCTTCTCCTGTGTTTGCAGAGGGAGCAAGGACTAAATGCACTTTATTTTTTCTTCAAATATGGACTACTGAGTGAGGCACCTTCTGCTGTTTTCCCTTTCTGCTCAAGAGTCAGTGAGAGCTCTTCCCTGGTACCATGATGGGCAGATCTCTATTTGTAATGAATCAGTCTTGAGACAGTCATCATGCTTGCATTTAAGAAAATCTTTCAGGACACATCTGCTCATTAGTGCTCTCTCTCTTTTGATCTGTTAGAACCTCATTCCCATCCTTCTAGCCATCAGCATCTTTCATTGTCCTTTCACAAATTAATTTAAAAACCAATCATCCTTTCTTTGATTTAATAATCACAGAAAAGAACAAACAGAGGCAAAGGTAAAATAATACAATTTCAGGAGGAAAATTGTGTGTTCTGAACTGAAACTTGAATGCATGTGCACCTCACAGAAAGGCAGCAGGCTTCTCTAATGTTCACCTGGAAGTTAGGGAAAGTATTCCCTGCTGTGTCTGACTGTCATGAAGAAAAAGTAGTACTGAATTTTTGCTGACTCTGAGGATGTGAGGTTAAAATTTGTCACAGTCCTTTAGTTGTAATAGATATATAATACAGGGAGAGAATACTGTTAGCAGTTATGACAAGTGTTGACATTTATGATTTCCTTTATATTAAGATGCTAACCATAGACACTATTAGTCTCACCCCCTGACTGGGGCTGATTCAGAGAGCCTTAAGTTTTCAGATACAGAGTGGGCTTGTAAAATGATAAGAAATACAGGACAGTAAAATTTTCAGTGTAGAGCTGCTTTAAAATACAGTGACAGTACTGTATGTTTAAAGTACAGTAACATCAAGATTTCCAGGTAAGTAGCCACAGTGCAGATGCTCACCAGCTCTGATTTTCTTGAGATACAGGAAGTTGTGCTTTTTCTGGCCTGAAATTCCATTTCTGAAAACAAATTGATTGGAAAATAGTTAGATTTATAGGAGGAGCTCCTGCTTTGCTGGCAGCAAAAGCTAAGCGAAAGTGACAGGGAGTGCTCACTTCATTCTGCAAGTTCTGTCTTCACTAGGAAAATGGCAGGCTGACCCTGGTGTGTTCCAACTCTGCGTGGGAGGATTTGATGTACTTTGTTTCCAAAACTTGGTTGTAGTTGCAGCTTTCCTATACAGAAAGAGAGAGAGGTTAAACATGAGACTGCTGTGAAAATGTACTAGCATTCATAATTATGTTAAAATTTTATTATTCCTTGCTTCTGTGAAATAAAATAATTAAAGGAGCATAAAATAAAAACAGAAGAGAAAAAAGTAATTTCTTGTTCTTATAGGATCATAAAATCACAGAATGGCTTGGGTTGGAAGAGACCGTAGAGGTTATCTAGTTCCAACCCCCCTGCCTAAGATAAGGACACCTCCCACTTGACCAGGTGGCTCAAGGCCCCACCCAACCTGGCCTTGAACACTTCCAGGGTTTGGACACCCACAGCTTCTCTGGGCAACCTGTTCCAGTGCCCCACCACCCTCACAGAAAAGAATCCTAACCAGGTTCCTAAATCCTGGTTCTGATAATATTGCAGTCATTGTATCAAAACCTCTTAGATCCTCTTAGCTTCTTCTGCCTCCCTTAAATTCCCAGTACAGTTGCTCCAACTAATTCTTCAATGGAGTGGAAATTACACAAATAGGAGTTATTTGAAGCTGCAGAATGATTTTACACTCATTCTTATGTAATGAGCTAGAACTGCACAGCTGACCAAAAAACAACCCTTAATTCAGAATTCCAGCCTGTTTTTCAGTTCAGTGGCTTTGTAAACTTCCCTCTAGTCTTTACGCACCATTTTATGTGGTTTAACTGAAATTCTGAGAAAATAAAGGAAAATGAACCATGGACATGGAGAAATGTGGAAGGACAGATGAAGTGAGAGATTTCACATCAAAATGGGGCATAGAGAAAGCAGTTCTGTAAGAATGGTTTGATCAAAATGTTTGGGTTAGTAAAGTGACATAGAGAAAAAATTTGATTTAATAAAAAAGAATGCATGACAGAAAAGCTGTGATTTATTGGACTATAAAAAGTCTTCCTAGACAACAGCAAGTGGCATAGTCTTTCAAAGGAAGTGTCTGTCTTATTTGGGAACTGAAAAGTTAGTTGAATAAAGACTAGAAAATACCAGTGTAGAACCTGTGCTTCTGTAGGTGAGCATGCTTCTAGGAGAAAATCTTCTCTACATCCATATTCTGACTTGCTTGAAGGAGCTCCATGAATCTGATTCAGGCTTGGGATAAAACCATAAGGTATGTTTTCTCTGCTTGCTCCCTTTTTCCCCTAAATGTTACTATACTGCAGCTTGGCTCTGTCCACACAGTCTGGAGCAGACTGTGTTGTAACTTGCTTTAGCCGCCGCTGAATTTAACAGCTTTTGGCTTTGTAAGTAATGCCTTAGGAGAACTCTTGCTCATCTGTTCCCTGAGCCAAAGGAAAACTCCTCCAGTAGCTTTCCCAGTGTTTTCTCTGGCTGGAACACATAGTTACCAATTGCTAGGTGAAGATACACTATCTTTAGTCTTATTTTTGTATTTTTGGGTTGTCCAGCTGACATATTCTAAGATAACTACTTTGACTAAAGCAGTGAAAGAGGACTTTTCACAATGGATTTTCTTTTCCCTGTAGTCCATGTAATTAAATTCTTTCACTGGTGGGAAAAATGCTTTACCTTCATGTAAATGTGTGGCAAGTAGTTGAATACTGAGCCAGTCAGTCATATTTCCCTGCTAGAGCATACTATTTCCAATATTTTTAATAACAAAATGACTTACTTTGTTTCCTAGCCCTGTACGTTTGGCTTTCTGATCCTATTGTCATCTAATCTGTTGCAAGAAATGCATCCATTGGGAAATTGTTAAATAGGATCTCAGTAAACATTTGGATTATATTTAGCAACTACAAATCACTAGGAGATATTTGCATATTTATTTGTTGAATCTCAGCTTCTACTTCAGGTTAGGTGAGACATAAATAATTATACAGCACCTCTGGCAAAGAATTAATCTTCAAAGCAAGTCAAAGTAACACTGAGAATTTGGAGGAAGATTTCTGAAGTTTTAGAAGGAACTGTGAAAGGCTTGGGCTGTGTTTTAGCTCCATACATTTTATGTCAAGTATGGAATTAATGTTGTAGACTTTTACTCTGATACATATTGTTTGTTTAACTCTAATATATCTTTCTAGAAAATATTTATGGCAGCACTGGTCAGAGACTGCACCTTTGCCTGCATCATTAATGTAAAAATTACCCTAATTTAAAGCCAGAAGCCAGCTAAAATATTTCAGGGGTGGTGGTTTGTTTGTTTATGTGGTTTGGGGTGGTTTTTTTGTTTGTTTGTTTTTTATTTTCACAGGATCTATGGATCAGACTCTGCATTGTACTTTGTAACAGAGGCCACAGATAACTGTGATCTAACAGAAAGGTTTTAATAAGTTTTATGCAAGATCCAAGATCAGGAGGCCAGGTACCACAGCATGCTTTTGTGCCCTAGCAGAGGAAATACCTCTTTGGATGTGTTCTTGGCCTGCTTCATTTTAGGAGAATCTCTGTGTAAATTATAAGTGAAAATTAACGTAATTAATTGTAATTAGTATAGTGTTTATAGTGGATACATGTTCCAAAATCTTTAACAGTGCAGGAGACTTCATAGTTTTCAGGAACTGTAAATTTACAGCAGCAATTAGATTATTTAGGCTGACCCTGAATACCTTTTGAACTGCATTTTACTGTCCATTTGCATCTTTGAAAATCCTCCCACTTATGCCTTGTTACTTGTTTACATGACAGCAGTTGGCATACTCTTTCTGTTTGTGTCTCAGTGTGCCTTATTTATTTAGCAGCATTGCTGGATTTAAAGTTCTGGAGCTAAACCAAAGCATTAAGGGCACAAGGCTTACCTGCTGTTCATTGCTTGTCCTTTCTTGCATGCCTGGGTATGCAGGAAAGACTTGCCCTGAAAGTGAGACTGATAAGCTTCCAATTCTCAAAACAAAGTGCTATTTTTATTACATAGTAAAAGACTTGAGATGACACTTTGCTTGGTACTCTGTTCCTAAACATCCACATGTTCTTTGAAGCGCTGTCCTTAATGTTTGTCCTATAAATTCTGGTTTAAAGGGGAAAAAACAATAAAGTGCATTTTAGAATGTGTGATCCCTTAATGTCATTTCATACTTTGATGGGAATAATCAAGGGTCTTTACTTTCATTAGCAGAAAGATATCCTTGTTAAATCCTTGAACTGTATGTTCTTTTTGGCCACATGCTTCTGCAATAATTTCCAGTTTTGCAGAATATTATGTTCAAAATACTATGTTCTGTATGAGGTTCACATAAACTTATCTTTCCTATTTCACAAGCATGCGGAATCATTTGTTGGTATCTAGTCTTGTCACAGAAAATTAAGATTACACAAACTGGATTTGTGATCTCTGACATTAAATTCTTCCCACTATTTTTTTCATTTTCTTCCACTTAGGTAGGCATCCATTTTTCTTCAAGTTCTAGTAAAGCTTCATGTACAAGAATCCCTGCCCTACATTGTAATTACTTCTTCTCCTTTTTTTTCTTTTTTTTCTTTTTTTCTGGTGTTTGCAAGACCAATTTGTAGTTTTCAGTGGATTAAACTTGTAGCTGAAGAAGATGGGGGAGTTTTTCTGCCTTTGATCACAACTAAAACTTTCCACCTAAAAGAGCTTAGTTCAGGCAGATAACTGCCTTTCAGTCAGTGGCCAGAGGAAGCCAGCATTTAATGAAAATTTAGAGTCTGGATGCGTTTTGTCGGGGCTATTTATTTTTCCTTGAAGGCAGAGATGAGGAAGGATGTGCAGTGATGCTGCACTGAATGAAAGATAGCAGAGGAGACACCAAGACTTGATGCAGGAACAGAAGGAGATTTACTTTCTTCAGTGTTACCTGCTAGGATCTATTTTTATATAGAAATGTCACCTGACAGAAGTCAGGAGACAGAATATCCAAGTAGTTTAGATGCAGCTGGAGGCAGGGAGCTAAAGCCACGAGGGAATAGAAGAGGCAGTTGAGGTGATCTGAATGCACAGCTGTATATAAAAATAGTAGTTGGAAGGGAGAGGTCTTTGAGGAAGCTGACCACGTACTGCATGTGACAATAATCACAGCATAGAAGCTGGCACTAATTGGTAGTGGAGCAATCAAGTGAAAGACTGATGTGTTATGATGGAGAACTCAGGAGGAAAAACTGAGAAACAGATGACTGAAAGAAGAGTGGCACCAGAAAAAAAAGGAGCATAAGATGGAGATAAGTAGAGATTTGAGGCTGAGAAGGAAGAAGGATGTGATTAAAGAACTGAGGACAGCAAATACAAGGTAGTCGAGCAGCACCAGGGAAAAAAGGAAAAAACCCAAACCCCATGAAAATCTGGGTTTCCTAGTGGCATGAGAAAGATGCAAGTGGGAGGCTGAAGACTCATTTTCTTTAGGTGGAAAGGCACATCTGTCAGCAGAGTTTATCTGGGGAAAGAGCAGTGTTTTGTTTTCCAAGACCAAAGAAACACTATGGAAAGAGATAATGAAAAACAGTCCTGGAGAAGAAACTTGAGACAAAGACCTCAGAATCCCTTTTGGAACAAAACAAAAATTAATATATCCAGCCAGAGAAAACTCTCCTGAAATCTGTGGCTGGTGTGGTTTTAGTAGAATTACCTGGGTCTCTGAGAAGGAAGGTGGGTGAATGACAAGCTAATGGAGATGTACCAAGAGACATGAAGAACTCAGGGTCATGCAGGCATGAAGAGGTGGACATGTCTATACGAAATTAAATGGAGTCTAGAAGCAGTCCCTGGCCCTGGAAATTAAATGTGTCTACTGTTGACTGTCCCTGGCCTAGTTTTGGTGTGTATTTATGGGAACTCACCTGAACTATTCCCAGGTAAGGTTTGAAAGTTACCTTGGGATTCTTCCCGGTAGGCAGTTTGAAAGCAACCACCCTGTTTTGGAGGGTGATAGACTTTATTAGCATGGCACCTTTCTGTGCCAGTTGGCCTCAACATTCTTGGATATGTTTATTTTGCTTGTAGAAATAGAGCTGCAAATGGCTCAGTAGATGCAATCCCCTAGAAACTTAGGACATCAACAGTCTTTGATGCAAGCTGTGACAGGCACCAAATATGATTTCTTCTTCAAAATGTTGCTGAACTGAGATGTTGAGGTGCTCTCAGATTTTGTTTTCATGGAGCATGATGACATTATAGAAGAGTTGGTTATACAAAGTAAGTTTGTATGAAGCATGCATTTACATTATACAAGCATAAGCAAACATAAGTCATAAATAACACTCCTTCTCACAGAAGGACAGGCTGTGAAATTAAGGAAACAAGGTCGTGAGGTTGGTAGGTAATTCAGTTGGCTGGAGGAAAAAGCCCAAGCATTTAAAAGTAGAGACAACATTTTTAAAAGTTCTGAAACTTGTGTAAAAACAAGGCAAATCTCCAGACCTAAACAGATAAAATAAATATGGATCTAGAATGGAATAGGTGTAATGGGAAGGTGATAGAGGCATGGAAACTTTGCAGTCAGTGTAGAAAAATGTGTAAAATGAAATTTCATGTGTTGTTCTGGATTTTGAATTCAGGAATGATTCAAACTATAACAGGAACAGCAAGAAAAGCATCACTGAGAGCCTTTATCTTAGCAGAACAAGCTAGCAAAGAGAAACCCAGAGCATGATAAGATAGTTCCTTGATAAATACAATGAGGAAGGGGCTGGTACAGAGAAAAGCTGGTTAATTAAGCTAAACAGTGTTGACATGTGAACAGAGTTAGTAACAGATGTCAATTTTAGCAGAAAGCAGTCAGTTGATTCTGAAACTAAAGTTAGATCATCTATGTTACTAGAAGCAGCATGCATCTCAGCTCGCATTTTCTAAGTGGGTTCATGAATGTGACCTGTTCTTAACCAGGCACAACGTCAGTTTTGTGAGGAGCTTCAGAGATGAGCAGGAAGATCTGCACTTTGCTTTTGAATGCCTTAGCTTCTGAAGAGCCAACTGCAGCATTTTTGGAAAGGACTGTGCAGGGTATTTGGCAGGTCTCCTCCAGCATATCGTCAGTCTTTCAGCAGTCATCCTACACTCATGGATCCTTTCCTCTTCAGTTACAGAATTACAGAATCATAGAATGGTTTGGGTTGGGTCTTTCACTAGACCGGGTTGCTCGAAACTTCATCCAACCTGTCCTTGAACAATTCCAGGGATGGGGGATCTATAGCTTCTCTGGGCAACCTGTGTCTCAGCACCCTCACAGTAAAGAATTTCTTCCTAATCTAGACCTACCTTCTTTCAGTTTAAAGCCATCACTTGTCCTTACACTGCATGTCATTGTAAAAAGTCCCTCTCCAGATCTCTTGTAGGCCCCCTCTAAATGCTAGAAGGTGCTCTAAGGTGTCCCTAGAGTCTTCTCTTGTTCTGCCCTTTACATTTTCTCTGTTGAGGGTTGATGTTGTATATGTTTTCCATGGTCCAGCCATCACAGGTGGTGTCCTGCTTTCCTGGTTCAGCTGTATGGGAAATCAAGCCCACACAGCAAGTTCACCTGAAGGAGCTTGTCTCCAGGGAGCATTGTGTCAGACTGGGTCAAACTGTTGCACTGTTTTTTTCTCAGTTTGCCCTGTTGCTGGAGCAGGATTTCATGGAGAACATTCAAAATGCATGTCAGTGTAATATTGGGAAATGTTTTGTTTATTTGTGACTGAATGTGAATGTGAATTGATAGCCCCAAATTGTGACAGAATGTAATTTTAATGTCTTTCTTATTATTTTTGTTGGCCTTTATGTATTTCTATAAATACTGTGTAGTTGAATGAATACCAGACTGATGAATGTGGAAGCCCTCCATGTCTCTAAATGAAAACTTTCAAATATAAATAGCTTGAAAACTATAAATAGAAGAATCTCTGTACTATATTTATCGCTAACCACTTTTTCCCCCCGTTTCATTGCATCACCCATTTTATTTTTAGTGATGCTTACTTAAAATAGTTTCCCTGCTTTCCTGTTGGCCATTATATGGCCACTGTGGAATCCAAGTGATTTCTAAGACAGATGGTAAGGAAAGTGTTCTTACTTGTGCAGTGTGAGCCTGAAGTCTTGTCTGTTCAGACCTTCTTCACTGATGGCATCAGCTTTGTCTGTTCGGTTGATTTAATGTACATCTTCCTTAGCTGGTTTCAAAATGCAATTCCAACATGGTTCAGGACCTCCTGTTCTTCTTACATTGATGTTATTCTATGTCCCCCTCATAAGATGGTAGCTCTGTTTTTGCTAATTTATTAAAGTCCATACTCTTCACAAGAGTCACTGTGTTGGCAGCCATAAATTTTTTTTTAATTCTAATTTAATTAGTTTTACAATATTGATGTGTTGGTGATCACCTCACCTGCACACTAAGTAATGTGAATAGCTTTAAGTTTTGATGGCCCTCAGGCCTTAGCTTTGACTTCACTGTTGAAACTGCAGCTTCCTGTGCACTTTTAATTTGTGCTATTGCATCCTTTTCCCCCTTTGTGTGTGTGTTAATGGATACATAATTTAAAGTAGGATTGAATGTAGTGTAAGCCACATTACTGTTTGTTAGGGTTTGCAGGCCACAGCTGTCTTCCAACACTAGTTGTTTGAAGAGGCTGCAAGGGCATCACACGGTTCTTTTCTCCTGGACTGTCTCAAGAAAGGGAAGCAAGTGCCTCTAAGGACCAGCTGATTATCTGTACGCTGCTCAAAATGGCAAAGTGTAGAAATGCAGTTATTTAAGGCAAATAAGATCACGGTTGGTTCCTTGTAACTCTGACTACATGCTTTGGTCTCAGCCTGAAACACTGCTGTGGGGAGGAAGAGGAAGGAAGCAAGATAGGAATTCTTATGGCAAAGAAGTAGGAAACAAGTAGGACAAGTGGACAAGTTTTGTGCCCACATCACCAGCAGTGAAAGGCTTCCTGGCACTTCTGAGGCAGCAGTGGTTCCCTCTTGTACCAAGAGAAATGCTCCTGTGTCATTTGCCAGCAACCAGGAGATGTGACTGTATGGGCAGATGAGCTGAGTCCAGGGTGCACCTCAGACACATCAGGGTGTTTGGTACCATTTATTTCTTGTGGTGTTAGTGGGCTCCCAAGAGCAGCAGATCTGGGAGCTGATGAGATGAGATGGAGTGAGAGGTGATGTTCCTGTCTCTGCCCAAGCCTGTGGTACTGTAGTCATTGCCATGAGACCACTTGTACCTTGGACTTCTTGCATCTCTGGAGGAGCAAAGACAGGAGCCGAAATGTGTTCTGTCATCTTTGAGAGGTGGAGGAGGCATTGCTGCTTGTCAGATAAGAAATCTCCAAAATGGCCATTCATGGACTAAAACTGTTTTCCTGTCCTTATCAGGCAGGAATATTTTTTCCTGCTGGTAGGCCATCATGAAGAATCCTTAACTTTACATCCAAGCAGATTGCTGTTGCATCTGGCCAATGCCAGATAAAATGGTCTGTGTTCATGGGGCTCTGAGACTCTGAGGAATCATGGACTCATTTAACCATCAATTTTTATGCTTTGAGGCATGGCAGCATCTGCAAGCTTCTTGTTAGTTTTAAATGCGATTGATGTAGTTTTATTTTTATGCAGCGCCTTGGGATGCCTAGTGAGAAGGGCTCTTAAAATAGGTGTAACTTAATGTGCTGTTCAGACTTCTCATTAATCTGCTTGTCTTTACTCTTACCCAGAGGTAATATACAAAAGCTACAGAGGGAGGAGTTTGCAATAGAATGATATAAAAGGGGGCTGTGAAATAAAGACATTTAGTATTGAGGACTAAGACTAGCAGTGGAGGAAACAGAACAGGATGTTCAGAAAGTCCAGGCCCTTTGGCATGGGTTAAGGAGCTTGGAAAATAAGCAGGGCTACAGTGAATTCGTGAAACAATGTTTGTCTTCCTAAACTGAATACTGGAAAGGATCCATTTCACACTTTGCCTTTGCCAGCGCCCTGCTATCTATTGTAGCACTCATCTTCTGGCCTCTTTATTTTCAGAGAAAAGTTTGACTTTGTGTTTAGAAGTTATTTGTGCTTCCCGCTTTCTTACAGCACTAACACGATCATGTTGTGGCTACAGGGCTAAACTTTGGAGTCTTAATCTTTGGTCCTGCTTTGCCACCCTGTTTCTGATGTTTGTATTTGAACTGCAGCGATGGGCTTAAAAGACTTCACTTCCACTTTGCTTCACCATTGCTTTGTCTGCATGGGTAAATTAATCAGGGCCAGGACTTGTATCTTATGATTGTCCATATTGTTTAATTTCTAGCACATTCCATGACATGATTTTGGTCCGTGCCAACTAGCACACTCCCAAGATGACAGCTGTGGCAGGATGGCGTGGGAGAGAGACTGTTCTCAGCAGGCATTACTGAAGAGGTAACCGTGTTTTGCAGGGGAAAACTGTGTAAAGATGTGGATTGGAACTGGCTTTGCCTTTCTCCCCAAGCCTCTGGATTCTGGTGTATTTTATACACTCTCTTGTATACTCTCAAGTCTCTCTTGATCTTAGCATTTGCGAAAGATACTGAAATACAAACTTCTGCTTCCTCATTGCGTTGCTGGGTGCTGTCATCCACAAAAACATCAAGCCACCTCCTTCTCCCTTCTTTCCTCCATCTGCTCAGGCTTACAGCAACACTTCCATAGTGATAAGATCTTTTATCTTCGTGTAAGAGTCAGGTTAAGGGCACAACTCAAGTTTTATGTCGAGCTAGTTCATGACAAACCAAATCCCTCTGAACCCAAGTGAGCTTTCCAGAGAGTGGTCTTCCATCATGCAGCATATTTGCAGGCAGAGGTACAGCAGTAGCTCACAAAGCCAGTGTTGTCACAGGCCCACAACAGCAAGTTAGATAAGTAATTGCTGTTCTGGTATGTATGTATTTGCTTATCACACAGGGTCATGATGATTGCACATACAGATGGTTCTTTTGCTTGCACACGTGTATTTTTTTTCAATTTCACACCTATAATTCACTTTTCAGGCTTTGTTTGTTGCACTTTACATGAAAATAGGGAATGTTTACTTTACATGAAGATAGGGAATAGGATCCCTGTGGGATTTCTAGTTTGTGAAGCCCTCTGCAGTTCTCTGTTGTGTAAGGGATCATTGAATTCCAGAGCATTGCTGATGCTTTGACTGAATGTGTTTTTCCAAAAATTGTTTGTATAAGGTGCACCTCTATATGAAAAATTCTTTTATAAATGATTATTTTATAATTCTTTATAAAACGCTCTTTTTCTGACTTTTGGTCAGAAAGAATCTTTTAGTGTCTGAGTTTTTAGTTGCAAATGGAGATATTATTAAAACCATAGTCTTCCTCACTCACTGTTGCAAATATTTTTTCACTTAGGTCATACATGGTGTGATGTTTGTAGGATGGACATCAACAGTAGCTACAGGCTGCACAGACCTGGGTTTTTGTCTTGAAAATTATAGGATTAGCTGCACAGTGAGCCTGTATCTATCATCAAGATTTAAGCTCTTGAGCCTGCTCTTGGTGCCGCTGGAGCAGCAAAAGAAGAAACCAGTGCTGAGTCATTGGACTAACCAGTGTAGGTTTCTTCATCATGACAATCTGTGTACAGCGCTGTTATCAAGGGGATTAGAAACACTGAGCAAAAGGGATTTTGTTGTGTTAGTGCTAGATGAAATGGTGCTTTTACAAACTGGTGTGGTGGGCAGGTTTGAGGCTAGTGAAAGCCATGGCAGTAACAGTCACACAGAAATTGTTAGGAAAAAGAAAGGCTGCAAGAGGTGCAGGGTCTCCTGTGTAAACTCTGTTTACAGTTGTTGCCAGTCTATGCACTCCTCTCAGTATTCATTAGCTGAAGAGACTGAAAAGTCAGTCTGGAAGAGATTGTGCTGACTACAAGTTTCTGTAGCCTTTGGTGGTGCCAGCTGCAAAAATAGGCAAATCGGGCTGCAGTGGAAGGGCGTGATGGGGCAGCTCCAGCCCAAGTGCTACCCTGGAGGCGTTTCTGAGGCTTTGGCTGGAAGCCCTGAAATTCATCTCCCAGGGGAGGACTGCATTGCAAACAGACCTTGCCCTTCCCTGTCGGTGGATTCCTTTGGCAGTAGGCTGGCATCAAAACACCTAAACATATTTATGATAAACTGCAGTGGGTTTTTTGCCCCTCTTTGAGATGGAGGTGAGATTTGCATTGTGTTCATTAATTCATCTCACATATGACCCTTTCAAAAGGTCTCGTTATAGCAGCCATTCATTAGTGGTGGCACTGTGCCTGGCTGAAGGCCAGGTGAAAACATGTTTCTCAATTTCTCACTCTTATGTGGCCTAAACCAAACATTACCAGCTCCCCATTGATTAAAGTGGCTCTTGATTGGATCAAGCCTACTCTGTTGTAGGAAACAAAGGACCGGAGGAGTAGTTCTTATTTTTCCTTGGAGTTTAGCTTTCTTAAAGAAGAGAACCAAGAGGTCCTCTGCACCCCAACCTGAAGGAATACTTTTGAAACAGGATACTTGTTTACATGTATAAAGAGATTAGCATTAGAAGTAACTTAGAGGTAAAGAAATAAATGTTTATGGATGCTTTATAGGACTTTCTCTTTCCCCACAGAATTATGATCTTTGGTAACTTGGTCAAATCTGTGTAGGAAAAATCATTCTGGGAAGGGGTTAATGTACAGGGAGAAAAGCCCACTGAACAAAGCAAGCTTTCTGCTGAAAATGAAGAGTTAAAAAAACCATAAAATTGCTTTATCTGTTACAATTTTATACTTTTTTCTTTTTTTCAGGGGATGATTAGTTTTTTTCTTGTTAATCTTATTTACTTACTTTTCATAGGAAAGGGAGAATGTTGGGGTCACTCAGTAAACAAGAAATCTCAATAAGAGCCAATCTTTGCTTCAGGCAGCAATTGGACCACAGCAAATGTAGGCAGGCTGGTGTTAGCTCCCATGAACTGTAATGACACTTAGATTGTTGCTGAACTAAGTATGCAGGTCAATGGGTAGGTCTCTGCATCCCATGCTGGAGCTCTTGCTGCTGTATGATTCACTGCTTTTAGGACCTGCATTAGTAAGATTAAAGTCAGTGCTGCATTGCCTACCTAGCTCCTTCCTGCAGGGAATGCAGGGGAAAAATACTTGTGAAATCCTGAGCACACAGAAAACAGAGATCCACACTTACCTTGTTGCAGTGATTTCGAGGCTTTTCTACACTTTTCCTGTGGGACAAATTGCTGTGTTGCCTCATTTTCGTTGGTGTTCTTCAGACATCAGTTATTCAGCTCCTACACTTGCAGAAGTGCCAAAAATCACAGATGTGGAAGTCTTGGACACTGTGATTTTTACAGCATTCATGACAAAAAGACAGCTGGCTTCAGAGATCAGAGGCATCTTTGAATATGAAAAAAACTCTTTTAAGTGTATTCTTCCTTTGTAAAGGCAGTTGTTCATTCAGACCACTTCAGTGTGGTCTTGCTCCTGTTTAGAGTCAGTGGGGTTGTTTGCACCACTGCAAACAACTTCAGGCATTTCATCAGCTGCTGAACTTCACTTGTTTTCTGTAGTTTACTCCCTTAAAAATATGGTAGCCATCAGTAGAAAACCAACTGAAATGAGAAGTGTTGGACTTGTTTTCTATTTTAGGTATTATGTGGTTCTGTAGCAAATAAAAGGTATAGATTATTTAGTTTTATTCAAACAAATAATTTGCAACAGCTGGTAAGGAAGGGGAACAGCCATAAACTGAAAATAAAATTTACAGCACAGTTCCGTGTATGTTGTCAGGGAATCATTCCCGTGCAACCCAGTAATGGCGCAGAGATTTCAGGGATTATGTTCAGATTAAATGCCATCAAGAGCTGAGCCTTGGCAGTATGCCAGGAAGGTCATATGAGGAAAGTCCCAAACTTTTACACTCAAATCAAATTGTGTTCTGCTTAATAACCATAATACACAGCAAATTTTAGCACAAATAATGACTTAGGTTAGGAAAGCTCATCATAATTTTATTTTTAAAAAATTTATTATTTAGTTTAAGTTCAGGATTTTTCACTGCTTTTTGGGATTTAAGACTATGTCAGCAATTTTATTTGGGGGTACAGGTTTTTTCTTGGTAGCATGACATTAAGAAACTTTAGACCAAAGCTTTTACAAGTTTTAAAATGTGAAATGTTTAATTTTCACATTAAACATGAATGGAACAATAGTCTGCTAATACTTCTACAAGTATTATTATTTCCCAGAAACACCCCTATTATTTTTAAGATGTCTAAAATGCTGTAATTCCGTGGCATTTTTGTAAGATTACTTTATTATTGGGAGGGAATGAGAAAATAGTTATAAATGCATAGTTGAGAATAGCTTTTTCTTTTATTTATCTGTGGTTGGTCTGTACCATTCCAAAATACCTGTGGAATTATGAAGGAATATGCTGACAGTCTAATACTGCATTGAGAATGTCTCATTTTGGTTTAATCTGATCTGTTTACAGTAGATTGGTTTCAACTACGGAAGGGAATTCTTTCCTTAGGGGATATCTATGCATGGAATTGTAGAGCCTTAGCTATACCACTTGAAATAAACACTCTTTTAATCTACTTGCCATCTCTGAAAAAAAGGTGAAACTATTTTAAAAGTGATTTCTTAAATCTCTTAAGTGCTCTCAAAGGTGATCCTACTATGCATATGCCTAGGGATATACAATGATTTTTTTGGTATTGTTTCATTTGCTGCCTGGCACTGACCCCAGCAGTGGTGGGGGTACACCCCTTCCTGCTGCCCTTGGTGGGCATCGGGTGCTACAGACAGAACTGTCACAGGACTTTCTTTTGGGTGCGACGAACCTCCTGAATCAAACCACAGATGTTGGATTTGATTTACCAGTGAGCTTCAATGAAAAGGGAGCAGAACTTGGAGTCATTAGCCAAAGCAGCGATGAGACTGTGGATTCAGGGCTCCACCCTTATTTTCTAGTTATATATGCATCCCATATTTGTAAACCTTATTTTAGGTATACTGTATATACTTAAGTATGTGTTTATATACCCAAGTATGCATGTGTGTGTGAACATATGTGTGTATGTGCATGCTGAAGTTTATTTTCCCCTTTCTCCTCCTCTCCTCTTTGCTCACCTTGCCTGCTGGAGAGAGGCACAAGGCAGGGAAGAAAACAATTTTAGCTGAGGAGGGCCAGCATTGCAATGGGAGAGTCTACAAGCTCATCTTCAGTTCATTAAAGTGTAGAGGTTGGGAGATAACCATCAGAGTTGTCAGATTCTGGAGAGGGTCACAGTGATAACAGTGGGATCAAAAGTCGAACTGAAAAGCACCAGGAGATGTGGCTGGCTGCAGCAGCAGGACCCCAGGCTGGGCTCCCAGGCTCCTCAGGCAGAGGTGCTGCCAAGTTTTGCAGAACAACAGATTCAATTGGTTTTTTGTTTATGAAGGGTACGGTATGCAACCCTCAACACGGCAACAGTTCTTTAAAGTGCAGATGTAAGAAATTCCAATTAGAAGTCAGTCCTTTAAATACTATGAATAAACAAGGTAAATTCATTAATTATTTCAATAAACTTAAAAACCTCATGTTGTACCATCAATTTGTTCTGAATTATTGATAGGATTTTTTCCATTATTTTCTAGACCTTTATTTAAACTACAGTCAGTAGAATTTTACCATCCTACATCCCCAGACACACAGTAATAAATCAACCCTTATTTCCTTATTTGCTTGAGGCTAATGTGACAACAAATAGTCTGTTCACATACATTATTTCTTTGTACTACATCGTATGCAAATATTTCAATTATTATCCTTTTATCTCTGTAATATTTTAACAACATGATACAACATGTTTCTCTGATAAATTGAGTTACATAAAAGCAGCTTCACATCTACATAATTCTTTAACAAAACATTCCCTCTATTTCAAGTTAAAATGTGTGTTCAGCTTGGGAATATCCTCATAAAGAAACTTAATTTGCCTTATTAAGAAACACTTGTGTATTCTCATAAGTTTTAAATTTTTTTTTTTTTAAATAATAATTTTATCACATTTTGGACTCCTGCCTGCCCAGGCTGCCTGGGGCTGGCAAAGGTTTGGTAAGTTGAGTTCTGCAGTTAAATTGAGTTGGTTTCTTGTTTATAAAGGATGTAGCTTGGCTTCCTTGCACTGTTTTTTTTTCCCCTTTCTGTGAATATTTATGTAACTGGATGTTTATTTTCTAGTATTAATCCTTAGTGGCTTGAGAATGTTGGCTTTCCCTCTGAAGCTGGTAGAACCCTGAAAACTGATGTTACCCCAGCGGGGTTCATCCAGCTTCGTACCTGTGCAGCGCTGTGTCACCAGCATTCTTTTCAAGCAGGATTGTTCCAAGGGCCTGTGAAGATCCCTTGGCATGGTGCAGCCTCACCCTGTGTGAGTGGCTGTGTCCCGGTGCCTTGCTCGGACACAGGTGGGAGTTTCAGTGCCTGTGGTGTCACAGGGATGGTGGTGGCAGGTGCTCCGCTGGGTATCCGCGTGCCGGGGCGATGGAGGTGACCCGTGTGTGCCGCCCACCCAGCGTGGCTTCCTCAGGACGAGTTGAGCATCGGGTACTCATATGGGCTGAATGAGGTTGCACTGGTTGTATCCTGAAGTATTTGAAGTTTTTGAAGGTTGTATCCTAGAGTATTTGAAGATTTGTTTTATCCTAATGTGTAAAGCAAAATATGCGAGGGAGGAGTAGGTATGTCTCCCCCTTTCCCAAAGAAGGGCAAGAGAAGCACATAATGATAGAAGAATTAATTTCCTCTTAACTCTGCCTGTACTGTCTTGAGGCTTTTTATAAAACCAAATAGCATTACTAAGCATCCACTTGCCGGAGTGGTGTGAACCAGCCAGGTGTGCTTTGTGTAAAAGCAAGTGATTGTAGCCTGAAACATCGCTGCAGACGCTTTGTGAGTCAGATCATTCATGACTGCAAGAACGAGATTATTCATGGCAGGCTCCTCACTGTGACAATGGTCCTTTGTTTGAAGTCTGCATTGTGTATGTGCTATACTTCCGATTTGAAGATTCCTTCTCTGCTAGAAAACAGCGTTGCAGCAGGGAACCAGAAGTGAAGATCAGTGCTACTAAGTTCAGGATGTTACTCAGTGCTGGAAATAATTGGGAAAGTTCATAGTTGAGTTAAAAGCTGTAACCATGAACTTCAGTGGGATGGTACTACTTCCTCTTGGTCCTGAGGTAGGTTTTTGATTTTTAGTGAGTTGTCTTTTGGTTTTGTGGGTTTTTTTAAACTCTGTCTTCTGATTAGAACTGGTTAAATACTGCCAAGAGAGTTTTGTTGCTCATGATCATATAAGAGGTGTTTTGTCTTGATAGTGACAGTCCTTTATGTACACAGCCATTTTGTTTAAGGAAAGGAAGAACAAAACCACAGCATTTCTTTCATGTTCAGAGTCAAGTTAATTTTAAGTTCACCCATATTCTTGATTTTTTTATGGAATGATTCTTGTCTCCATTATATAACTTTTATGAGGTCCCTATGTTAAGAGGTGATGATCTCCCACAGGAAGGTGATTACACTTTGTGGGGGAACCATGACCAGGGTGTTTCAGACTTCGGTGCTATAACATGCCTTGGATTTGTCTCCTGTACACCTGGGTGGTCAGGCTGAAACCAAGGCATGTTGTGCTCCAGATCTTTCCCCCGAGTGGAGCATCCTTGTGTGATCTTCCTGTGCCTGGTGTGCACAGAGCAGCTGGGAAGTTCATCCCTGGTGAGGCAGGCTGGGGGGCAGGGGGTGCTGGAATACTCCTGCTCATCCGACTTGAGGAGTCCCACAAAGCTCGTAGGCAGCTCTGGTGGCTGCGTTGAGAGGAGGCAACCTCTGCCACCACTGGGAAGATGATGCTGGTGAGTCAGGGATGACTGTTGGGAAAATGGAGAGACCGTCCCAGTGTGGCAGCAGTACCTCAGAGGGAATCACCAGAGCTGTTTGCTGCAGTAGTAGAGTTGAAAATAACTGTGTTTCCCATGGTCAGCAGCTTGTAATGAAAACACAGAGCAAACTCGGTTCTTGAAAAGCACATCTGAAACTAAAACACTGCTTCTGTTTTTACTTTTGATTCCAGCTTTTGTCCTTGAAGCTCAGAGCTTTCCTGGTGTTTTCTTCTGAAACTGTGCTGTTTCATGCAAGGCAAACAAGACTAACATAAATCCAATGCAAGCATTACAGAGACTCTGTCCTCTATTTGGGCATGTGATTTTTAATTTTCCCCCTAATTAATTATTATATTCTACAGCAAAATATTGTTTGGATTGTTATGGATGTTAGCGATGAATTTTGAACTCCAGTATAAATTTGAATTCCTGATCGTTTTGTTGTAAGTTTGCATAATATTTATATGCTCACTTTCAGAAATAAAAAAGAAGGACTTAATTGTTTGACAGGAAGAATAAAGCATTTAACTATTCTGTATTGTGTGGAGTTGTTATGACAGACTCCTTTTGGTTGCACAGCATTCAAATTATACATCAGTAGGGTAATGTTGCATTATGTCATCTGTTGGTACTTCTATGAGCAATTTCATTACTTCATTAAAAATTTACAGTGATCTGAAAGGCACTTTTTGATAGATGTAGTAATAATTATACACGTGTGATTTTGTATAGTGTTATGTAGCTCTACATTTTCTGCATCCTACAGCAAGAAATAGACTACTATTGCTCTTGAGATACTTGCCAGGTAATTGAATATAAAACCTGCATTTTAAACTGAAGTTTTTAGTATTTGGATTTTAGCCATTTCAGTTGCAGCTGACAAAAATGTTTTCACTGTTATTGGGAAGATAATCAAATTGAGTTTGCTGAAATTGAGATAATTTTTTTTGAGACTGATTTATGTACAAATGAGATTAAATGGGAATGCAATTATACTTTTTGCCCTAAGCAGTCAAAGGGAGCAGCGTTTACTTATTACCTTTTCCACACATCTAGATCAGGGCTGTTTAAATTGCAGATTTGATTTAGGCTTCAACCATGAGCATATTTGACCTTGCTATGATTACATTATCTTTCCCTGATGGTGTTGGAAATGTAGCACATCTTGCTGTTTTCTCCAGTTTCTTGGAGAGTGGATTCACCATTCCTAGGTGTCAAGATTGTGCATGACTCTTGGATAACCATGAAGATGCAGATTGATCTCACAACAAATAGCTGAATAGCCCTTAGTAAATTAACTGAGTAATGCAGATTAATACAGTGTTATCTTGTTATTTACTGCAAAAGATTATATTTTTCATGAAAGGAAAATAATAAACTGTAGAATTCTGTTGACAGTGAACTTTTGACAATTTTATTTAAAAATTCTGTTTTCTATGAAAATATATAAATTGCTATGAAAATGTATAAAACCTTTGTTGTGACCAGAACTTAGTTACCTAGTTTAATAGGTATTAATGTAACTTTTGCTGTGCTATGCTTGAGGAAGCCTAGGATCTTACATTGGTTATAAGGATTATGAATGTCAGAAAACAGGTTGGGAGTGAGGGGTATTGGCTTCTGACATAGTCCCCATGTGTAAAAGTGCAAAATGAGCAATAGTTATATTGTGACTATGATGACATGTAAAGTGCAGTTGTTGGGATAGGAAAAGGTCTCTTTCGAGTTGCTAAGTATCTGATTTTAGTTTTCTTATTTCTTTTTATGTTTTGAGAATTTCACAGATTTGCAGTTGTAGTTTTATGGCAAATACTAGGTTTGAAACTCTTCAGCAGAACTACTGAAGTGTAGTTGCTCCATGTACACAACAGAGGAAAAAATCTTGACAAGAAAATCCTCCCATTTCCAGTTTCCTCAAAACTCTCAAGAGTCACATGAAAATATTTTATTTAAATTGTTTGACAGTGCCATTCAAAAATGAGATGTTTTGTACTCCTACTTGTTAGCTCAAGCACAACCAGATAATGATAATTCTTAGACCTGTGATTATTCAATGCTGAATTTATTAATAGTGGTACTCTTTCACTCTTATATGGTAGCTTTCCAAAGCAATCTCTGTAGTGAAAGGCAACCTGCTAATATTTTCTCTTTTACCACCATAGCGGTCTCCTTTTTCTCTTTTTCTCTTTTTCTTTTTCTTTTTCTTTTTCTTTTTCTTTTTCTTTTTCTTTTTCTTTTTCTTTTTCTTTTTCTTTTTCTTTTTCTTTTTCTTTTTCTTTTTCTTTTTCTTTTTCTTTTTTTTTCTTTTTCTTCTTTTTATTTTCTATTTATTAGTTAATTATTGTATAAAAAAGGACATGAAATTTTAATATGCAGCCTTGCTAAGGAAGAGAATGGAGGGAAATAAGATAAATTGGCCTAAAAGCAAATTGAAGTCAAAAATTGAAGTAAAGCTCTTAACTGAACTGAACTTTGAAATATTTATCTAGATCAGTAATGATTTAATCTGTGAGCACTGTAAAAAAAAAAAAAAAAGAAATCTAATCTGGAATTATTTGCCTAAGGTTGAAGCATGTCATTATTAGATATATGTCACTGCTATCTCTGGGTTATTCAGCAGTTAATATGTAACAATCATTCTTTAGAGTGGTGAGTTTATTTGTATCAAATTTTGCTCTTTAAGATCTTCACAAATGTTGAGGAAAGAGTAGGAGGAGAGATTTATTTTCTTAATGTGGTGGAATAAAAAAAAAGCATTACCACTAAACCTATTTTAGGACTACTTAGAGGATATTTTTTTACACGTGCTTTCAACAATACTTTATCCAAAAACATCTTTTCAACTTCTCTTATTTTTTTCTCAGTCTGAAATAACTATACCCCAAGAGTGTCTTCACTTCCTTTTGAACTTCTCCTGGGCTTGGGGTTATTCCACCCATACACAGAGACCTCAAAACACTTGTCCACTGAAGTGTTTTTTCTCAAGACCTCTGGAAATCAGTCTTGCCCTGAGACTGAATTGGTGTATTGTTCAGCTCAGCACTAAGTAACCAAAGCATCTTCGTATTTATTAGGAATGAAAATGTATTTCCATGCTCCTGAACTTCTACAGAGAAATTCATTTGCTCAGTCTTCAATGTAACAACACTGTTGACACAATTTCTGGATGATTAACATCCTTTTTTGACATTACCAGAAGAATTTGGAATATGTAGTAAAGACCAATGCACATAATAATAAGGCTGTATTTCTCTGTTTTCCTCTATCTGAACAATTCTGACTTGGAACAGGTGATGGTACCATATGAGTGAAATGTTTAAGGTTACAAATGTGAAGAGGGGCTGTTTTAACTAGTTTGTCCAGGAGACAACACTATTAACTCTTCTGCATGTACACACCCTTCTTAATCACTGAAAATTTCTAAAGGAATTTCTGGGTTAGTGTGAGAGCTTGGCTGTAGAGCTGGAGTAAGTGAACTTCAAAGCTGGAGAAGACCTGAAATTTATCTGGTGGATTGTCATTGTAGACCTAGATCAAAGCTTTTCCTGTCGGAAGTGTTTCAGAACAAGTAAAAGCAAACTGAATGCAGTTTTTGAACATTGATTAATTTTATTGGACTGTTGCACTTGGAAAGATCCTGGCCCGCCCATTTACAACAGCACCAAAGTGGGCAATGATCAAGACAAATATCTTAGTAGGCAGTCACAGAAAGTTTTGGAAGCATCCTTTAATTTGGTGGTGTGGCATGTGGGGAATCCCCCAGGGGTTACTGTCATTAACTACTCGCATGAGACTCCTGACAGAGAAGGCTTTTCAACACCAAATGTGAATCATGAAGCATGCCTTTGATTGATTGCAGCCTCTTGTTTGGGAATGTAATTAATGCCTCGGTTCAGCTGCCAACACGCTGATGCACAGTGATACTTGAGATGTCACAGGGGGTGTCCCCCTTGGCCTCCAGCAGTGGCCCTAGAAGGAAGGGTATCTCTGTGGGAGATGCCCCATAATGTTGGGGTGGTACTTGGAAATAGGCAGTTGAAAAAAAAGCCCTTCTGTCAAGAGAGCTTTGTGTTATTTGAATTCGTACGGGAATTTGGGGTTTTTTCCATTTTCATTCTTTTGCCTTTCACTTTTTCGTCTGTTATAAATAAAACTTAAATGTTTTTGTAGAAGAGGGCTAGATTGACAGCAAAGATACCAGCCACTTCTCACAAGGAAAGAATTGTTAGTCTTGGTCTTCGTGATGTGTAATAACGGCCAAATGATAAAAATAGAGCATTTTTTCTTTAGTCTTTTTGATGTGGAAATTAGCAATGCATAAATTATTTTCAGCTTTGGCTGCTGATATCCTCATTATAAAACTGAAGGGTTCTTAGGGCAGTTCAGCGACGCTTTCGAAGTGTTTCCTCTTGGATGAGATCCAGAGGATTCCAGCATGGTCGTTTTGGCACAGTTGGTTGATTTTATAAAACAGGTGTCTACATGTGTGTAATAAATCCAGTTATGCTGATAAATCTGAACAGATAATTGAAAAGTGTATATTAAAGTGAACAAAGCTGGTAATTTACCATGTCAGTACAGCAAAATATAAGCAACATTTCTGTAATGTGTGTAATGTTCAGTAATTCTGTAATTTAATGGCTCCATTGTGTGAGCCATTTTTAAATTCCCATTCAAGATGTTCTTGATCCAGATGTTCATATGTTTTATTTTATTACTAGCTGCCTTTCAGTTAAAATCTGCAAAACTGATTCTCTTCTTGCTTTACAGTGGTACCAGCCAGTCCACGACAAAGGATATAAAATTAATGAGAAAGTGGAGAACTGAATCATACACATTAAAAATATATGTAGTAAATGAAAATCATCAGTAGGCTTGTATTACCAAAGAGTCACTTTTCCAGGTGATGTTCCAGTCTATTCTTTGAAACCAAAAAAGCTTTTTAATCCTGCTCATATCACGTAAGACTGTTGCTAGTTAAGTTGCTAAGACTCAGCAATATCTCAGATGTCCTGGAAATCTTAGAAAAGCAGACTGGCCATTTTACTGTAATGAATTTTATCATTAGCACTGTGATGTTTTGGGCTCATTTTATACATTTCCTCCCAAA
The DNA here is from genome assembly GCA_013399835.1 of Leptocoma aspasia. Lineage (NCBI taxonomy): Eukaryota > Metazoa > Chordata > Aves > Passeriformes > Nectariniidae > Leptocoma > Leptocoma aspasia. The sequence goes on along the minus strand of VXAX01003646.1, from coordinate 2,683,015 downwards.
GTTTTGAAGTCTCAGTCCTTATTTCAGATTAATGCCTTGACCTAATTATCACCATATTCACGTGGAGTCCCGTGACCTTCAGAGAAAGGTGGAGGATCTTCAATGTTTTGTAAAGCTCATAAACAGCTGAAAAAAAATTAAGCTCAAAGGCTATAACCTCCATGATTACTGCTACTGAATTAAACAAAGGAATCATTGCAAGGAGACAGTTATATTGCATTTACTGGTTAGCAAAAGTTCTTCTAAGACCCAGAGGATGTGCTGTAGTTTGGTCTTTGTTCCTCAAGTGTGGGACGGATTTCAAGGGTTGCCTACAGCTCTGGGAAGAGCTAGGACCTGTGACCAAAGATTTCAGAGGTGCAGAGAGAACTGCTAAAGAAAGTCCTGGATTCTGCAGTGATTTGAGGTGTGTGCTGAAGCTGAGGATCAGTCAGTCAGGACCATCTATGTGGTGTAACTGTACCTATAAAGTATATCTATATTGTATCTGTACATTCAGGATCTATGTATGAGTTGATGTGGCCTCCATAACTCGTCAAATGATAGTCCAATCCCTCATTCCTTTAAATGTTCTACAAAAGTCCAGTATTCTTAAGAGGCCACCTGGATGAGAGCTGACAAATGGCATTGTAACAGACTCTTTTTCTCTCTTTAAGATGTTTTTTCTTTGCACAAGCTCTGAGAATAGATCTGATCCTGAGGAGACTGATCCCAAATGCCTTTGTTCAGCATATATTGCTCCTGTTGCCTCCCTTCTTCATGCTCAGGATACCCAGCTAGAGCTAAGGGTAGCTTGGTGAATTAACAGCTTTTGCACTTTATTTTGAAGCTATTTTCATCATCATAAGTTTAGGAGCATAAATTCCCTTTAGGATCTCTCTGAGCTGCCAGATATGAGTGAGGGAACTTCATATCTGTATGTATGTCTGAAAAAATTGTCTGAAAAAGCAGGTATATAAATCCTCCTCAGACTGGGAATATAATTTCACGTAAAGAGCTTCTTTTATGTCCCCTGATGCAATGATAGTCAGTTAATCTAGTTCTCTTAGCTGAGTATTATGGGAGGTCTTCAGATCTAAATTCAAATATCTAAGGAGAGTTAGGCTCTGTAGATGAAAGCTTGATGTCCTTGCAAAACACTCTGAGAAAAAATTGTGTTGTGCTTAGATTCAGCTGTGATTATGTTTTGTGACCAAGAAGAGGAAGGAAGTGTGATTTACAGTGTTGAGATTTGTGATGCTTTCCATTAGTTTTGACACAAAAGCAGTTTTGGAGCTCTTGTAGTGTGTGCTGCAAATCTCCCCTAGATGAAAGTAATATGGAGAGAGCAAGAAAACCGTAATATTGATGACCATGCTTACAAGAGTGTTGTGTGATAATCCATTCTAAATCAAATAGTAATGTACAAGTTTGTGTATATGTTCTTGGTTTGGGTTCTTCTGTGTGTGTGTGTGTATGTGTGAAATCTAAAGTTCCAAGATATACAACTATTGATTTTTTTTTTTTAAGAATTAATGTTAAACTCTATGCTTACTGCCAAGTCAACACATAAAAATAAATGAAACACTCACACAAACATTCTGCTTACCATTTCTGTGCTCAGAAAGATTTGAGTTTTTATTGCCTCTCTCAGCCAATATGTAATGACCCAGCACTTCTGCTGCTGAACAAGATTGATTTGTTGTGCAAAATTGATGATACTAATTATTCTATCTGAGATGTTTTCTCATGTCTCTACCCAGTCATTGGTGGTGATGTGGGGGTAGGGTTCCACGGCTTAAGTGCCTGAACTACTGGGAGTAAATCTCACGAAATCACAGAATATGCTGAGTTGGAAGAGATCCACAAGGTCCAACTCTTGGCCCCGTGCAGGACCATCCCCAAGAGTCATCCATTGCCTGAGAGCATTGTCCAAATGCATCTTGAACTCTGTCAGGCTGGTGCTGTGACCACTTCCCTGGGGAGCCTGTTCCAGGGCCCAACCACCCTCTGGGTGAGGAGCCTTTTCCTAATACCCGACCTAAACCTGCCCTGTCACAACTTCAGGCCATTCCTTTGGGTCCTGTCAGTGGTCACCACAGAGAAGAGATCAGTGCCTGCCCCTCCTCTTCCCCTCATGAGCCTCTTCACCCCAAGAGCATGCACAGGGTGCATCAGAACATGAGTGTACGTTATGGTTGTTAGGCTTGTAGTGTCTTGGACCTTACCTGTGTTAGAATACTGGAGGGTTTATGCCCTACAGATTGAATATGATTGGAATGAATGAAGAATTGGATGGGAGTTGAATTACTTATTCCAACACCAACAGCTTTCAAGTGCAACTGGATTGAAATTACTCTGCTTCTGGTGTAGAACTAGCAAAGTGTTTAGAAACCTTAACTAAACAGAAACAAGGTCTAGATTTATCAACTGGTAAATGGAGAACAGTCTTATGCTTTTGGCTCATCTTCTGCATATGTTCTCCATAGTAATATGACCAATGCAAAAGTAGTTTATACCAAGAACAAGACATTAATGTCTTGTTCTTGCATGGATACAGCCTCAAATTTACATATTATCTTTAAAAGAGTGAATGGAGATGGACAGGAAATATGAGGCAGACCAGACTAAGGAAGGACAATGCAGGTTTTATTGATGATATGTCCAGAATTGCACTGGTTTTTTGTCAGTGTGGAGTGCATACACTACTAGCAAGACCATTCATGCTAGCCTTGCCTTGTGATTTTTTTCAGTCATGATGCACACCCTTTTGTACCAGAAGGGAAAGAAGTCTGCAAGGAAAGAAGTTAATGAAGTCCTTTACAAATAAATGTGAAATACGCAACAAATAAAGTCTTTTAAGAGTGCTGCTTAAGGTTATAGTGTTCATATGTCAAGCTCAGAAGAAAAGTCCAATTACAATCCCCACACAATGAGTGGTTTTATGTTATGTGTGCAGTACAGGTATCATAATAGTTTTCTTCTCTTGATATATTGGTAATTTACTGAATAGTGGCATGAGGTAGTGATTTGTTTTATGGCTGTCTAAGATCATGGTATAGTGTTAATGCTTCATATTCTTCAGACTGAAATGGTTTGGGTGCCTTGTCTATTTTATTGAGGTCTAGTGCTCTACATAAATGTATTTTACCTTACTGATTTATCAGCTTTTCATAACCATATCTGAATTATCTCAAATACCCTCCTATCCCAAATCATTCAGCTTGTGTTATAGTCACTCAGACACCTTCCTCACAGCTGCCTGTCCTGTATGATCATCTGTGCTTTTATTCTCTGAAAGTGTAATTACAGAACAATGATTTAGCTTTTGGTTTGACATACACTAAAAACTTACTACAGTACTCTTTCATCTACTGCTGTTGTCTTATCCAAGTGTTAGGTATCTCTTGTTTTTCTCCAGTTAACTTCCCAGCTCTCTCAGAGGTGAAATTCTCTGTCCATTAGCCATATAAAACATTGTTGTCTAGGTGGGGAAGAGAAGAGTTATTTCTCTTAGTCAGCCTAGTGTGGGAATTTGGAGACAGAATGTAATTAATTATCAAGCTTGAATTTTGGCCAAGGCTCTATTAGAGATGAGAGTTACAGTTTATGAATTTCTTTCATTCTTGTGATGATAGGATGAGCAGGAGGGAGACGAGAGTGGGGAGTCTTCTATGCAAACATAGAAGTTTGGACTCTTGCTGTGGCACCATGTTTCAGTTGTCATCATGTTAAACTGGACTGTTTTATGTGGCTGTGGCAGGAGAATGGGGGGTAAAAATGATAGCACAGCTTCGAATGAAATTGTTTGCAGGGGAAAAAATGGTTAATTATACATAAATCAAGCTCACAAAAATCAACCAGAGCATGAAAGAGCTACAGTGCATGCCCTCTGCCTCTCACAGACTCTTTCCAATTCACTTGGTGCTTTGTGTTGCTTTTCTGAGGCAATTCTTTTCTCTTTATGTGCACCAACACACATTTTGTCATAGTTTGTTGATGGTAATTTTGGGACCAGATCTAGCAAGTCTCTAGTAGGCTGTTTAGCAATTAGATCAAATATAAATCAAGAAGTTGCTGTATAAGTTATGTTTTACAATTCCTCTACCATGTCTAGAGTTAATTTTGTAGGGAAGGAATAATCACAGAGACAAGTATTAAGGCTGAACACATCCAGAACTGGAGGGGAGGAGAAGCTATGTGTCCACCAAGGCCATTTTTCTGCTGTGTTATTGGGAGCATATGCCACATCAGCCAGCACTAGAGGAAATAGTATGCAATGGAGAAACAGGACTGGAGAGTAGATGATCTGTCTTTGACAAATACCTCTCTTGTGAATTTTCAGTAGTGCTCTTTGTTACCATTAAAATTCTTCAAATGTTATCTAATAGTTTATATTAACATGATGGAAGAAAGTAATTCAAGGTTCTAGCTTTTCAGAATCTCTTGCTTTTATGAATTTGTCTTCTTAAATGCATGGTATGCCAAGTCCCAGTATGTCTCAGTTCTTAAATAATGAGAAAATAATAATTCACAGAGAATGAGATCTGTTTTTCTTTTAAGGAAATGCTTGCATGTCCTTGGAAAACAAGATGTACTTTGTCCTGTTAAAATTAGAACTACTTAAGAGATGCCACACTTACTATGAAATTGCAAATCATCTCTCCTGGGAGAAGGTGATTTTCCTTGCTGAAGGAAAGTTAGCATTGATAGGCATATAATCCATGAAAATAGTGTTGTCATAAGTGGATATTGAAGTTTCTATCTGTGGGAATAAATAATGCTGTAGGGGGTAGGAATAAAAGCAGGGTGCAATTGCACAGCCAGTGTTCCTCTCCATCTTCTGCCTTTAGGACTGATTCATCACATAACCAACTAGTTGTGCAAAGTGGAACTTACTGTTGAAAGGAGTACAGGTGAAAGAGATAGAAAGTGAGCCAAAAATTGAAAGAAAAAAAAAATCTGTGTATTTTTCAAAGATTAATCACTGGGTACAGCCTTGAACCCCCAGTCACAGGAAGTTTTCTGCCTTACTTTGTTCCATTTCAGCTCCAGACTGTGGTGTAGTTGCACATGCAACGCCCTCTCTCTGTTGAGCAACCGACACAAGAAAGGTCAATAATTAACCAACACTCGGCTACTGATCAAAAATCACAGCAGAAATCAGTGAAAACCATCCCAAATTCTCCCGTGCTGAGGCAGATTACCCATCCCCCTCTCTGCCCACAGAGGACAGCAGTTCAAGGCTGCCCTGTCCTTGCCACTGCCTTCTGACCCGGGGTGTGCTGGCATGGTGCAGCTGTGGTGGAGCAAGCTCAGCGGGGCAGGGTCCGAGCTGTGGCTGCCCCAAAGGCAGAGGCACAAGGTTTTTGCCCACACAGATTCTCTGCTGCTGCTAGGGCTGGGTAAAAGGTGGTGTGTGCCAGGCTACACAGTAGCTACAAAATAAACACGTAGTTTGACCTTCCAAAGGGTTTTGTTTAATGTTTTGTTCTCAGTCGGGATGAGTAGCTCCTGCGTCCTCTCTGCAGGACTGATGAAACTAAGCTGTATGTAGCTGGATTTGTAAGGGAAGATTTTCAAAGGCATATTTCCTTTAAAAACTCTGTAAAACTATCTACCTGATTGCTGTAAGAGGCACCTCAGACCATGTTTCTCATTTTGTATATGTACATTTCTAATCATGGAAACAGGGGGTGTATTTTTATATACGTGTTAGAAAGATAGATCTTTTCCCAATAAACAGAGGTTTATTTCTGACTGCAGTTTTGGGGCTGTTTCAAGTCTCAATAACAGGAGGCCTGTGTGGAGTGGCCTAAATATTTAGGAGCAGCATGTTTTAGTCAGTATCTGAGAACATTAGCTTTGAATTGTACATTTCTGACTTTAAAAGTTATTATGTCCTTATAAGTGCATTTTATTCTTGCTTAAGTGCTGGACACACACAACAAACAGTTTACAAAGTCACGTGCTGTACCCCACCCATGACCCTGTCTGTTTCCTTTAATCATAAGCTCATTATCAGTCAGCTAAATCCTCTTCTTTTTAATCTCTTCTTCAGGGGATCCTACTCTCTTCTTCTGCATACGTGGTCTATATGGGCCAGATATACCTTATTTCTCCTCCTCTTTCCAGCAGTTTTTCCCTGCTGGAGTGTGGGTCAGCCTGGTCCCACTCTCTCTGCTGCCTGACCTCCATCCTGGGCTGTTACACAGGCAGCAGCAGTGGCAGCAAAGGCATCTCACCTTCCTCTCTTCACATGAGGATAATGCTCATCAATGGAACCCAGAGTTAAACCCAGTATCTAGCACCTCTTACAAGTTTGCAGACATTTGGAGTGTCATCACATTTGAACTGATTTTAACTGGCCTGGCAAGAGCCACTTCCCTGACTAAAATGTATTTTCTGCTATTTTAAAACAAGAGAGATATTTGAATTCTGGAAGATAACATTTTCTCTTTGCAAAACAGTGTCTTTTTTTTTTCCTGGCTTCTATCTTGGAAATAATTGAACCATTTTGGTTAATGTAAGAAAGAAAACAGCCTGAACCACGCATCCAATGTGGAAAGTTTCAGCCCAAACAATTAGTCTGGCAAAATTATAAGCAAGTGAAAATCAGATTTATAGGAAACATTGGCTAGTCCTTAGTAACCATCTGTGTCACAGCTCCCACCTGTGTGTATTGAATTCACAAGACCACTTTCTTTTCAACATGCATGCAATTTGCACACACTCTCATCCAGTGTATTCTGCTGAAATGCATATCACTTAAATGAATAATCCACTTAACATGCATAAGAATCTCTCTAAATATGACTGCAACTAATCGCATGTGTTGTTAAACCTGTTAATTGCTTATCATCTGTTTGCATAGATTGCATTTTATAACAGCAAATGGAGGACTAAATACTCAGTTATCCTTTATAATTGTTCCTGTTAGACATGTTTTAATAATTACAAAATTTTTTGTCCATCCTCAAAAACATAGAGTAAATTTATAATATAAAGGCTCAGTAATTGAAATGCTATTGTGACACAGAAAGCTGCTCAGCAATTAATGGTTCAGGGAAACAATAAGTTAGTGCAAAGCCTTGAGTCTTCATTCTCCTAATACATCATTTTGTTTATTTCCATACATATTTCATAGTGTTGTTTGCAGTGGAAGTCAGAGGAAGCCTTTGGCTGAATATTCCCTACCCCTAGCTAAAAGACTCTGTTGTGTTTCTCGCATAATTACTCACTGTTAATTTCAAGCCTTTGATATTTCTGCATGTGTGTGTCCTAAACAATAAGCTGATCCATAATGCAGCATGATTTATTGCCTTCTGACCTTACACACTGCTTCTCCTTGTGGAAAACAGCTTACGAATCTGGGTGTTAACTGCAGCTTGAGTAGCACAGAAAACTTTCTTCCTCTGTGCAGTACCTGCATTCCTAGGCAAGGTCAGTGATCTGGTCAAGTGAGGCCTTTTTGTTTGGATGGCCTGTCTTGCCCACATTCCTTATAATAATTTTTTTTCCTATATTCAGGTATGCTTCCCAAGCCAACTCTGCGTGTGTGGAGAAGTCTCACTGTTTACTGTGACTCCAGGCTGGTGATGCAGTACATCTAGGCTGAGTACTCCTAGGACCAGATGGAAAATGCCAGTGTGCTATGGAAAAACAGCAGCAAACAGGAACAACTTTCCTTCAGCTTGTCTGTTTTGATGGGCTCAGGTTGTGCCACCAGGACAAGTCTGATGTAAGGGATGCTGGGGCAGGAAGGCTGAAACTTACCAGGGAGACGTGGAGAAGGAAAGTGGTGTGCAGACAGCATTGCCTTAAAGCTTATCATTTTCATAGAAGCTGTCTGCAGGAATGCTGTAGGCGTGGGGGAATGATGATCTCAGGAAGTTGCACTGGCTGTACCCTGGGATATACACCCATTTGTGGGAGGAGTCTTCTCACAATGTTGTAGGTAGAACTGTATAAATTTGAGTGGCCTAACCGAACCCAGAAAATCATTGCATTGCCCAGCATTAAAAAGTTGGAGTTAGGAATTTGAGTCCAGGAATCTCTGCTACTTAGTTCTCTGGTAGATAGAGTAGATACTTGTTGCTTAAGATACACAGGAGGGAAAGGGTTAGAAGTAAAAAAGTAAGCAAAGAATTTGAAAATCCAGTATCTTTGCACAGGACGTATGATCAAAGTCTGCTAGAAACCTTTTGTGGGAGAAAGAATGTGCAGTTAAAATAGTAATTTGTTGTTCAGGCAAGTTCTTTTGGAAGAAGGTGGCTGACTGAATCTCCAGGTGCTAATGGTAAGAGTGGCAGTGGTTATTTTTCTGGTTCTGCTCACTGTCATGGCTTGGCCAGTTTTTCCTCCTCTGTCAGTCTTTTCACAGTGGGCAGAGCCAAGGAGGATTTTACAGTGGCACCATGCCTTGCAGTCAGTTCCAGAGTAAATGGAAATAATGGAAAAAAGTAATAAGAAGGCGGCAGTAGTGGGGCAGGGAGAGAAAAAAGAGACTACAGTGGTGCTGCCCTGTTCTGTGGGAATGAAGGATCACACATTAGGGGAAAAGCTGGCTCTCATATGTATGGAGATCTGCCACACACATGTCCATGTGCTGATCATGGTCAGTGACCTCATATGCAGGCCCTGGATATCACAGTGGTTAGGGTTTGCCAGCCAAGGACTGACTCTGGAGGAAAGTGAAGACTGGCTGGTTTTGGCAGAGAATCCCCACTCTTTGCGGAGTCACTTGGAATCTTGTGAAGGCTATGAATCTTAGAGTCTTTTCTTTGCAGGGCTTTAAAGGTGGATGGCAGATGAAATAAGTTCATTTACTGGTGATTTTATTCCTCTGCTAAATCTGCTTTTATTCCCCAACTAAATCTGCTTTCTGTTTGTACCTGCATGAGCTCACTGATTTGCATTCCTGTGATGTGCTCTTTCTTTTTTCTTTTTTTTTTTTTTTGACTATCTTACTGTAGAGTCCCCAAAAGCTAATACCCTACTAAGTCCATTGAGACACAGAAGAATGGTGATACCCGTTCTGTGTGCAGGCTGATGGGAATGACCTTGGAAAGGGTCGTGACAGTCTGGATCAGTGATACAAGTCTATGCTGAAGCCTCTGTCCCTGCAGGTGTTCTCGCTTGAATGTGGGATCATCAAGCTGTTTTATGTGAGCTGGGACTTGTTCTGTAACTCAGCGTTTCCGGGCAGGGAAAGGCATGCTAACAGGACTGCTCTTTCCCAGCAGTGCTGCTCAGCTCTGTCCAGGATGTGCCAAGTCCTCATTAACATCTTTTGCCCACTCTTGGTATAGTTCTGGGATGGCAGTGGTTGGTATTTCCATTTAGAGGGACTGATTTTTAGGTTCCCTTCGTAGTTCTGCATGTATCAGTCCTTGCTAAAGCATACAGTAAGTATATATGAAACTCTCCTGTGGTCCCCACAGCTCTGCCAGTAAAGGTAGAACTGGAGATCCCAAGAGACAGAGCATTTTCCCATAAATTCTTTGCCCTGTCTGCTTTCATATTAAGTGATGATGGATGAGGGGGAAGAGGAAGAGAAAGAATAGCATAATAAAACTCCCCCGTTGTATCACTTAAAATTCCCAAGGAATGTTGTGTAAAATCAATGTTGCTTCTCTTCAAGCTGCTGGGGGGCACAAGTCTTTAATCAATAAAATTCTCATTTTTAGATTTTTTTAAGCAAGTCTTCTTAAATGTCTTTGTGCTGTTATGTATGCCTGATGTTGCTTTTCTAGCTAAAATAATCGGGTACGTTTTGCATATTTTAGGTATATACTAGATAAGCGAATAATAATGGGAAACATGAAAGTATGGTTCACATTAAGAATTAAAAGTTGATGTAATCCGAATGGGAGCCACATGAGTTTGAATTGTTTGGCTAGTTTAGTTCATGCAATTGGGAAAATAATGGAAAGGAAGTGTAAGTATGTGTGGTACATTTGGTTATTGTGGATAAAGTAGAATATAATACAAAATTGTGTATTTCTTCTTGTGATAATTCTTTCCAGTCTTAGGGGGTAATCAAGCTAAAAATAAGATCTGTGAACTGCCATTTTCCCTGTAAGCTGTAAAAACTTATTCTGGTAATTTGCTCATGAGTAGGTGAACGTGGCTGTTCTTATTGGAGTCCTAATTTTCATTTTGAATACGGATATTAATCTGGCAGGCTGTATTTGATTTGTGGTGGGATATGTGTAGGCCAGATAGGAATAATTTTATCTGAAGATACTTGCTTCTTTAATAACAAGTCATCCCTTCTTCTCAGTATAGTTTATCCCACTACTTCTTTCACCCATTTCAACTCCAGCAAGGGCTGGTATCCTGAGAAGACCTCCATTCCTTACGTTTTGTGTCTGACCTCCCAACAGTAGTACTTGTTTACCTAGGGAGATAATTGTTTTCTGGAGAGCATCCAGCTGATAACTTGCTTTTTCATTAGACCCCTTTTTCCTATTAGTTATCTCCTGTTAGTTGATCTGTGTCATTTGATAAAACTAATTAGGTAATAAAAGACTGTTTCTGAGCTCCTCCCTTTAATTTTGGCATGGTGAAATGTGTTTCTTGGCACCTTGCTCTTTCCACATAAAGACAGCCTTCAGTTGACAAACAACATTAATCCAAAAGAAAACAAGCCAGTTCACGCATCCTCTCTTGATATATCCTTGTGCCAGAACAAAATAGTTCTTAACAAATTATTTGTACCAAAGATAGTGACATAACCCTGGCTCTGTTTTAGAGTTTTGCAAATGTTTGCAGAGCTTCTGAAGAGGCCAGGCTAAAAATACTCAATGAAACCATTCAGAATTCTACTAAAAGCATTTTGTTTCCTAGGACTTTCCTCCCTTCTGAAAATGCCCTCCCACAGCTGCATGGCATTTATTAGAAGGTGATGAAGGTATAAGATAGGAAATCACACATTTTATATTTTATTTTAAAATTTAGGCTAATTTTCAGGTTTCCTTTTTAGATTACATACATTTTTGAAAAGGAAGGGATATCTCAATGGAAGGTAAGCTTATTATTAGCTTCAAATTGAAGTATACTCATCCAATGAAAAAGGCTGATCAGATTGTCCTTCATCCTGAAAGTTTTCAGTGTGAAGGTTTGAGGTGTCATGGTATGCAACATTTCAAAGACAAATAGCCAAGAATTGCCACTGCTTTATGGACAATGGCCTCTGCTGCACCCTAATTATGTAGGAATTTCCTGAGGATGCTGGTGGATTTTTTTCTTGTTTGCTGCACCCCAGAATAAAATTCTTCTTCAGTTTACTTTGAGAAGAGTATAGAACATGTTATGCTCAGATGTGAGACCTGAAGAAATCACTATAGTCATTTTCCATTCAGCCCAGAGCAACTCTGTCAGAGCCAGTGAAATTAGACTAACAAAAGGATCTCCACAGTAGCTGTTCTGTGTTTTACACTCAGAAATGTCATCTCTCTTAAAAGAATGGCTTCTACCTTTGGTTTGGTGTCAAATGCAAGCAGTGCTTTGGTCAGGTCTGAAGAACTGTTTTGGTATTAGTTGCCTATTTTTTCTGTGTGTATTTACTTCTATCTCAGAAAGATCTGCCATGGGGATGTTCAAGTTGTGCTTGCAGGGATTTGGAGTGAATGAAATAGAATGTATGAAAATAGATATGTATGAAATTTTAAAATCAGTGGTGTGATAAACCTGGATAGTACCAGTGTGTATTTGTGAGTCATGTGATAAATAAATGATGGAAGTGATAGTGAGAGTCAGTTCCAGCAAGAAAAGTTGAATGTTTTAAGAACTAAGGGGAAATAAAAGTTTGTACTTTCATTTGTCCTAATTAGATTCAGAAAAGGTTTTGACTTGCTTTCTGCCCCTGAACATTTTTTATCTTCTCTAGATGCATTTATAGCCAGTAGTGACTCATGGGCATTCAGCTAAGATGCCTGAGATGGTTATTATCCTCTGGAGCTGCTGCTTTTCCCAACAGGAACAGTCTGAGATACTGCTGTTTATAACCTACCATAATGTTAGCTACAACTTTTTTTGTCTGTTTTGACTCTCATACCTTGTATCTCAGGCAGAGTTGATTTTGCATTTCTAGCATTAAACATAAGAGCTTTCCAAGCAAATGACAGTTACCACTGCAAGGAAATTGAAAGCATGGGCTAGCCTGCCATTGTGTCAAATCTGATAATTGGTTTTCACACATAAGCAGCTCTGGAAATCCAAACTACCAAGCCTGTTTGTCCTGTGTGTTTTCCTTTAATATACTGCTCATTTTCACTTCAGATAGTTTCTTAGCCCTCCTGGCTGAAATTCAGTGCCACAAGAAGCCCCTATCAAAGCCTTGCTCAAATTGTTCCAGTGCTGTGCTTAGTGGTGCATCAGTGAATTGTATCCTGTGTGGCGTGATTTTCAGCTTACTGTGGACAAATTCTCCAGGATTACAGATTTGCTAAGAGGTAGAGTTGGGAGTCTCTGTCTTTACAGGCAGCCCTGTGGTGCCCAGCAGCATGACACTCATTTTCCCTCAGGATCCTTTCCCTGTCTGGGCTCTGTTCTGTCCGCCCCTGTTGGAAGTGAAGATGTGGAGCAGTGCCAGAGGTGCTGTTGCCAGCAGAGTTATGGGCTCATTTTGGCTTGACCCCAGAAGAAGGGCAACGGATGAGGAATAGAGGAGGCTACAGCCCAGTTTTGAATGGAACTGCTCTTGGTTTCTCTGCCTTGGCTCAATGTTCATCCATGGTCTCTGCACAGCTGTCAAGATCCATTCCATGGGAAAGGAGGGAGACTGCTTGGCTCACACTGCTGCAGTCCTGTCCCAGGCACTGCAAAAATAAACAAGGAAGTGGTGTTGAGCAGAAGCACTGCTCTGGGTGTCCTGGCAGGAGACAGCATAGCACCTCTACTGCTTTCTTGGCTGGACTTGTTGAGAGAGCTCACCTGCCTGCTGCTCATTTGTGCTGCTGACAGAAGCTGCTTGTACAACTGATGGGAGAAGCAAACCTTTCCATCCCCACCCTTGCACATGAAGACAATGCAGTTTAATATAAACATGTGCTTTTCACTGCTTGTTAAAACAAAGCTGTTAACATATTGTGGATTAAACCATTGGTATTCACATTTTCACTCACATGGGGCCCAGAAACGCTATCTGTATATGGAACTAAGAGTGCTTAGCTGTAGGAGAACTGTGTCTTTACTAGCTAACTACTGTGCAGCATTTTCTGAATTCATGAGAAATCCTTCTACAATTCAGGATTGTTTTTCTAGTAGGGATTGTTGTTGTGACACTAGATTCTTTTCAGGTTTGACCGCATTGTGCTTAGATGAGACAATTATTGTTTTGGATTTTTTTTGAATGAACACATCAGAGAAATGCCTAAACTCATCTGAAAATCAGAAGAGGAAAAGCACACCCTATTTTACTGCCATGCTAGTGTGAGCTCTACTGACAGTTCAGCAGTCGATGATGTTTTACAGTGTTTCTGTTTGGTGCTAAAAAAAATATTTTCTGATTTATGCCTAAGTTACATGGAATACATATAAGAGCTAAAAATGAATATATGTCTTGCAAAGCAGAATTAAAACTGGAAGGAAAATACACTAAATTGTGGTGTGAGTGGGTTGTGGCAGTGACTTTCTTCTATGCAAAATTTTAAGATAAAAATGAAAAATGCTAAAAGCTAAGTAATAGCTGGTGCTGGTAAACAGTATTTGTCTTCAAAGAGCCATAGGAATGATCATGCATTTCAAAAGATCCATAAGTGAAAGAGATGATTTGGCTTGACCTGCAGGTACTGCTGCCGAAGCAAAGAACTTAGGTAAGTGTCCATAGCAAAAGCAAAATGAAATCTGATTCAGGTATTCCTGATCTCTCTCCTTGTTCTACAGTTGCTTAACTGTCAAGGCAGAATGACACAAAATTGTCAGCAGGTTGTTCCTGATTTTTTTTTTTTTTTAGCAGTTAGAAACATTGGTTCTCTGCGACAGACGACGTTTGTACTACAGATGCATGAAAGTGGTTTGAGCATGTCTGCTTGTGAATATATTTTATTTTTAGAAACTGCAGAATTTTCCCCTGTTCTTACCATTTCCTGTGGTTTTACCCTGGAGCATGATGGATGAAGAAGGCTATTTATGTGATTAAGGCATGAGAATAGCAACTGTACATCTTGGGTTTACAGTTGCAAGTCAGATATGAGGGTCCATCCCTGAAGTGTAGTAGCAACAAGTGAAATTATTCACGTATAAAAGAATATTTGTCCTATTAGAAGTGTGTAGGAGAGGTGAGGCTGCATTAATATTTTAAAAGCCCTGTGGGACACATGTAGGAAAGTGTCTGTAGAAGTGATATTAAGTCACTCAGAGTGTAGAAACAGTACATTCACCTGTAGTAAGCAGTGAGAGAATTAAGCTAAACAGGAACACGATGCACTGGCATAAGTGTTGACACATGGAGTTAATTGAGAACAATTAGGTCTGTGCATAGACAAGATCTACATAGCCCGTTTGATGCATGGCTTTATGTGAGTAAAGGGTGCAGGATTAGACCTTTTGTTTACAGATTTACCTAATGCTTTAAACTATTTGGATGAATGGTGTTACACAAATGTTAGTCATAATTATTATTTAATTATGACCGCATGTTTACTTTGAACATAGTCCTATGCTTAATATGTAGGAAAGCTGGGATAATGTTGCAGCTCCAGTGTGTGAGCTACTGTTTGCCAAGCAGTGTTTCCCTAATGGCTTCTCCTTCCACGAGATGAAAATGCCTCCCTGGATGGTGAAGTTACACTAGCTGTGGTATGTAATAGGCAAATAGCTTGCATAAGAATACCTTCAGCTAGAACATTTTGGAATATGCATCTGAGATAGAATGCTAAATTATTAAAATTGATGCTATTAAATGTGCTGCTTGTATATTATTTCAAAATCCCTGAAATGCCAATATTTCATTCTGTTTCCATTGAGAGTGCAGAAAGCAAATTTCATAGTATGATTCATGATATAGGAGTGCTACAGAATTTCTATAATTCATGTGTTGCTACTTTAATTTGCATTTAAATGTTTAAACTGTTATAAAATTGAAGATTCTTGAATCTGCTTTTTTTCACTCTTAAGCAGAATGATGTTGTTCCTTGTTTAACTCTATTTTGAGTTTTCCTTTGCTCAGATCTTCCATTTCAGATACTGTGGAGATCTTAAGATAATTTTATGAGTGGCTATGCATATAAGGAAGAAAGAGCTTAGTGGGGGTTTTTTTGTTGTTGTTGGAGTTTTTGAGGGTTTTTGTCTTTGTTTTTGAGTGGGTTTTTTGGGTTTTTTTTTGTGGTTTGTTTGTTTGTTTGTTTGTCTGTTTTGTTTGGGGGTTTTTTTGGGTTTTTTACCTTGGTTTATTTTTTTGGTTTTTTAAAGACCCTTATAAGAAATATAATTCTGAGGGATGTGTGGTGTATCCTAGGTTGCAAGAGATGGAATGCTTTCTGTCCTATCCTTTCTCTGAGTTAATGTGGGTGTTTTTTTAAGTGACCAAAGGTAATGGAGAATATGGACCTTTTCCTTAGAATGCTGTTAGTGCTTTGAATGGAGATACCTCAGTTCCTCGGTGCCTGGCATTTTACGATTGTTGGTGCTACTGAGAGGGGGAAAAAGACCTCTCAAGCATACTGTGCACGTGGACTTGTGTGCAGGATCAGCCTCATTAATTCAACAAATATCAGTCTTTTCTTTAACCCAATATGGGAATCTTCTGATTCCTGACTGAGTTGCTGAATCCCATATAGTAATTGCAGCATATATTTTCCTCATTGTTTAAGGCACCTGATCTCCCTGTGGGCCTCCCCTGACATGCTCCCCTGCTCACCAGTCTGTAGAAGAAGATTTGTGAATCTTCTGGTGGCGACAGGCTTAAGGTTGCATGACACTTCCCACGTGTACCAGAAAAGCTTGTATTTCTGTACTTCAGTTTTCCTGAGCACCTGTTTGCTTTGGTGAGAGGTGACTTATCCAGTACATTTAAAAAGAAAACGAAAATATTTGATCATTTAGAATAAGTGTATGTTTTCTAAAGGGAAAAGGGGAGACATGCTAATTCCTTCAGGAGAGAAGAAACTTTTTTAAAGTCTTGGTGTTCAAACTTTACTTAAACTTTCACATGAAAGACATTCTGTTCTACATGACTGTGTCTACCTGTAAACAAAGTATTTTGGTAGAAGTAATTTATATTTGATTTGAAAAGATTTCTGAAAGGAAGTTCAGTTTTAAAAAAATATTTCACCCCTTAAATTTTTATTTTGGTGTAGAAATGAAGGTAAAAATAATTTGTGAATGCAGTTTCCTTGAGAGGGCTTGAGTTTCTGCATTCCTTTGCTTTTCTCTATGTTTTTCCAGCCCAGCCGTACGATTGAATATTTGAATATTGTAGTGTCAACAGCTCCTTATATTTTCACTTGATACAGTTGAGCAAAAATTTTGACATTCAGCTGAAATGTTTGAGGAGCCATTACCAGCATAATTCTGCTTCTTAAGTAAATCTCATCTCAGTGCTTGAAATCTAAATGGATTAATATTTTTAATGTCTTGTTTACAATGCTGCCTATGAAAGCCTGTATTTGTCTACTTGCCAACCTTCCTTCTTGGCCAGGAACCATTCTGGCGTGAATCTCAACGCTGGGCTCCCATCCATTTTCCTTGAGTCTCTCTCTGGTTCCCTCCCTTTTCCTCAGGGGCTCTCTGGAAGATTGTCAGAAGGGCTTTAATTTCTTGAGCAAGTCAGCTTTTTTGGACTCCTAAATATTTCTGCCCCAGCCCTGAATTTCAGAGTTTGCCAACCAACCACAGATGGCTTGCCCCGGTGGTGTTACAAAAAAATACATACATTCTCTGGTTTTTGCTGAAAACAAACCTAAAAACAAACCAGTGTTAGCTTTGTAAGTGGGCAGAAAAAGATGCTTAAGAAAAAAGAATCAGACGGGGTGTGTGTGGGACTTGACAGGGCGCTCAGCAGTCATGGTGGAGTAAAGGTGAGCTAGCAAGTAACTCCTAATGTAGATTATATCCATTATAGCATCCTGTACCATTTATACATTTCACCAGCAGAGCCATACTCGCTAGGAATGCCCCAAAATTTACTAAAATTAGAAAAAAAACCAAATATGACCAGTATGGTGGCACTGGTTTAGCTGTGATTGCTGAGCATCTTCAGGGGTAGGGGGGCTCTTAAAGGAGAGTCTGGGGACTTGGCAAGTGTGGCATAAACCCAAGTGCTAAAGCAGCAAGCAGGTTGTTAGAGAGTAGAAACCAGGGGTGTATGATATCAGACTACATTACATTAAAATGATGCAGCTGTAGGTATGGTGAACCCTCTCTTCTGGGCAGGCCAGCAAATCCTCACTAGTGGTTATTTTGATACCTGAGACTCTGATGCTAGTCTAAGGAGTTGAATGCGAAACCAAAGAAACCCCAGCAGCAATGAGAGCCCTCAGCTGAGCGAGGAGCACTTGGCAGTTCCCTCTGCCTTCCTACAAACAGAGAGTGAGCACGAGCTCACGCAGTGACACAGTGCAAGGTTCCTGGAGGGGCATGGATGGGTGGGTCCCTGCATGGTCCCCTGAGTCAGGTACATGTGGAAGGAGGAGGCGGTGTCCCCACATTGCAATACTGGCAATCAAACAGCCGCCCAAAGCAACAACAATTGCTGCTTGGTCTGGCTTGAGGTGGGGGTTTTCTGCCTGGTCTGGCATTAGAGGGGAGTGCATTGGGGTGGCAGCCCTGGAGCAGAGCCTGGCCAGAGACACATTTTGCCAGCTGCCCCTGCCCTTGGAAGAGTGGAAGCCACTGTGACCCTGTGGTGGAGGAGAGTCCACATTGCCCCCTGCCATCCCTACAGTGCTAGTCTCCTGCCTGTGCTCCCCCTCAGGAGCTGGGCTCCAGCCCCCTGGGGAAAGTCCCCTGTGCTGGAGGTGAAGATGAAGGTGTGAGTGAGAGGAGACAGGCAAAGCCCTGCGTGCCTGCCCATGAGACAAAGGCGGGAGCCAGCTGCACCCCAGTTATGAGTGAGGGAGGGAGTGAATGCATGTGTGTGCGTGTGCGATGCTGATTTCCAGGGAGATTTTAATTCCTGGTTCTTAACATGCCATTTATTTTTGAAAACACGGTATTATTCAAAATGAGATAGGTTGATGAGACACAATAATCTTGACAATCTTTCATTACAGATATCTGAAGGAATATGAGCATTCTTAATGTTTTATAGACTAGTGTGTCTGGCTCTGAGAAATTAT
Organism: Leptocoma aspasia; assembly: GCA_013399835.1. Taxonomy (NCBI): domain Eukaryota; kingdom Metazoa; phylum Chordata; class Aves; order Passeriformes; family Nectariniidae; genus Leptocoma; species Leptocoma aspasia. The sequence goes on along the minus strand of VXAX01003646.1, from coordinate 2,664,752 downwards.
AAAAGAAGTATAAATAGCAGGGATAAAGAAAAGGGAAATATGGATTTAATATGTGAAGCAGCCAAGTATTTGGCTACCCTTTATCATTTATTTGGCTACCCTTTATCATTTATTGATCATTCTCTCTGCTGTTCAGAAATTATTTGGAGTCAAGGATTCTCAGATTTTTTTTTTTTTTAAATCTCCTTGTCTGTCTCAGACACCAGGCTTACAAGATGAACGTACAAACATGAGTGTGTGAGTCAGGAAACATGTCAGTGGAGGTGGCTGTGTGAGCAAGGCTGTAGGTAAACAGAAATAAAGTTAATTGGCAGTTTTCTTGTATGCACGGGCAGCTGAAGTCCTTTTCGCTGGAAGAAATTTTCTTTTCCCATTATCCTTCAACATTCTCTTGGAGGAATTGTCTCAAGGGAAGTGAGTGAGTCAGAAAATATGCCAAGTTCATGTCATGGCTGTTTCGGCATTTCTTTCTCTTGCTGGCCTCCAGGAGCTTTATTGGCAAGTGTTTTTAAAGGAAATATTGGCACAGGAAGGCCTTATTGTTTATGTCATGAAAGTCTCTTGGCTTTCTTCTGCCTTGTTATTTTCTCCCTTAAATGGGGAAATCAGGAGTGGGGGGACCGAGAAAGGAAAAAAGGAGAGGAGCAGAAACTATTGACGGTTGCTACCAAAACTCTTCCCCCTACATCAGGATGTATCTTGGTGAGTCCTCTGTTTGCTTTTTCTCTGTTGCTGCTTTTCAGGCTCTGCTACAGCCAGTAAATGGGCTTCTAAATGCATAAGTCTCCTTTTTATGCTTTTCAAGATGTGGCTCTTAGAGAGTTTTTTGAAAGAAGCCAGCAGTTTTCTGCTGGACTTCCCTCTGCCAGAACAGGGCAGGGAGAGGCAAACGCAGAGCCCAGCCAGGGTCAGATCACTGCCACCTTCTCACATGCAGATCTGAGCTCTGAGATGGGCTGTGGAGGACATTTCATTAAATTCTTTTTAGTTCTGTGTAAGGTTTGCATACAAATTACAATGTGATTTACAGGACAAAAAATAAAATTAGGAAGTTCTGCAGAGCAGATGCAGCGCATACAGAGAAACAATAGTGAGATGGTGCATGGTCGGAAATATTGCTTGTTAAAAACCAAAGCAGAAGGCAAAAGCATTCCTTCAAATGTGTACACATTCTTAAAAAAAATACCAAACCAACAAACCAACCCCCTCCCTCTACCTAAACTTACTCATATGCACTCAGGCAGTTTTGGCATAACATAAAAGCACATAAAAAAAGAATTATGTCCAGTGCAGCAATAAAAGTTGCTGTAACCTATTACCCTCAAATTAGGTGAGAGCTAGAAAGTCTCTGAGGATGCTATTAAAGAATTAAATATTAACATTTCAAAGAATGTTTCAGTATTTAATTTTTTTTTATTTGGAAAGTAAAAAGTTAACTCTCCTTGTGATATGTCATGGCAGAAATTCTGTTTCTAAACAAGGTTCATTTGTATCTATGATATTTGCCTCTCTGATATTTGTGTATGCAGCTCAAAGATCTAGGATAAAAAATTCTTTCAGGTTAATGTAACAAAAGTATGCATTGATGTACAAAAAAAGCATAACCCTATTTCTTCTGGATTTGTTACCACAGAAAAAGAAATTTAAAGCAAATGCCTATTTTTGTGAGTTCAACAGAGAAAATGACTTCTAAACCACTTTTCTTTGTACCCATTTAAACTAAGGATTGTCTGTGGAATTAAATATCTGTTTCAAGGCTGTGATGCAGTTTTTGTGATGTCTCTTCAAACACTAAGTATTTGTTGGTACATAATAATTCTTTTTATTGTGGCATCTTCCTTGCATTTTAGCAATGCCTTTTTGGAATGCTCTTTTTCAAAGGAAAGAGAGATGATTAATCTTGGCTCTTTAAACCTATATTGTTTCACTTTTCAACTCTTTCATGTTCTTTTGTTTTCTAACCTACCTATTTGCGGTGTCTGTGCAAAATTCTGTGGTGCGTAACACTTCTATAATTTGTGGAAGCTTTTCCCTTCCCCCTCTGATTCCAATTTTGTACTTTCATTTGCGCAGACCTTGCTTTTGCTTTCTTTAAAAATGTATATACGGTTGAAGGTTAGTTCGAAGTTCTCATGGAACATGCATTTTGAGACCTGAATATTCTTATAGCTTGTTATTTTTTCAGATTTGGGATCTTGCTCAGCCTGTTACAGGAGAAGTAACTGCCTGCCAACATTAGAATCCAGGGAACAGGAACCTGGATTTTGCTTGGAAAACATCTTTAGTAAAGGTGGCTGTGGCTTTTATATTCCTGCCTTCAAGTGTTTTTACCAAGACTGAGCCATAAGAATTATATTGCAAAATGATAGTTACAAAACCAGGAAAAAAAAATCCCTTCTAGCAGCACTAGCATATTTTCTTTATAATTTATTTGTATGAATATGAATCTGTAACAAAGTAATCACTTAAAAGGATATCGTATAGGATATCCTATAGTTCCATATAGGATGTTGCAAGTGAGCCATTTGCACTTTGTTGTAATTGTTATCTAGAGTGAAACATAAGCTTCTTCTGTTTTTTTCTGTGTACATATACCTGTATCTATTAATATATTTGACTAGTTATATCAAAAAAGAAGCACTGTAATACTTATGGCAATATCACCATGGATTTTTCTTCTGTGTTAGGAATCCTACATTTGTCAGTTCAAGCAGACAGAACCCTTTGTGCCGTGTTTTTTGTGTCTCGTGTCATAACATGACAAAACAAACCATAAAACTGGGTGTGAATAACTGTACTTTGGCCTGTGTCTGCTATCCACTTTACCAGACAGCCAAAATTCTTTAGACATGGCAGTAAAAGCTCAATATTAAATCATCAGCCCATACCTACTGCTCCAGTGTCAGGTACACTGTGAAAATATTGCTTTATTTAGCAAAAAATTTACATTGCTTTATTTTTATTCTGGAGCACTAAGTGAAATCACCTGTTTCCTTAGGGGCTTCCATTGGAGATGTCTTTCTCCCCTGTGCCCTAAAACTTTGCGGTCTCTTCTGAGGTAGGAAGCACTCAATTTGAGCTACTCCTTTGGTATTAGGGTTGTTGGTTTCCTTGGCAATGAACTCTAGGAAAGCTACCTTCTCCTTTTCAAGAGTTTTCTCCTCTCTCCCACAGCTCCATTCATTTTTGTTGCATTGGAGAAATAAAAGAAAATAAAAATTGGATGTGGTTAATAACAATCTTGTAGAAAAAACCTCCATAATTCAGAACTTTTCATTTTCTGACAGCCGGACTGTCACATGTGCGTAGAGAGCTGATCAGGATGAGTGCTCTCAAACCACAGCTGAAGTTTAGTGCTTCAGCATGAAATGAGTGGGAGCAGGGAGTCAATTATAATTTAGGATTGTGTTGTTCATCATGCAGGCTAAACAGCCTGGCTTAATAGGAAGAGGTCAAAATTCACAGGTCTACCCAGTTCTTCAGGGGAGGCAATGATTTGGGTAAAAATTATGATCCAGTTATAATCTACTTGAATTTCCAGAAGTTATTAATAGGGTTATTTCCTAAAGGCTTATAAAGAATTAAGGCTGTGTGCACTGAAGGGGAAACTCTTGTAGTGAATTAATAGCAGGTTAAAAGTTAGGAAGCAATAGGGAGTAAATCATCGAGTGTTACAGTGGGGGAATCCTGTAAGGCATCAATCCAACATAAGGAAAAAGGGGTTAATATTGAAGTAATAAAGCCTGATGGTGGTGCTTGAGCCAACTGGGAAGAATTGTACAAGTATTTGACAGTATTGAGTGTGACTGAGCAATACGATGGTAGAGGGAATTCAGTCACAATAAATGTTAATATTTTTAAAAGGAGAAGAATTGCAATCATAATGGACTTATGGCCACTTAGGAAAAAAGTGCTGGTGTCTAATAGATTTTTTATAAAGCTAACAGATGAATGTCCATCATGTGTCAAAAGCAAACATCGGGAATTTTTCAGAGGGGGACAGAGAAAAATGTCATATTGTCCATGTTTCTCTCTACATGGGGCTGCATCCAAGTAACGTGGTCTTTGTTCTGACCTGTCAGATTTTCATGTCTGTAGTGTTAAAACATGTATAGCAGCACAGTATTTTCCATCCTCAAATGCATAATTTTCTGACATGATCTAAAAACCCTATAATACGAAGAACAAATGAAGATAGACTAATGCCTACCAATGTTGTAACACTTTGATAGGAGCATCTAGCAGTTTCTTACTGGTAATAAGGAAAAGAAAACACCAAGAGCATATCTGAAAAATAAAAGGAGTGAAGCCTGTATGAAATTTCAAGCTGGGAAAAATTATAAATGTAAACAGCTTTATGCTGAACAGAAGCCCTCCTTAATAAATAAAGATAGTTCGTCTGGGGACTTTGCTGTAACAAGCCTGTCTTCCATAATGTTTTATTCCAGAATGGGTAGTCCCAAAGGACTTTTTGAATGTGTGGATTCAGATGTATGTACACATAACTGCTGTACCTGTCAAATCCTCTATTTATTCCAGAGCGATTTTACCCAGCAAAACTTATGCCTGTTAGGTACTAAGCACCAGTATCATGGCCATAAATATGCAAAATTAACCATGTTGCCAGGTACTTTCCAGGTACAATAACTGCTACATATTTTGTGTATATTTCAATTGTTCTCTTGGTTACAAACTTGCATGTGAAGTATGGGAAGCATACTGCACCTAATGATTTCTACTTTTCCCTCCCCATCCATCTGAAGATCTCAGATATTAAAGAGAAGAAAAATATTCTAATCATGCATTGATGAAAGTAATTGGTCTTTGGATCTTTGTACTTATGGTTTTATATGATGTTAAAATTTCACAATTTCTGACAGAAAAAATTCACAAAATTCTTTGTCACCTACAAAAGGCTTGAGATCACATTGATCAGACTGCTTTTCAGAATTATATAGGTTTATTCAAACAGCTTAAAGGATTATTATCATTGCTTCCCTGATTAAAAAAAAGGGGGGAAAAAAAAGAAAAAAAAATTATGCTAATGTTGTTCTATATTCATATGTGTAAATTTTACAATTTACACAAATTTAAACAGAAAAAAATTAAAATTAAAAGCAGAAAAGCTGATGGATAATCAAATGTGTTTTTTCAAAGAAAAAGTAATGCAAAGATTCCTACTCTATAAATAGACTCTGCGTAATGATAGAAAATGTTATTTCTACATTGCTTAATTTCTCATTTTTCTCCCTGACATTTTGAATCTCATGTTAGTCTGTAGAACAGATTCAAAATATCAGAGGTAAAACAAAAAGCCAAACTTTGTCTTCAGGATGTAGTTTCACTAACTTGATTGGGCATTACTCAAAGCAGATCCATTTTTAGCATATTACAATTTGCATACTGACCTTTTCTGCACTGTGAATGAAAATTGATGCTGTGATGTGTTGATTAGGCCCATAAAATAATGTTTAAGATTTCATTTAAATACATTGTTTGGTGAACAATAATGACGTCTTCTCTATAACAATAAAAAAAATGTCCATTACAATACTAAAGTAAATCTAGATTGCTTCAAGATAGCTGAAAAATGCGATTTTACAAAGCTAAGTTTTGTTTTCAGAAATGCTCACTGACATTTTCTGTCTCTGATAGCTCTCAGTAAAGTGCAGAACTGTTGAAAGTTTAACAATGTTATGCAGGATGGATGTAGATATCAGGTCTGAAATGGGGGAATGTGTACATTTGCATGTGTGCGAATCCTGATGATAATAGTTTGGAAAAATGTCACCTCAAAACCTGAGACAGAGCAGCTATTCCAGGTGAGCTATGTGAATGGATGCTCTTATTTCTCTTCCAGTGTGATCGCTGTGTGGTTTAACATAAACTGAAAGCAGACTTACTTCAGGGAGAATAATCTGGAGTAGTTTATGTGTAGATTGCCCTAAGTAATGACTACAAAATATGTGCCTAATTTCTTTGACCTGCTGAGGTCCCAGTGCAGCACCTGCTCCAGTTTAGTATTATTGGAGAGAGAGAGTGGGCAACAGGAGACAGTCTAGACAGGAGTATCAAGAAATACCAAAGGCATAGGAAGCTTGAGTTCTAAGTAAGGTTTTAGCAAAGCACAGCTGTTTAGTTTTGTGAAAAGGTGATTGGGAAGACCATGATAGCAGCTCTCATGAAATGACTATAAGTTAGCTGTGAAGAAGAGCCAGCATTGGTTGAGGATCTAGCAGGACACTGACAGTTGTGTCTACAGGAAGAGAATGCTGTACTGGGAGAAACACTCAAAAGAAATGATGAGATGATATAAGATATTGCCTAGGGTAGGTGTGGTGTTTGAAGCTGGCATAAATGGGACTGGGTGTGCAGGAGAGAAGCATGAACTGGCAGATCTCCCTTAGTCACAACTGGTGAGGTGCTCACTTTGTCTCAGGTGAGACATGCTATAGTAGTCCCAATAGGTAGCCTCTAGTATACCAGAATTTATATAAACCTCTATAAGATGAAACCCCTTTTGATCATTGCTGTCCTTCACTACTTCACCCTGCACTTATGCAAATCCTGCTCACAAATTACTGCACCAAGTCTGTATGGACAGATGAAGTAAATCCACTGCTGGACTGGAGTTGATCCTGCACTGAAAGAACAAACTTTAAACTTGTTAAAATGCTAAAAGCCTGTAGAACACTGCAGTTAATTTCTTAATGCCTGGCTTAAGGATGTTTCATTACTATACAGAAATTGGGAAAATAGATGCAGATTGTACTGTTTCAGAGAGGTCATTCGGTGTTTAACTTTCAGCTATGTGTCTTGTAAAAAGGAAGCAAACTTTCCTCCTTCACACTCCAGTGTTCATTCTGAATGACGTTTAATGTACAGCCTACTGTGGCACCTCCTTTAATTAGCACTTGCTGCTTTTCTTCTTCTGAAGACAATTGTGACAGTGGCAGACTTCATGTCTTTATGACCAGCAAGATGGGAAAGGCTCCTGTAACTTCTGTAACTGATTGGCTGAGACAGTCTGGGTGCCTGTAGCTCCTAATGAGCAGCGCATGACACAGTGCAGAGTATTGGCCGGATTAACGAGCCCAGATTTCCTTACCAGCACACTGCCTTGTCATAGCAGCATAGGGAAGGGGTGAGGGGGCATTAGCACACAGTCTGCAGTGTACCTTTGTACTGATAGGAAAGTCCTGTGCAACCAGCTGCTGGAATAGATGGTGAAAAAAAACTTCATGTTTCTATTTGCAAATCAGGATTCGTGCAAATGGTTGGGGGCTGATCATTGTTTTCAGACTGAAGCCCTAAAGGTGGGATTCGTGTCATTGACCTTGTTTTGGGAAAATATTCCCATATAGAAAAACAGATCAGAATATGTTCCCATCCAAAACTGTTCCCCGTTCTCTTGGCAACATCAAAGGATATTATTTCTTTGTTGAAGTCCCTGTAAGTAATTTTCTGACATCTTTAACAACCTACTTAATTTTAACAGGAAAACATTATCACATAAGTGCCCTGAATTAAATAATACTAATTCTTATGCTTTCTAATCAATAGATTCCTGCTAAGTTTTCCTCTGTACTGGTGAAATTGTTTTTCAAATGCTTTAGTTTGGAAAGCTAATGAAATTTCCCATAGTTTATGAGTAAGACTTTGCAAATACCTGATTTTCATCTAAAGTTTCCGATTTTGCGATACAGACAGTGCTAAGGAAGTGTAATCTTTTGGGTAATCTTGAGATTGTGAGGACACAGAGAGACTCATTTGAATTCAATCACATATTATAACCATTCAACTCATAATTTGGCATCTAAAGTGCTTAAAAACACCCACTGATTTCTTGTATTTCCTGACTCTTAAGGAAGACCAGAAAGATGAAATGTTAGGAGGCTGTATGAAGTGAGATGAAAGAAGACTAACAAACTGAGTATGTGCTTTAACCTACCTTCCTTCAAGGAGATGAGCACCTGCACACTGGAGAGACTAGAGACTTCATTTGAGATCAAAAAGCTAAGTGCAGTACACTCCTGGGTAGGTAAATGCATGAAGGTTTTGTTTTGTGGCACCTATTTCTCAGTCTGAAGGTTGAAATAACCTGAAATAGGCTTAATTCTTGGTGTTCTTTATTGCACTTATACACAAACCCCTTCCAGCTGCCCGTAAGGAGAGATGCCTTGGAGAGGAATGGAAGCAAAGTCTTACCCCCTAAGCTGGTGAGTTGGGGCTGACAGTGCTCAGTTCTGGAGCCAGGCAAGTTGTGGCCTTCCCTGTCTCCTGAAACCAGGAGGAAATGGCCGATACACAACAGAACAGGTTGGCAGCACTGAGGCTTTCCTATTTCTGTCTCTCATCTTGTCTGATTTGATCTCTGACTGTGAGCTTCCTTGGTAGGTAGGTAGAATTAGCCAGAGTGTGTGTCTCCCAGCATCCCTGCTGAAGCTGTTTCTCTTTTTACATAAAATATTTAAATATTCCCTGAAAAGACAGGAAGAAAATGATCAGTCTTTTCTGGGAGAAATCTGTGCAGCATGGAACTGAAATCAGTCTGGAGTTGTTTTACATGGATTTAGAAAACAAAACAAGACAAAACAAAATATTCACCAGATGTGAAAAAGTACTGAGAGAAGCAAGCATTGCCCAGCATCAAGTGAGGGTTTATTTGGTGAGTATGTAAAAATGTAGATTTCTTCAGATGCTTTACATGGTAGTACTAATTTTGTAAGACAGAAGAATATTTCAGAAATCAGCTGTCCAGCTCCAGAGCAGCTGATACTTATAAACAATGGGTACTCATACACTGGTGAAATTTCATCTGAAAGCCTTGATCTCAGGCAGTGCATCTGAGTTGTGAGACAGTGCACCAGTGAGGGCTGTGGAATTGCAAATGAGCACTGCACTGCTCTTCTCCTGGGTGGTGTAGGCAGCTTTCTGCTCCAGGCTGCTGCCTACCTTGCCTGCTGCCTTGAGCTATCTCTGCTTTTCCATGAAAGAATATAAGCAGTGGGTAGAGAAAAATTCTCTTGAGTGAAAAGGGAACAGGACCAGGATCAGACTACTTGTTGTTTTTTTTGGTTTTGCGAAGTCAAAGTATTTCAGGTGAATGTCATCTTTATTCAACCACCTGAAACAGGGAACTGACAATCATTGTAAGGAGGTTTTCACTTGAGATCATTCTTATGTACAGCTGCCAAATGTTATACGTGGGCCTCAAATAAAATCTGAGTGTTATATCAAAGTTATATATGTTTGATATATAATATCAAAGATCAGGAGAATTGTAATTACCGCTGCCTAAGAATTATGGAAATTCATCCGCCCATATATTCATCATGATTTTTTAAAAATAAAATTAGTGCAAGTTCTTTCCATCTGATTTAATTATTTAAACATTTGTTGGGAATTTCAAGAGTTTGTATTTAAGAAGAAAATAGTTTTACCTGCATGTCAGAAGTTTTCCCCACTGAACAGTAACAACAAAAAAGGCATACAGGTTATTTTGTTACTTACCTTGTAAATGTGATTTTTGACGCTGCGTGTAGGTTGATCTACTTCCAAATTCTCGGCTATTTCAGTGCTGAACAAATCCTAACAAACAGATCTTTTTGTTTAGCAGCTTAAAATCTTCTTTCTATTAACAAACACAGTATGTATAAAATACCAGTCTTCCTGAGAGAACATTAATAAAGAATATATGGTACTGTTAAATATTCTAGTAGCTAAACCAAGCAAGAAATATACTGGCAATGACTAACATCCCTGATCTCAGATTCCTCCTTGGAGTGCCTGGATTCTCCAGTATTATGCTGCTCTTTGTGCAATTGTTTGCATTTTGTAGGATTGAATAGTGCTTTTGCTCAGTTGTAAATGTGCTGTGAATGCAAGTGGACATTTTTCAGTGGTTATTCAGTAGACATTCAGTCACTGTCTCTGAAAAATTGAACAGATTTTAATATAAAAAACTTGTAATTAGTAAGAGTTAATATATTTAGTGACGTTTCTGGGTTTGTATCTACTGTAGGTGTCCTGGTGTGGAAGCAATCAGATTTCTTGCTGCAGGCTGGTCTCTGAATTTTATTAAGTCTTCTCCTTAATGAACAAGCCTCTTTTTCTTCTTTTTGTCTAGCTCTCTTTGAGAGTTGTAGAGCTCCCTTTTGTTTTTGAGGATACTGACTCTCATATATGATTTCTTTTTGTTCTGTGGCATCTCACTTCAGAATTTGAACTAAACTTGAGAAGCACAGCTGGCACCCAAAGACAGAACATCTGTCTGCTGGAAAACTAAGCCTTAGTTATTTTGACATCAGTAGTTTCCACTCTGAGTGGGGATATTTGGATTCAATATCTGTGAGGATAATACACTATATACTCCTTTTAAGGATAATTTGTGCAGTATCTAAAGGCAGTAATACTTACAGGAAAAATTTGTCTGTATGAAACAAACTGAAAAAAGATCTAACGGTTATTTTAGAAAAGCACCAGGGAAAAAAACAATTTGGAAGGAAGATACTTTTGCCTAGTTTTCTAGCTAAGTCCCTATTGTCCCCAAAATAATGCTTTCAATGTAAGAATGCAATAATTTCATGTAGCATTTTTGCAAAGAAATGGGCAATTCAGTTTCATTACCTGCTCTTCCACTTACTGAATTTGAAGATATTAACTCCTTCTTTGGGACTAGGCAAGCAGTGAAATGACTTCAGATGATTTTTCCAGCATGCATATGTTGTGTAGAGACATCTAAAAATAATCATCCCCTCCTAGCTGGTGAAATTATCCTGGCAAAGCCCCTAACACATACGAAGCTATGCCAATGGAAAACTGCCGCCGCCTTTATCAATTTAGCTGATGCCATTTCGGGGAGATGACGCAGTGTTGGTGGGAGAGGGTTTCCTTCTGCTGGTGTGCATGTGAGGAGAAGGTCAGGCAGAGGCTGATGCTGCCAGGCTTGGTACATGCACCACCACGACAACACCGAGTGATCGATCCACCCGCCTTGGATGTTCCGCTGTGCCCATCCCACTCAGTCCTCCCGAGTGCGCCAGCAGGTCAGCACACATGATGTGCTCAGAACAACAGGCTTGCTTGGTTGTTCCAATTTGGGATAACAGGCTGCAGTACTCAAGTGCCACCCCCACCTCATCATTATCCCCAAGCAGCCCTGGACGTCATCTGCATCTGCATCTGCATCTGCATCTGCATCTGCATCTGCATCTGCATCTGCTGTTACTACTTCTGCCATTTCATGACCCTCCTTTTTGCTGCCCTTGTACCTCTTTTGTCCACTCCAGTCTCCTCCACCCTTAAATGCTTCTTTCCCATCTTGATCCCATTTTTTCCACATCCATCTCAACCTTGTAAACCTGGCCTCAGGTGACAGGATTGGTCCTGATGGCCCTGTGTGGCTGTACGCCCCAGCAGGTCCTCTGTCCTCCCTTTCCCTGTCTGTGGCACTCGGCCATCTCTTGCCAAGCTCCCCTTCACCCATCAGTGAAATCATTGAAACCTGTATAAAGGGTGCAGGAGTGACAGTCCCAGTAGACTTTATTAAGCCTGCTCAATGGAAATGAGTGTAAATGAAGAAGTACAGAATTTGGCATGAGAAGCTCTTCTTTGTGTCTTAATCCCTTGCTAGAGGAACAAAATAGCTGACATCAGTAGAAAGACTCCCTTGGCTTCATGGGCCTTCCAGCAGACCCTTATCTTACTGTCTTAATGCTGGCAGGATGACTAATACAGACAGATATCCTAAAGCTGACAGTGACATCTTAAATCTGTCATAAAGATTGAACAGAATACTTACTTCTACAGCTGAGCAGATTTTTCATGAATTATAGCACATTATTCTACCAAAAAAAAAGTGTAAGGTTGAATAAAATCAAAATTAAGAAATACTTTTAAAATGTAGCAAAAGGATATATGATTAAAAAATATAACTGGAAGACAAACACATATTTTGGCTATAGCTGTTGACCACAATACCTGAGAAATAAAGCCTAGTCTGCTTATGAAATTCCAGCAAATTGATGGATTGTAGCAATGTCAGTTTGTTCAGGAGAGATGTCTGTGTTACTAAGGCATTTCAAATTCCAGCACTCAGGAACTGTGAATCAGGTCATTACTGGCAACTCTGCTATTTAATTCTGAATTTTTAAGACTTTTTTTTTCATTTTATTGTCTGTATGTAATCAAGGACAGCATTTTTATAGTCCACTGTCCTCTGTAGCTTCTGTGCCAGTTCAGAAAATGCTGATAGTATACCAGTCTCCCTTTTGAGAGACCTACAAAAATTAAAAAAAAAAAAAAAAAGCCTGGTTTAAAAACATAGCTCATCCTGTTTCTTAAGTCTTTTCTTCATGTAATTTGGATAGGATACCTCAAAGAAAATTCTATTTTTAAGTCATTATAAATAACTTCTTATGTAAGATGCTCCAACAACTTCACAGATACTAAAAAATAAGCCCTCTCTAGAAGCTAGTACATTTTGTGCTTCCCATATAAGCAAACTGCTTTGTCACTTAGACCAAAGTCTCTTGGTGGATGGCAGAGCATGAAAATAAATCTGGGGATCCTGTTCTGATAAAGTTTTCCCACAGCTGGTTGCAGATACCTACCATGAACAATACGAGGTGTTCTCTCATTCTGTCAATATCTTTGGTTTTTTTCTAATTGATCTGTTTTTCATAGTAGAGATACTCAGTTTTGAATTGCACAAAATAACAGAATCCTCCATGCTGTATTTTTTTTTCTACAGAAATTTCACTATGAGCTGTTGCAATCTCCCCATATTGTATCTTGGCACAAAACATTACCTCTGCTTATGGTTTGCATCATTAACTATCAGATTGGCTGCTGACTGTGTTTATAGGATACAACAAGAAATAGCCTGTTAAATCTGGCTGGTTGGTACAACTGATGTTAGTTGAATCATTCTGCTCCTGTGTTCTCACATCGTACAGAGAACAGAATCCCATAAAACTAATAAGCTGTAAAATAGAATTAAAGTCAAAGGCAAAGAATATGCCCAAGTGTTGTAAATAAATTGAGAATAACTTTCCTGAAGTCTAAAATAGTAAACACTGAGAGTAGACTAGAAATGGATTCTGTAAAACTTTTTTGAAGTAAAAAATGCATGCCAAGCATATATGATATTAATAATAGCAGTTCTGATGGCTTATCTGTAGATCTTACTGGCATACTCTTGGAACTGAAATGAGTATTATCATCTCCACCTTATGGATGAGGAAGCTGAGTAACCGTAAGAATAAATTTTCAACACGGAACATGAGGCAGTGCTGATTCCAATTCCCGTTGCAACTCCCCAACTTTAATTATTTTTCTGTGAGCTTCATTTGTTTCTCTTCATTATACAGAACTTGTTCTTTCAGCACAAGGTAATTTGGATAACATTGAATGTAGATTAGATCCATCTATTAATACTTATGAAACTTATTAATTCTAAAATTGCTGTGATAGATTTCCCATCACTGGATGGGAAAATGCCCACATCCTTAATTTAGACTGGTGTGTTGCTTTTCACACTTAATATTTTTCTGCTTGAGACACTATGAAAAGCAACAGGAAAAGAATGTCTCTGATGCTTATTTTAGCATGTTTCCAGATAAGCCTGGTGGGAAGTATGTGGAATATCACTTCTAAGAGCATGTATTTTCACTGTCCTTTTTAATATCCATGTGATGCTGCTGAGATAAATCATGGGAAGCCTCAGTATCAGTAATACAAGGATGATTTCCCATTCTGCTTCTCCTGATTGATGTGAGTAGCATAAAAACTGTCTCTGAGTGTCTGGCTAAAATCAGACTGCATATTCGTTAAATAGAAATGGTGCTAAATGGAGGACTGAAATCTACCGAAAAAGTAGCAATTTCCATCTTGTCTTGTGTTTGGGACTCATTTTGCTTGTGGCTTTTCCCTTGACTCTCTTTGGCTTCCTTATTGTCTTTATTTTCAGGGCAATCTTTTCTGAGATAAGCAGCGAAAATTCTTCTGGTAACTTCACTTGGGTAATCCTCACATTTGTATCTTCCATCCCTTACCACTGCAGTGTGTTTACATACAGCTTTAACCAGAAAACTCTTCAGTTCATTGGAACTGCTCCGTGTGCTGCACCTCTGGGAGCACTCCCTGCTTTATCACTGTCTTGCCCCTGGCACTCCACACCAGGTGGGATTCAGCATCTTCCTGCTAACCTTTGAAGTCAGCTCTGCTTGAGAGTCTTAAAACAAAGTTTTCCTTGAATGATGATTGCCCCTGCTTGCAGCTATGTTCTTCAAGGATCTGTTTGTTTGTCAGGCAGCAGATGCACAGGAGCAGCACACAGAGATGGAGTCATCAGGGCCATGGCTTTGGCATTTGGTAGTGGAGCCCCTCATTAGTGAAATGCAACATCCAGTTTTCCTGTTGCACAGCTACACAAACGAGATGTGGAATTAGAACAGAAGGAGAGATTAATTGGGAAATTGGAAAGGAGGAGAAAGGAGAGAATTATGTATTCAAAGAAAAGCCTGGCTCATCCCACTGACTCATGAGAGCAAAGAAACTCAGACTGATACCTTGGTGTTACCTCAGTCACATAGCCATCATGAAACACTGTAGTATTGAGAGTTTAATAGACTTAATAGAAGGGGTGGATAAGATTTCTGCATGTGATTTTTGGTGTGTTTTCTGGGGGAAGTGTATCTGTTCATATGAGGGTTTTGCTTCAGACACTGGGAGGATGTTGCTTCCCTCCCTCTACCCTCCCTCTACCCTTTTAAGACTCCTAATTCTACTGCTTTGATAAATACATGCTGTAAGTCATATATAGGGGTTGAATGCAGGCAATAGTGAAACTGGGAGGATCTGACCCAACTACTGACAAACCAAGCAAAGCAAAACAGCTTCAAATGTGCAACTCACAACTCAGGGGAAGCAGGTGGTGCTGAACAGGGCTTTACAATTGAATTTCTCCTTCTCAATTTTTCCATGCTTTCCTTCCAGAGGCTTGGACTCCTTGTGTGTTGTCTCCAGCATGGACCTATGCCTCTGTGCACCTACAAGCAGGCCACCCTTAAAGCTGTTGTTTCTTTCAGTGGTTTGGCTTTCTCTATCAGTCTAAGCTTCTAGAACACCTCCCCAAAGCTTCGCCATCCCAGGACATGTCAATATGGATATATTTATGATGGGTCATATAATATTAAAACATGTTCAGAATCAGCTGTTAGAAATATCTTTCTGAGTCTTACTACACTTCTGTTACTGCATCTTTCATTCTTTACCTTTTATAAGCAAATGTAAGATTTCTGATTGTATCTTCACTCTCTGTACAGCAGATACATCTATTAGTGGAGCTTTTCATGGCTTCTCTCTGACAGGCTTTGCTGTCCCTTGAAGGCCGTCCAAAAGCTCCTTGTTAAAAAAGTAGAAGTCTCCCATTCTCGTTTACATCATTCTGCAGCCCCTCATGTTCCCCCTCTGCACCTGTGAGCTGTCTCACAGTGGAAGTGCTATCACAGCAAATGCAGGGATGGGGTGTTCTGCAAAGGAGAGGCACAAAGACTGGGGGGTGGGGAGGTGAGCTTCCTAGGCATGCTGCCTGTGGAGGTGTGGAGCTACTGAGGTCAGCGAGGAGGGAGTCAGGGTGAATGCAGTAGTAGAAATCTGGCAGCAACAAAATGCTGCACCAGAATGTCCCAGCCATGTCTTGGTAGCCTGTAGCTGAAGGTAAAGTACGTAGATGACATAGCAAGCTGAAGAGGTCAATTGCAGCTTCCTCAGTGCACAGAAAGATTGTATTTTGGATGGGTTAGGTCTCATGCAGGTGTGCTCCATAAGCTACTTTATTCATTCTGCTCTTTTATTCATTTTACTCCCGATTTCATACACTTTTTTTCCTGGTAGAAACAGGGAAGAAAACATTTAACGTCTAGGCTGGTCTTGTATTTTAGTGTTGTTAATAGATTTTCAGAACAAAGTTTGTGTGGCAAGTTCAACTAGCTAATTCTGTCAGCTAAGTCTTTCCTGTGTGTGGTCTTTATTATTTATTTGACCCACTGTTATGTTTAGGTAACTTAGCAATGATGTGGACTTGGGTTATTACTGGAAATTTATTCTTGTGTCTCAGTAGTAGAGATTGATGGCTTTACTCAGTGCTAAAGGGAAGACTGACATACTGTCATTCTGTCATTCTCCAGAACATACAACTAGTACTTTTTAGTGTCTTTCTTCAGTGTGTAAGTATCTAAACACAAAAAGGGTTATAATGTATTACATTGTCTTTAAAGGTTTTTTTTTCACAGTACAAGACTTAAAATCTTCAAAGGTATTTCAGAAAGCTTCAGAAATAATTAGCAATTAAAAAGTAATTTCAGTGCACGGAGTCATAAATACCCTAGTTTATTATGAAAGACACCAACCCATCCTGCGTTCCTCTGCTGTGGCCATTTTATGAGACAAGGTGAACCTCATCTCCCTCCTGTTGCCTTTGAGCAGCTGTGGTCTCCTGCCACTTGGTGCCAGCTGTGGTGGTCACCAGCCACCTCACAGGGATAATTCAACTCACTAACCCAGCACAAAATTAACCCAGCAAAAAGTGGGTATTTTCTGCAGAGTCAGTGAAGCGAGTCAGGTCATGCAAGGGGTAGAAGGGGGCTGTGCTACAGAGAACAAAATCTTTTATGTCTGTCCTCATTAAACATTATGCCTATCCTTAAAGCTATCACCAGTTTTTATGGTGTTTTGCATGAAAATTTTAAATGGGTTGACTGTTAGCCTCATACTTAAAACTCCCTGTGTCCCATGTTTAGGCCTTCTTCATTCTCTTTATTTTGAAATTTGGCTGTTAATATATAGTTGCATTGCATTTCAAAGAGTTATGCTATACAGCAAAGTAAGCATTGTGGTATTGGCATTTTCTAGAACTATTAGCATAATTATTCCTTTATTAAAAATTATTTCCAGCAACAAATTAATGCCCGAGGTGATCTACATACTAGGAATAAAAAATGCCCTCCTGTGTTTGCAGTAAACTTTTATCCATTAGAAATATGCCACTAGACATTAAAATCAAAGCACCTAAGGAAAGCAGCTTAACTCCTCTTTATCTTCAGCAACTTCAGCAGTTTTGCAGAGCCACCTGTAACTCAGAGTGGTTCAACAGCTCCCCACTCATGACCCCATACAGCCATACCAGGAACTAAATAAACCCTACTTACTAGCAATTAAAGTGATTTAATTTAAAACACACTGACAGATGCATAATGGGTTAATTAGAAAATAAGTAATTAGCAAATAGGATGGAAAAGGTTAAAAGGTTGTGGACTTTTGTTGTTTGCTTGGGAGAGATAGCGAAATCATCAGTGATTAAACTTTTTCTTTTAATTTCTAGGCTTAATTCTGTTATTGTTAGCTGTAAATGAGGCAGCAAACAATAAGAGAGGGCTAAAAAAATAAGAAGAAATCACTGTTTTATCAGACATACTGAAAAGCCATTGTTGATGCTTAGGCTATGTGATTTATTTCCAGTCTGCACACAAAAGCAGGCACAGATCTATGATGTTTGTACTTAATATCAGCATATATACATCTCCTGAGAAGAAGTAGTTGTCCTCTCCTCTCTGCACTGGGCTCCCAGTGAGGTCAGGGAAAAGGGTGTAAGACGTGATAGAGATTAGAACACACCTCTTAGGAAACTCTGCCTGCCTTAAAGATTAAATCAGTGAATTATTTAGTTGGGAATATGCCATAATGTGCTTGCTCACAAAAAGATTTTTTTTTAAAGGAATAGGATTTTGAATACAGTAACTTCTGAGCTGTGAAAATCCTCAGCTGAAATCCAGTTAACTACTTGCAGTGCTGGTTATAGAGACAAAGCCATTACACAGGGTACGAGCAATTTTCTGTTTAAAGAAAAACGTGAAATAAGAGCTTCTACTTAATTTTCACAAGTATTATTCCTTCTCTCCATGACTTTTGTCTGCCCAAAACCAGAAGCAAATGGGCATTTAGATAGTTTTAATACAGTCATATTTTATGACCACTAGCTTATTGCCAGGTAACTTGAAACTCTTTATTTATTTATAATAATTATAAATGTATTGATGTGTCTATGAAACATGTGGTTTGTATTTTGAAATTTCAGAGAGAATGTTTGCAGAAAGCCTTCTCCAATCTGAGCCTAATTTTTACTGAAGTCATTGAATTTTTTCTTTTGAAAAATAAGCTTTTGGGTGAACCTCAGAAATAGCAATATAAAGTTTTCCATTTCAAAATATCAATTAAAACCAGGCATGATTTTTTTCTTTTTAAATATAGCTGCCTGCTAACCTAATTACATGTCCACCAGTAACCATTAGCATAATTTGACCAAATTTCCCATAGCAGTCATATTCTTCCATCATTCCTTGCTCTCTTTTGAGCATGGCTATTCCTGTGTTCATTTCCTTGTCACTTCAGCAGGCCATAGTTAACTCTCAACAGATACCTGTCAGTCCAGCCCCATAATCATTTGACTTTACATGTTTGTCCCTTTCTTTCTATTAGTCATACTTTTTTGTGTGTCTGGTGTGCTTTCAATGTGCCTTCGGGGATGTTTTCTGCTTTACTGCTCAATATAAAGCCTGTACCTACACATCCAGAGATGCCTTGTCCTCTTTTGGTGTGTGTCACACGGTCACCAACCCTCTGATGCCCTTTTCCCTTGAGCCACTTCTGGAGTGGCAGGCAAAGGCTCCAGGTCTGCCAGTTTGACTTCTGGAAAGGATCTTGCACAGATTCTAGCTAGACTTTATTTACCCACCATAGTTCTTGCTGGCTAGGAATATAGATTTCAGAAAGCTACTAACTTCGTGTTCTGGTCTGTTACTTTGAAAATCAACTCCTTCAAAATTTTTTCCCAATTACAATTGAGTTTAAGCCATATATTTCAGGTCTGGAATCTGTGTCGAACATTTCAGAATTCAATGGTTTGGCAATTCGGCTATCAGTTTTTAGGAAAAATATAATCAAATTTGGAAACTCATCAAGTCACACAATAGACAAAACCCATGAGGCTAAATCCATAGCTGTAAAAGCATCTCTTGTTTTGTTTTCCAAGGTTTTCTGCAAAGTTCTATATATAGAACTATATAGTTCTATATATATAATAGAACTTCTGCAAAGTTCTATATATTTGCACACTGTAATTCAAAACCTGCAATACAGATAACAATTTTTCATTTAGATTTTTTTTTTAATTTTAGAATTTATTTTTTCAACTAAGTGGTGACTTTCTGAAGCTCTGGCTAAGAAAAGCATAAAGCCTAAAGCTGAATTAATTCTGCTGTTCATATCTGAATCCCTGAAAATAGCTCAAACAAATGCCAGTACCAATCTTTAGGGTAATACTTATCCCTATTCAGAGTGACATTTGTAGATTAGAACATACTCATTTCTGCTTCACTGATTTTTTAGGCACAGCATATATAAGATGCCTTGACAAAATCCATTTGTGTTAACAAGATTCATCCAGGTACCTCCCCTCTTGACATTTAGAAAATATTCTTTTTCTTGATCTATTCCATCATAAGGGGGGAAATTCACCAGTTTCAAGGAAGGTCTTTGAAATTTATTATCTTTGGGATTAACTAACATCAGTCAGTTGCAGAGTAGGTAGGTAATTCAAGACAGCCTTCATCTGATATACACTTCTAAGTGAGTAATAAGAGAAATTAGCATCGAAGATAAACTGTCCCTTGTTGAAATTTCAGGGAGAGATAATGTTTCCTGAGTCGACAGAACAACACAGACAAACAAGGAAAATTTTATGTCAAAGCTGTTGTCTGAATGGAACACCCATGTACTGGAGAAAGAACACAAAAGCCATGAAGTATCTCAAAAAACCACAAAATTATCACTCAAATTAGAGATCTTTTGTATAAACCCTCCCCCCACTTTGCTTTTCTATCATTCTCAGCCCTCCAGGATCCTTGCTCAACTGGGTATTTATTCAAGTTGGTAGAGGTCTTTGTGAATTAAGGCTTAAATCTTTAACGATATAAACATCACTTAATTCACAGTTACAGGTCAGCTACTCTCTGGCAAAGCTGGCTAGCTCACGCAGTAACACTTCATGTGAAGAAAATCACTCAGAGGCAATGGAACCCTGGTTATCCGAATAGTGGCTAAACAGGGCTGTCTGCAGTTCTGTGCTCCTCTCATGCCCTCCTGTGTACACATGTAGTAGGTCAAAGCAAAGTGCTGGGGAGCTGACGTTTCTGCTAGGGGATGAAGTAAAAGGAAGAGAAGGCTGCAGCCCATTATGCTGACCTAGCGTTAAGCTGAATGTAAGTAGATTTCTTAGAGCCTTTACATCTTAGGGGCAGTCAGCAGCTCCAGGTCGTGATAATAAATGATTTGAGATACTCTGGAAATGAGATAACATTACTCATTTCTGTAAGAACAGGGCAAGAGGAGGATTAAATGTTCCATTTTCTGCTTGATGCCCAGGTGGTTTAAAGGTAATATTACAGTCTCCATCTGTGTTCTTTCAATGATACTTACGAAACTTTCTTTCTAATCTGTTCAGGCTACTGGGAGACAACAGACACACTAAAATTCTGTTTCTTTTTGCCTATGAAGAAACGCATTATTATATTTTCCATGCATAATAATTCATTATTATATTTCCCACTTATAAAAGTATCTATTTACCCGAGTGCAGTAAGCCATTAAGTTTTGATGAAATCATAAAAACAACTTCTATCTTGCTTCTGTCTTGCATTACTTTATTTTGAGGTGCTGGGTCTCTTTTTTTTGTAGCTATATTCAAACCAACAGCTTTATCATTAAGGCTGTCCTGCAAACTACACACCACATCCAAAGCCTTACTACAATAAGACTATAGGAAGAATTAGTTTTTCTGTCTAATTCAGTAGTGTTTATCCTGCAGATCTGCTTATTGAAACACAAGAGCTTTCAAAAACCTGTTAAACAGTGAAATTACCATTTTCTTTTATGAGACTTATTGTCTGCATGTGATAATTTTTGGGCTTCCATGCTGTAAAAAATCAGCTGATGCCTGCACAGAGCTGAGCATGAGTTGAGTCTGTGTGAAGGGGATGTTACACAGAATTACTGGACATTCCTATTAAAAACCTCAATAGGTCTTTGCCTTTTTGTTCTTATGTTTCGGGATAGACTGCAAATGTTTATACAGATAGTGCACTGTGGTTTTGATTTTATGCTTTATGCATGTTTTTGTGTCCTCGTGAGCTGAGCTATACTAGCAATAAAAAGCATGAGTCAAAGCCCACTTCTGAGCTCGTGCCTACAAGCTAGTTCTTATGGGTGCTTTTCATTAAGCATATTTGGAAAACTAGATAGATTTTTATTTCTCATGCAATGCACAGTTGTTCATTATGTTTTGCAAGGGAGGAAATACTGCTGGCTCGTGATGAATGTATCTTGTACCATAAGCCACGGTCGAGTACATTTTATACTGAATATGTATAACTCGCAAAATCCTCTGTATAACTTGCTCCAAAATACCAATTTTTCTTTGCTGTTAAATATTGCAATATTAAACATTGAAACAAATTTTAAAATTCAGTTAGGCATCAATACAGCCTGTGGGCTACCTTGTAATTTTACCTGATGCAGAGTTGCTACTCTGGATTTTTCACTAAAGACAAACTTAAAAGTGAGAGCGACTTTCACAGAGGGAGTTTACAGAACAAAATATTCAGATGATACATCCCGTAATTCATCATCCCCAAGCCAAGATAGCCCCCAAGAAAAAAAAGGAAGTGCCGTAACTTGTGGAATGGCAGGGCAAGAGGGGCTGGTGTCCTGTGGCTCTCGCTCTGACTGTGATGGAGCTTTCCCCCTGTTCCACAACTAACATGCTCTGCTATCCTGCTCAGTGCCCTCATCAGCTCCCAGGACCTGGGTAGGCTTCCCCCTGTCCCCGGGTCTGCCAGCAGCCCGCCCCTCTTCTCAGCCTCCCTGGAGGCAGCCTAGAGCCTGGAAGCGTTGTGTAAGAGTGTTGTGTAAGAGCGCCGGGATAAGCCAGAGACATCAGGAATTGCAGGTAAGGTTACAGGAGGGACTTGTGCAAATGAGCCAGGTTGCCCCATGGCCCTTCCTCTGGCTTTTAAAAGGGGATGTCAAAGAGCAGACCAGCAAGGAGCTGGGCAGCTTGTCAGTGCTTCTGAAAGGTGCAAAATCGCTTTTCCCACCTGTTCCTGCCTTGAGAAGAGACAGGAGGCAGCAGTGCTTGTCCACCCTGTGCAGCTGCTTGATGGGTGGGAAGGAAGCCTGAGGCCTTCCAGAAGGTGTGCAGTTCATGGTATGGACACGAACCAGGATTCAAACCACAAAATTACCCTGGCCCTGGCCTAGAGGCAGCCACCATTTAAATCTGAAGCATCAGAATACAGTCAAAAACACCCTCATCCCCTGGGCAGCAAACTCTTATTAGATAGTCATTGGTTAATCTGATGCATTCCTGTGAAGGAGGAGGCACTTGGTGAAAGTGGGAAGACACCTAACTACACAGATTAATGCTAACTGGTTAGTTGCCTTTCATTATGGAAAAAGTAAGGATGTAACTGGCAATATGGCTAGACAGTGCTTCTGTATTGGAGACCAGAGCCTGAGAATTAATTCATGATATCACCTATTCAGGCTGGTGGAGCAGAAGATTCCAAAGATGTCTCTTTTTTGAAATTTATTTAGAGGCAGTCTAAGAATGTTATTTTCCTGGTGCAGGGCTGTAGATCTGAAACAATATTCGGTATCAGGATGCAGTATGCATTTTTCTGCTTTCATTTGAGGTGTCCAATATGATCAGGAGGGCTACCTTGTTTAAAAAAAAAAAAGGAAGAAAGAGTAGGGTATAACACCAGCGATGGAGAAGGAGCATAGTGCCCAGTCTGCTGCTGCTCTCTCTAGCAGGGAGGTCATGTGGGATGTGAGATAGCAGCCTCTGAATTGATGCTGCGTGCTCAGGGACTGTGACTCAGAGCCATGAGACCTTGGGTAGCTCTTTTGTGGGCAAGTAAGTGCTCAACACACAAAAGATAATCTGACAAAGCCTGCTCCCTGCTCCCTGTGACATTTGCAAAGTTTAGCCATAAAAATTGTGTCACTTCTGGCAGGAAAGAAACTTACTCTGCAGTGTCTGTAAAGACCCCCAGGCATTATTGGCCTGATGTAGTGGGGACTTGTCTGTGACTCATCTGCATCCTTCCCATTTGTGCCTGCTCACGTACTTTTTAGCTGTAGACTCTGAAAAAGAACCCAATTTCCTCCAACATCTTACACGACTATGCCTTCAAGAGGAACTGGCTACAATTAATGTAGACACCACTTAATATTCTTGCTCATGTGAAGTCTGTGTTGTGCCTTCAGAAGACTGTGCTATGTGTGTGCCAGAATGGATAAATAGTTCTGTATTTCCACAATGTTTCCATCTATGGGCCACATTCTTTGGAAAGAAAAATAGGAAATTACTTCTGGCATATAAAATGCGGTATAAAAGCATCCTTTAGAAAAGATCCCAAGACATTTGGGAAGGTTATTAAAATCATAAAAGATTTTAAATTTTCACTATGATTTTAATTATTATTTATTATGAGTTTAATTAATGGTTTAAATAATCATCCTCATGAGGATCAAAATCATCATCACAAAGCAGGTATTACAAATGGGCTCGTTACTGTCTGTCTTCTGGCTGTTGCTAAATTGACCTAGTGGAGATGCCACATGGGTGAGATGCTGTACATTTACAGCAACATCAAGACCTGCTCCAAGAAACTTTATCTCTAGGCAGGTGTGAGGAGAAAAAGAGCATGCACACTCTCCATTTTAAACTGTGGCCCACAAAAAGACTGCCAAAGCCAGATATGTTAGTGTAATGCTTCAAAACAAAAGACCAGCTTTTCTTACAGTTATTTTGTAATTAGTTGTTTTACACGAGTGACAGCTGCTTTTATGCCAAGTCCTAGTCTCATCAGGGAAAATGGCAAAACTCCCAGGATAACTAGAATTTTTCTCTTTGTACAGAATTCAGTGAAGAACATTTTATTTATCCTTTTTTTATCATCTTTTTTAATATATTGGTGCAAAACCAATAATTTTAGGTTTAGTAAGTAATTATTTACAGGAGGGGCAGAATTTTTGTTTGAAATACTCAATTGTTTGCTTCAAGTATGTTTGTGTGTCACTGAGTCGCCAAACCACAATTAAATTCTGGGAAATGGCTTATTGTTGAGGTTCACGACGTCCCATGACGTTGTTGGGATGGGTCAGAGTCTGATTTTAATTGAAGGCCTGATCTAAATTTGTATCCTCTCAAATCAGGGTTGCCAAACTGTGAAGGATTTTGAAGTTCCACAAGATGTCAGCAGGAAAAAGAAAGACCTTGCATTGTCACCTCTGGTTGTGTGGTTTGTACATGGAAATATTGGCTGTTCCCTTGTAAGATTAAAGAGATTCCATCTTTTCTAGGAGCCCAGATGAAGTCTCAGGTGGCTTGCTTGGGAGAAAATATGAGGTAAAAACACATTGTCACATGTATGCTGGAGGTTTTTTTAACAGTTCACATACTTGTTAGGGTTGGAAGGGACTTCTGGAGATCATCCAGTCCAACCGCCCTGCCAAGGCAGGGTCATCTAGAGCAGGTTACAGGTGACACAGGAACGTGTCCAGGGTGTGTTTTAAATGTCTCCAGAGAGGAAGGCTCCATGACTTCCAGGGCAGCATGTTCAGTGCTCTGCATCCCTCATATAAAGAAGTGTTTTCTGTAAAACTTTAGTAAGTTTTGCATTGTGCTTGCTTTGCAAATAGAATGAACATTATATCCTGAAATCAGTAATTTCCATTCAATATAACGTATTACAGGGAGAAATTATTTCAGATTACTAGGAAATTAGAAAGGACAAAATAAATTGTCTCACCAGGGAAGTGGTCACAGTCCCAAGCTTGCCAGATCTCCAGGACCCTGAGGCAGTGTTCTCAGGGACATGGTGCCGTCCGCAGAATCAGAGAATCACAGAATCTGCTGAGTTGGAAGGGACCCATCAGGATCACATTCCTGGAGTTATCCCGTGCAGGGCCAGGAGCTGGACTTCGACGAGCCTTGTGGGTCCATTACAGCTCCGTATGTTCTATGATTATGGGTTTATTTGGATTTTTTCCTACTTTTTTATTTGGGAGAGGGGGTGTATGTGTGTTTGTGTCTTGTGGGGGTGTTTTGTGTGTTGTTGTTTGCTGGCGGTTCTTCTGCTTCTTTATTGTTTGGTTGTTTGGGGTTTTTTTGTTTTTGTTTTTGTTTTTTTTAATGATGAACAATCCCGACCTTTGGAGTGGCAATTAATTTAATTTAAAGCTCTAGGCAGGCATGCCCGGTTAAGGCAAGGAGGCACGGGGCGATGGAAAAGGCCGGGAATGGCGCTGCCGCGGGGCCGCCAGGGGGCGCTGCCGGGCCGCGCCGCCGGCGGGTTCTGCCCGCGGCAGGGCGGGGAGGCCGCGGCTCCTGCCGGCCCCCCATCCCTGCTGAGCTTCCCTGCCGCGCTGCTCCGGGCCGGCAGCCGGCCCTCGGTGGGCGCGGGGCATGGCCCTGCCTCACACCCCGTCTCGAGTATTGGGGCGTGAAGTGGCTCTCCGAAGTCGGGGCGTCCCGCCCGGCCCGCGCGTACCTGAGCGGAGGCTGCGGTGTGGGAGCGGCCCCGAGGCCGGTGGGCTGAGGTGAAGCGGCGGGGCCGCGTCCCTGCTGCGTTCATTACCCGGCACCGCGGCCCGCCTGCTCTCTCCTTCTGACCCCTGCCTAAACACAGCAGATGCGCTCGATGTTCAGCTGCTAGGGGAGGATGTTTATTTCAAGGGAAAAGCTCCCTGTGTGAGGAAACGGTGGCCAAGAGGAAGCAGGCTGTGGCACTGAATGAATGGAAAGAAATAAAATCCACCAGTTTGTTAACGAAGACCAGTTTCTTACCATAAAATGGTGATCGGGACAATTTAAGAGAGGTTCTACTTCCTCTCTAAAATGTCACTTCCACGCTAACATTAAAATAGAGGTATTTTCTGTTCATAGAATCACAGAATCAGCAAGGTTGGAAGAGGCCTTTTAGGTCATCCAGTTCAAACATCAAGCCAGAACTGCCACCGTAACCACTAAACCACTAAACCACATCATCCAGCACCAGATCCAGATGCCTCTTAAACCCCTCCCACCCTAGGGATGGTGACTGCGCAACCTCTCTGGGCAACCTATTCCAATGCCTGACTGCCCTAACAGTGAAAAATTTTATGTAATATCTAATCTGAGTCTCTCCTGTCTCAGCTGAAGGCCTTTTTCTCTGGTCCTCTCACTGCAGTCACACTTCACTACATTGTCCTTTTGGGCAATTGTAGAGAGGGATGAGGTTCCCCCTGAGCCTTCTCCAGGCTAAACAACCCCAGCTCCCTCAGCCCTTCCTCATAGGACATGTTTTCTTCATGAGCCTTGTTGCCCTTTTCTGGACATGCTGCAGCACCTCAATGATCTTTTTAAAGTGAAGTAAAACTCACACAAAACTGAACACAATGTTTGAGGTGTGGCCTCACCAGTGCTGAGTACAGGGGGATGTTCCAGAGAGCGTGATTGTATTCTCAGGCTAGTTTTCCATAGGCATTATTGGGGTCACTTGTAGGCCCAGGATTTCTTACTTAAAAATTCTAAGGAGATCTTGTCGCTATTCTGGAGTAATGCCTTTAGGATTGTCTCTGCTTGGGTGGGATTGTTGGCGCTTAAACTAGGGAGCGAGCTGGGATCATCCAGCTGGGCACTGTTTTGGGCAGGGATGGCTGAACAAGGGCATGCTGCCTGTGATGCCTCCATGTGAAAAACGTGAGGACTGGTATAAATACTGACACGGCTGAAGGATGTTGTCATAACTGTCATAATATCCATGACTTTCTCTCCTGGCACTAAATTAGCTTGCAGGGCTTTGGTCTTTGCTACCAGACAGAAAAAGAGGATAGTTAGTATGTCTGTGTGTGTGTGTGTGTGTGTGTGTGTGTGTGTGTGTGTGTGTAGACATATGAAACGGGGACACAATCTAAATATCAAAACCAAGACTTTAAAATGCCAGATTCAGTTCTTCACAGCTGCAGATGTCTTGTTAATAAAATAGGAGATGTCATTGTTCAAACATTGTGTTAAGTACATGTAAGTTAGTTTTCTACCATATGGATAAAATTGTCATTTACGTCTCAGAACTTTGTAAAAGTCAGTAGACTTTTGGGTTTCGAATGACTGGGTATGAATCGGTGTAACTGTGACAGAGTTTCTAATTCCTTTGAATCCTCCGTTTTTACTGAACCTGAGAATAATGGGCATATATCATTAGAAACTGTAAAGGAGAAACTCCTTGTATGCTCCTAAAGTAACATACAAGACTTAGAGGAACTTCTGCAAAAAAAAATAATGGAAAGTATTCCATGAAGTGCTCAGAAGCATTTTTTTTCAGCATCAGTAGGCATAACCTTTTAGACATTGCTTCCAAATCCCAGTTAACCACAGCTCCTCCAGTCCACCATGTTTTGGACCTGATTTACATTTTTTACCTCATGCAGCTAAGCAAAGTGCTGTGAATTTAATGTGTTAAGCCATTAGACAGTGACCACACTATTCGAGATCCAGAAGGTTCCATCTTGGTTAAATGTTAATGGTATTCTGCAGATGAAAATTTATGAACATATTACTATGTTACATATTACTATGTATTATTTATGAGAATTTATGAGCATATTACATGGAGTTTTTTTCTCTTTTTTTGGCAGGTGACATTGGTGACGGAAGAAGGACAAGAATGATTACATATCCATAACTCCCAGCAGTATGTCAGGTAATCATATTTAATAAGAACATCTGTGCAATATTTCTTGCCTTTCTGGAGTGATTATTGCTAAATATTTATTGAAAAATGCTTCTTGAACAATTTATGAATTCATTGGTGCTGGGAATGAAACTCTTTCATCCATCCAGAGCATAGAGATGTGGGACACATAGTAATCTTCCCCAACATTTTTGAAACTTTCATCATCCTTGGTTTGCTTTCCGGAACCTAGCTGTGTTTTGTTCTCAATGCACATTCCAACTTCAGCTATCCTGCTGAAGCTGCCAGCACAGGAACAGTTTCTGCTGCGTATCCTGGCCTAAGTTGTTTTGTAACATGGACATATCCCCCTGAGCCTCAAAGTGAGACAGTCAAACTTATTTTACATAGATTGCCAAGTACACTTCAGAGAATTAATGGCTAGGTCTGCAGGTGGGCTGAAGATCCAGAGTTGACATGGCCATTAACCATTTTAAGCCTGCTTAACCATCTTATCCCTGCCAGTTGAAAAGCATCTGAAGGTTACACATAAATTAGCTGGGTCAGAACCCCCATGTATCTAATCCCAGAACAGGGTGTCTAGAACGATGTCCTTATTATGTGGAGATCATATAAAAGGCCAGAGAATTTGTTTTAGTATTCACTTCCAGAATTTGTTTTAGTATTCATCAACTTGCTTGCCTAAGAAAATGTTCTACTGATACTGTTTGTCAGTGTGTATTTCAACTGTTTGTTCATGTGTATTTCAAGAGCCATATACATAAATGGGACCTTTTAAAAACCTGCAAAATACAGCATGTGCTGCCTAGGAAAAGTAATCACTAACAAGACTGTATTCCTGGTGTTCTGCCCAAGGGACAGTTTATTTTTACTTGACTATGTGGATCAATTTTCTTTTCCTTTTCCCTAGAAGGCTCGCATCCATTTGTACTGGCCAGCAAGGGGTAACAGCTGCATTCGCCAACAAAGATGGTCTTCTGACTTTAGGTTTCTAGATAAGAGGTAGACAGTAAAATTAATGGGAAGAAACAGAGTATTATGTAAATACATGCTTTCATAGTAAAATGTATTATTTGATAATATGAAAAGGTGTGTCTTTTTACAGTTTCTTTGCTGCCCATTGAAGCAGAGACAAATATAAGAAGGAAGCAGAGAGTGTTGAGGCATTTTGTGGAATGAAGTGGAATATTGACCCTTGGTTGGTGTGTCAGGCTCTGATTTAGCATCACTGGCACACGAGGATTGGGAAGGAGTTAGTGTCCTTAAGCTGCACTGGCAGGCCCTGCTAGAGTGGCTTTGCATTGTCCTGCAGGCATTCTGGGCATGGTGATTTCATTTGGCAAATACCTGTTTAGGAAGAATTTAAAGCACTGGCATGTAACTTGGTCTCTTCCAACCCTCTGTTGTGCTCTCCCCTGTCTCACACTAAACTGTGTTTTATGGCATTTTACTACAGGGCTTGACATTGCTGTGGTTTTGGAGGGAGCAGTTAATAGCTTCTGCTGTGTGATGGCAAGAGATGAGGAAGGAAACACAGTGTACCCATTTTATCCTCACCTTATCTCTTGGGTCTGTGGCTTCCTCTGGAGGGTGGGTTTGTGGAGATTTTCCACTAGCACTCTAATCTGTCCTGTCTCCTTGGACTTCGCCCTGGCAGGGCAGCTCTGCTAAGCTCAGAGAAACACAAAGCCTAATTGGAAGGACCTATATTTTCTGCATTTCTTTTGACAGAAGCCAGCAGAACAAACATGTGCAAAGAAAATTATCTAGAATAAAAAAAGAAAGGTTGAGATGGAGATGACTGTTTGTACAGCTGTAGATGTCCAGCACTTTTCATTATGAGCTGTTCATATTTTCTGTTTCTGATTATAGGAATGACATTCCCTACATGAACGTAAATGTGAAGAGAAGCATGGATGAAATGAAAGTCTTTCAAACTGTATAAAAACTTCATGAATACCATGATCCAGAGCCAGACAAGAGTCCCTTTCTAATTAGATTCTGATATTGAGTCACTGGAATATGGAAGCAGAATCTAATACGAAACCAAACCAGTTGGCTAAAATAACAGGCTGTATTATTCTGTGGTTTTGATATATAGTTTTTCTCCCCATATGTTATGTTTCTACTGCAGTATGTATTTTCCACTTGTGGGCACTGCCTGAAAGCCTTCAGGTTCTAGTGCAATCTAGAGAAGTTTTCCTGACAGGAGATTGTAGAATTTGACCTTGACAGTAAAACTAGGCTTTAGTACATTTGCAGGCTAAAAGATTTGTCCCCATCTTTCTTATAGGCCTCCTTCAGGTACTAAAAAGCCACAGTAAAGTCTCCTCAGAGCCTTCCCTCTTCAAGGCTGAACAGTTTCAACTTTTTCAAGCTGTTGTTATAGGAGAGGTGTTTGATGCCTATGATCATCTTGGTGGCCCTCCTCTGGACTCACAAGTCTATGTCCTTCCTGTTCTGAGGACCCCAGAGCTGGTTGCAGTGCTCCAGGTGGGGTCTCATGAGAGAGGACTAGAGGGGCAGAATCTCCTTCCTTGCTCTGGTGGCCACACAGCTTTGGATGCAGCCCATGGTGTGATTGGTTTTCTGGGCTGTAACAGCAGTGCTCATCAGCAGTTTTACAGTTGACACCAACGATTGCTGCCCACAGAGTGATGTCTGAGAAAAAAAACTTTATCAGCATTATAAAATTAGTACTATCTTACCAATAAGAACAAGTTCATTCATGTGCATACATTTGCACAATAGAATAGTAAAAAAGTTGGAAAGTATTATTTTCTCATTGAGAAAATGGTACTTTCCAATAAATAAGTATGTAAAATAATTTTAAAAGTTCTTTCTGTTTTAACACTGTAATGAAGCTTCTGGTTTAGCATTACTATTCACTGGCCATAGCTATCACTGAAGGCTCCCTTCTGTACATTTTCTCCCAAAATGCAGGACAAACCTTGGGACATATTTTCATCTTTCTTTATTTACTACAGTGAAAACTGAAGAAGAAATTCAAGAACGGGTTCTAAAACCTAGAAAATATTATTTGTAGAAACAGCAAATCTGATGATTTTTACCTTCATGGCAGGTGAAGAGAGAATGTAAAGAGTGTGATAGTGGTTCCAGTAAAAGCTGCAGCAGTTCTTTCACTGATTTCAGTAAGGCTGGGTTTTACTCTGCTTTTACTTGGGAGCTTCAAAATCAACTCTGTCATTGTGCTTCTACTCAAATATCCACACTGTTCTATTTGGTAATGACTGTAAAGTTAGATCAAGATAGGAATTATAATAAAATTAAGTGCTTACATTGGGGAATATAATTTAAATGTCATAAATGCATATTTTCAGTAAGTAGAATTTAATATGCAATGTTTCTTGAAACAGGTCCCTCATTTGGAGAAGAAAATTAATCAGCTTTTGTGCAACAAATCCATTTGAAATCCAGTGTCTCCAAGGGTGTTGCACGTAGTTTCCAAGAACTGGGAAAAGTAATAGAATAGGAAAGGTACCACATTTTCTTCATGAGTCTTTTCACTGTAATGCTCATTACCCTGTAAACTTGACATTAATTCAGGCAGAGAGCAGTTTATTGTTTAACATCAGCTGAGAAATTATTTCTCCCGAATTTCTATAACGATTTTCCTAGGATAATTTAATTCGACATGCATCACTGTCTGACACTTTTTTGCCTGTCAGACCATGATAAACTCCGACCAACTCGAGTGTATCATTTAAGTAATAGACTTTTTAGGAGGACGGTAAATACTTTAATATAAGGTTTTGTTATGCCAGGATTCAGGAGCTTTGTAATGAGCTTTTGGGGATTTTCAAAAGGTTAACAAGATTTATATAGTGGGATGTTTTTGCATGAAGCTATGAATCACTCCATGATGGCTCTTATTACTTAGAAGCGTATTTCTGAAAATGCAGTTAAAAATATCACACTTGCTAAGTTCTAGGTTACAGACACTCTGGGTTAATTTTACATCATTTTTAGGTTCAAAATTTAATATTTTTAAAAGTGCTTTGTAAAAGTGCTGTATAAATACAAAAGCCTGGGAAGTAGTCTGGGAAACATTTTGTAATGGTTTAAATTTTATGCAATTCTTTAATATGTTGTGTTTCTTTCCAACTTACCTGCTGTTTTTTTCTGCAAAAGATCACACATTTTCAAAAAAAAAAGGGGAAGGAGGATCTGATTAGATTTCACAAAGAGCAGAGAGAACAAACTTTTTTTTTGTCATAGCAGTATTTTTTTTAGTTTTGTAGCCCAAAATTTACATTTTTGTAGCCCAAAATTTAATTACATTTCATTGTGTTAATGCTGATATGTTTTTTCTCTTTCGTTTTTAATGATCTATCAGTATATTTAGTCCCTTTCTGTTGTAGTTTTATTTAAGCCAGAACTGTTTCTTTTGTTAACTCATTTTTCTGAAATTTATTTCTGATGGGAGCAGACTGTTGTGTTTTAAATTTTGAGTGTAATTCTTAGACTGTGTAGCTGTGTTTCACTACTGGCATCAGCTAAGGAGAACTGCAAAGCGTTGTCAGTATAAAATGTACTTGTTCATTTTGCAGGCAAGAAGCTTTTAGAGTAGTTATTTAAAAGGAGCAAAAGGTCCATTTCTTCTAAGTTTTCTCCAATAGCCTGTAAAATAAAGCACTTTGCTGTGCTTGCCACAGGAGCTGCAGCCTGCCATTTTATGATCTTCAAAAGCCTGACCACAGCTGCTGTTCAGTTCTTTTGATAACTGTGTGTCAGAGTGATGAACTTAAAATACTTGTCCTTGGTATTCATCCCTGTATGTAGAGAGGACTTTTTTTTTTTTTTTTGTGCTAATTGTAAAGCTGTTGGTAAACTGTAGGATCAATCCAATCGGGCATTTTCCAGTTATTTCCATATAGAAATACCTTTTACATTCACTAAATGCACTTCTCATTATGTTCTTTAAAAGCATTAGATTTGCTGCAGTTCTGTTGTAAAAGAAGACAGATGTTTAAGGAAATGTGTAAATTTTGCCATACACAAAAGCCTTTCACTATTGTTTTTTTGTATTTCTGAAAATGGTTTAGAGCTGTACCAAGCTTGAGTTTATTGGAAGTTAGTTAAAAGAATTCTCTCCTCCCATCCCAGTTTGTCTTTCTTACTGAAGAAGCTTTGACTGCATTGTTTGGGCAAACTTTATTTGTTTATTTACCTTTTTTTGTCTTTAACAAATTACATATTTGTCAAGGCTGCTAGTTTTAGTACCTTTGTTTGTTTTACCTGACCATTACTCAAACCTCAGTCCTTCAATGGGAAGTGTTATTTCAAGATACTGGCTATCTCTTTAAGCAGTTTTAGAACCAAAGTGACTTGAACTGTTTCACCACCTTGAAAAAAGAAAAAGCTTCAATTATGTGCATGTATCCCCAAGGTTTTGTTAGCAAGCAGCAGCCAAATATACTGTCCATTCCCCAGTGGGAAGAAGTGAAAGGTCTCATGAGAGATTATGGAAAGACATGTGAATTGATTTGAAAACTCATGAGGAAAGTAATAGTCAGAATTAGGATTTTAGAAAAAGGTGGCAATGATCTTAAGTGATTTGTAGAAGTGATTTGAGTGATTTCCTAAATCATTTCACTGTAACTTACTTGTTTTTAAAGATGTGTTTTATGTATTTTGAGCCATATTCTGAAAATGGTGTTTTGTCTTCTCACTTTTATTTTAGTAGGTTTTCAGGCATTACAAGAATTATCTAACACAACGTGAAGAGAGTAAACATCCATTAACATTCCCGTATTCACACAAACAGTAGTCTGCAAAATGAGTCCTGGAGAGGTGGATTGCTGTCTGTGGGGAACTAAATAAATGTTGTTTTAAAACAGAGAGAGGTGGTTCTGCACATGAAGAGACAGACACTGGGATTCCTTGCCAGAGGGCGTTGTGAGTACAGAAAGTGTACACAAGAGTAAACTGGGCTGTAGTTCAAAGAGAGATCCATTGGGTATTGCTGCATTTTAGAAAGGGCACAAGGGCTCAGGCAGTCCCTTGGGCTGAGGAGTAGCTGGGGATTGAGACTCTTGGTGGGAACTCTCATATGTGCTTGCCTTGTTCTTACTCTTCCCTGGGTATCCACTTACGACTCCTGTTGGAGAACAGCAGCCAGGTGAGCCCTGGTGGTTCAGGTATAGCTTCTTCTCAGAAAAACTCCCTCACATTCATCGTGCAGATCTGTGAGAGGGAAGAATGCATTTAGCATCTATGGGGCTGTATTGGTTAGCACCACCGTTCTAGTTCCATGGTGTGTCCTGGCATTTTACTGCTTTCCCCCATATAGCTTTGGTCATTTATTTCTTTTGGTAAGTTTGTTTTATCTGTAGCTGCTACAAGATTCTGTATTGGTCTATGTAATTCCTGTTCATTTCTCAAAAGACAGGTTTTCTGAGAGCTCTTTACATACCAAAACCCTGAACCCTGAACCGTTTGCTTCTCTGTGCTGAGAACCTGCCTCGGTTAACTTACAGATGAACTGCCATGATCTTCTGGGTATTCTATTTCTCTGATTAATTTTTTCTCATGTTTAGAAATTTGAGCATAATGTCAACCCCAGCTCTTGATAAGTATATGTGTAATATTACTTTAAAAGTTAATGGAAATTTAACATGTTTTTAAAAAGTGATTGCACTGATTCACAGAGAAGCTCATTAAGAAATATTAAGAGCAAGGATAAAGCTATTACACTCTTTATTACAAGTTTCCTAATATTGCCATTTCTTACACATTAGAAACTGTTTACAAAGTTTATTGTAATTATCTCTGCACTCTTCTTTCATGGTGATTTAAATAGAACATTGGAAATACTGAAATTTAATCTTGAAATCCAGATTCTAAAATGTAATATTTAAATATTTTATAATATTGCCACTGCTAAAGCAGGTAGCAGGAGAACAGTCCTGGATTAAATAACCCTGGCTGTTTACTTCTACAAGCATACACATACTCACAGGTTTCTGAAATATTGAAAACCACCTAATGGTTTCAGTAGACATTGCTCGTCCTAACTGTTACAGTTCCTTTCACTCTACAATTTTTTTCTTATAGGCATTGTAGTTTTTATATTTTAAAAATTTAGAAAAGAAATCATATTCTCAAAGGTTTTATTTAGCACATTTACAGAGGCAGAATTTTTGCATATTTAAAAAGAGTCTGGCTAGTCTGTGTGAGCTGGGCTCTATCCTTCTGCTTATTCAATGATCATATGAGCCTAGTTTAAAAGTTGTGAAACTCAATTGTTTCCCTCTTTTATAA
Source organism: Leptocoma aspasia (assembly GCA_013399835.1). NCBI lineage: Eukaryota > Metazoa > Chordata > Aves > Passeriformes > Nectariniidae > Leptocoma > Leptocoma aspasia. The sequence continues at coordinate 2,629,611 of VXAX01003646.1, read as the reverse complement.
TGAAGCATAAGGAGAAAATGCTAGGCTTTTTTTTTGGGGGGGGGAGAAAATTAAACGATAGAGAGAAAAGAGGAAGAGGAGAGAAGAATCAAAATAAATGAAAGAAAATAAAATGCTGTGAACTGACAGCAAGAATAATGACCAGAAATGAAACGTTGGCCTTATCTGGCACAGATGGTTTTGTCTTTCCCAGCACAAACAAACATGAAAACTTTACATGCTTTTACTTACAGTTACTTTGTGGGGTTTAAGATGCTGGAACAAAGTATGAATCAGATCTTAACTTTACTGGGGACATGTCCTTTAATTGTAGCTTGGTTGCTTTTTTCTTTTTTCTTTCAAGTCATCAAATAAAAATCCTCTAGTTTTATTGGACTGGGTCCATAAAAAGCTTCATCAACCTACTGTGCACCCCTCAGTCCTAATCCTGATTACATTTGCTTTAGCTGATCTCTCTGAAGCCAACCCACTTCAGTGTCCTTATATGCTTGCATACTTCAGTGGCAAAACAAAAAAACCAAACCAGTGAAGTGCTGTTGTCTTTGCTGCTCTTTTTTCAGTAAACCTCAAATATCCAAAAAGGCAAAACTTTATGATGTATGTTTTGAAATCAAGTAAGTTAATGACAATTCAGAGATCTCTAAGTTGCCTTCCTACTTGCCACTCTTTTGATCAGCTGCAAATTAAAATACCGTATAGAGAGAATTTTCAGTAGAAATTCTGCTGTGAGCAGTTTTGGAATGTAAAGTAACCTTTTGTTGTTAGAGGAAGTGTCTTTGTAACTGGGAAAACAGCAAACCTCTGACATCCCAGAACTGTTAATTTACCTTTTGCCTAAGTGACAGCCTGTTGCTGAGGGTGAAAAATAAATGTTTGCATTCCCCCAAAAAGTGTGAGCAATGTAGTCAGTCTATGAGGAGCAGGGACTGATTGCCTGTGTGGTCACAGCAGCTTTCACCACCAATGGATCTAGCTGTTAGTTGGAGCTACTGTGGTATAAAGCAATAATTGTAATAATAGTAGTGCAAATCCAGCCTTGATTGCAACAGGGCAGATCCCAAGCAAGGAAAATTAGTGTAGCTCTCAGGGCACAGCAGGGGGAATTCAATGCAGTGCCTCTAAGGTTGTTGTGAGCACGGGGATCAGGCACTCTTTCAGTGTGCTTTTTGGTCCTATTTTGTGCACTCTGAGTTTTTGTCAGGATCAGAGTTCAGGGTTGGTATACAGCTCATTCCAGCAGGAAGCACTTTCCTCCTGACTGGCTGGCTACCACTTTCCATCTTTCTGGAGAAACAACTTAATGCCTCCCTTCACTTGAGGGAGAGTTTTTTGTGTATTACTTCTTTGACTGTTGTTGGCAGATACTAGTAGAGAATTGGGGAAAAAACCCACATAACTGAGATGAAAATGAATTAATTGTTCTGTATTTTTTTTTTGTAGTCCTTTATGTACTGACATTCAGATAACACTGCATGTCTGAGAACAGACCAGTCTTTACAATTACCCATTCAGGAGTATTTGCTTTGGTCTGTAATAAAAGAATTCTGAGGGATTCCCCTTGCCTATCCTTTTAGTTAAGTTTAATGGGCAGTTCATCTGCTCAAACTTTTCTCCTATAAAAACAATCTTCCCTTTAAAAAAAACCTTCTGGTGGGAATTTGAGGAAGTCTTTTGACCTGTTGACTGCTGAGGTGCCAGTTATTGCTACAATGTGCATTTTGAAATTGCTTGATGATTCCTTGATGAGAAGAACTTGGCCCTGCTTGTTAGTCCCTCTTAACTCTGAAACAGGGCCTGTATTTTTAGTCATGGTTCATCCCAGTAGGCTGTACTGCTTCCTGCCTTGATTATAGCCATTTTAACAGTAGCTAGAGGGAGAGACGCCTCTCTTGCAAGTAAGAAGTGGATTACAAAATTACGTTATCATCGTTTATTAAAGATTTTGGGTTAGCAAGACCAAGATCAGATGCAGGAGATTTCAACTCTGTTTTTGTTTAAAAAAAAAAAAAGCCTTTGAGAAATTCAGGCAGTATATGCTAGAGCTAATGGAGTCGAATAAATAATGTAGTCCTCTCATGGAAATAATTTAACATTATAATAAGATGAATGGTAATTTAAGACATAAACATCTGCTGTGCCACAGTGTATGAAGTACAAGAAAAGAAGACAAAATATAAGAGCCCTCAGTGCAACTTAATCTTTGACTAGCAAAAGTTGAATGTGTAATGTCCCTGGTGACTGAGGAGAATTTGTGAAATAAAGTGGAAACTTGTAAAATTAAATGAACTGTAGCTAATATAGCAGACAAAAGAGTGAGACAAATTTCAGAGGGAACTAAAAGGAAAAGAGAGGATATAGCTTCTTGATGTTTGGCTATCCTTGGTAAACTCTGCCTGGGTAAATTCCAAATGATAGAAACTGTAATAGAATCAATTTCTCCTCATAGTTTAAATGTGTCTATAATCATATTTCAAAGTCCCACAGATGCTTTGCAAACAAAGAAATTGGAAAATATGTTTTGATTTTATTATTTAAGTTATGAAGGGTTTTGGAGTTCCTTGTTAAAGGTAAAAATCTATAAGCCCTGTGTGACACCATCTCTGAATCCTTGGGGAACAGAATTTTTACCATAGTCATAGATGTATGAGTTTTAATTAAAATCAAAGGTAACATAAATCCTCGTAGGCTAAAAGACAGCAAAGATGGCCTTTAATATCAAAGATAAATTTGTGGAAAAGGTATAGAAAATTTTGCCTAATGAGATTGAACAGCCTGGATTGAGAATCACTAATCTTGAGGACTAATAGCAAGACCTGAGTAACTGAGGATATAACTGACTTTTCTAAACAAGGTCAAGAATTGTGTTGCATCACTGGCCTACTCAAGGAGCTGACAAAGCATGGATCTATTTATGAGTGTATTATAGAAATGCCTATATTTTTAATATATATATTGCACATGCCTGACTCTTGCATTTTGTGAAGTTATCATCCATGCAGGGAGATAATTAGCATGTGAAGGACTCAAGAGAGAGTAGCCTTGTACTGAACCAGGTACACTGTTCGAGGTTATGCAAAGTCCAGAGGAAGGGTGGGTTGTTGTGCACAGTTCCTCTTTCTGCCACAGAAAATGAAGTGTCTAAGTTCAGATCTTAGAGGGAAGTTCTCAGTTCCCAGAGGGTCTTATCAGAGAAATCCTATCTCTTCCTCTGAGTTTAAATTTATGAAGTCAAGAGAACATCAAAGTGTTCAAATTATGAAAAAAAGTTTTATATTCTGTTCTTTTATATTTTTTTAATTGCCTAGTATTTCTGGGTTACTTTCACTATTCTATTTTAAACTGATTATCCTCCTACAAGTGATATTCTCTTGCCATATTACCTGCATTTATAATTAGTTTTTAATTTTACTTAGAAAATGAAGTCTGAACTAAGAGCAGATCTATAAAGATAGAAGTAAGTAGGTAAGGGCAAATTATATAGGTAACTTACCTGCCCTTTGCATTGAAGTCCATAATGCCAGGTACTTTCTCAAATTTGTGTTATTGATGTCCAGCTGAGATACAGTGAGTAGAAGAAACAGACTTGTAGCTGCAAACGTCAGGTGAGCTTGTATTCCTAGCAGCAAAAAGGTGTTTACATCTAAAATTAAATAGCATACTGAGGAAAGCTTTATGTACATACAGGAATTAACATAGGATAACAGTATTTAAAAGTAACCATGATTAAGTTTTCTGAATTTGTCCTGTACTAACAATATTCCACTTAAGAGAAGTCCTGAGACAAAGATTCAGAAACAGCAATATTATGATAGATCTGGTAATTGAAATCACAATTCACTTTGAATCATTTTTTTCTGGAAATTAATGACTTCGCATGCCCTTATTTACTAATATGTTACTTTACTGAGTGAAATGTATGTAAAATTAACCTCTTAGATTGATTAGAACAGCAGAATCTTACTATGATTAAAACCACTGTGGGTGTCAGTCATCAAATGTCTGGAGTTTGCTATTTTCTTTATGCAAGCTAAACAGCTATTTTGTATTTGAATTTTGTTACATATAATATAAAATAAAATAATTTCTTTAAATATAGAATATGATCTTTGACGGGTCATTTCTACCAAATTTAGTAGAAATTTAAATTACTTAAATTAATTTTATTTTTGCTGCCCAGAAATAGAAATTGGGCTATGTTTAGTTTCACAAATTTGTCAGCTAGTGGTATCTCAGTTTCTTCTATACCAAAGAATAAGCAGTGACCAATTAGATAAAATCATGCAGCTTTGGTATTGTTCATTATCCACACTGGAGCCAAGTGTCCTTGCTCCTGTGATAAAATTAGCATCTCTGATACTCCACTGTGACCACAGGCGGAGAAAGGCAGTAGGTAGCAAAAGCGGAACTGCTAAGCATGCCCACATAAGAATGTCACACTTAGGTAACTGAGTGTCCCTCAGGTCAGCCTACGATAAGAGCAAAGTCAAACAAGGCTGAATCCTTGATGTTTTGTGTTTTAAGTATCTGAAAATTGTTCACGACCAGCCTCGACCTACAAGACCTCAAATGATCATATGAGCAAGGCAATAAATCGGTGCTAACTTGCCCTGGGGCCCATGTTGTAGTTGTGATGTTGTGAAAGTTGCATCTAGTGTTAGGCTGCCCACATAGATCTGCCTGCTTTTTCAGGATTCTCAGACAGGAAAATTTTATATTCACTTTTACCGAAGGGGAACTATGGTGGCTGAATGGGCATGGCTGAAGGGTTCTGCATCGTATCAGTGCAGTCCAGTGGAGATGCACGGGAATACCACAGCATCAGGAGAGCTGGGGAACCAGTTGCTTTCCAAAACTCCACACCTGAGCAAGATTTTGGCAAAGCCAACGGTTTGTAGCCCTGCAGTATTTGCCAAATATCCAGGACGCGGCCTCCTGTTGTGGGACAGACTGATTCACCTTCCTGACAGAAATCAGAAATGGAATGTAGTGGGCATAACAGAAAATCGTTTCTGTAGGAAAAGACACTTCAAAAATTATGATATCCAGAGGAATGGACAGCAGCTTTCACAATGCCGACATGCTTCAACTTGGACTAGTACAATTTTACAGCCAGGCCATACAAAAGCAAACTTTCAAATCATGTCAAGTGCTCAGGAATACCAAAAAGAAGAAAAAAAGTGTAAAGGTAACTGATGTTGTCATGCAGAGCACAGCAAATGCTGTATTTAGAAAAAATATAAACAAAGCAAAACCAGGTTATGTCTTTCTTTACTGTCAGGGGTTTGGCCATTGGTAAAAGCATTATTATGTGGGAATGTTTTCTAGCTACCAAGCATTTTTTTTTTTTAATCAGTGGTAATTATGGTTTTTAGTTTTCTCTTCTATTTAATTTCATAGCTTTGTGAAGAGCCATTATGACAATGTGGTAAGTACTTACTGGGGTTTTCTGTGTGATACCTAATACAAAATAATATCTCTTATTTTACAGCTTTAAAAAAGTATTTATCCCTCTGTTTATGACCTTTATAAGCTGATCAAAAATCTTTTCTGAACTTGGCCTTTTTTTATAAAGCATATCTTTGATACAATTAAAAATGCAAAGACAAAAGAAAGCATTCTTTTCTACTTTCAGGGTGTTCAGCTCTCACCTGTGACTGTGTTGTTTGCCTTCTTTCTTAATATTAATCACACCCAAAGCCTCAGTAAGTGCATGTAGAGAGTTCAAGTAGGACTTCTTATTAGGAATATTCTCTTCCTCACTAGTCAGGAGAATAAACAATTTTCTCTGAGGTAGGTTGTTTTGTTCACATCAGCACAGCATTGAAGGAATTCCTTTTAAGAATCACAGTTGCTAAGGTATTAGCACAAATGTTGTGCTTAAGTTATTCTTATTCCTCTTTAAACTTGGATAAATAGTTCTTCATTGCTCTTCGCCTAAAAAATGTATATTGAGAGGGGGGGATTACAAGTTGTTTTCTTTTACTTAAGTCTTGCGTCACTCCAGGAAGAAAGATTACAGTGTCAGGCAGGATATCACCTCATGAAAAAGTTAAACTGGTCTAAGTACCTGATTTCTTTAGATTTAGTTGTGCTTTACCTCAGAATGCCTCTTTGCTAACAGATGTCAGGTGTTGATCGCTTTAACGTCTTACTAAGGGCTGTCAGGAGGCTACCAAACCCAGACAGTCCCATCCAGGAGCCTGTTAATTATGTTATGTCAAGCTAAATTAGCCTGTTTTCTGCTTGGTCTTATTTTTGAACAAATGAAACTTCTTACCTTGATTTTTTCATGTGAAGTTGAGGCAGGGAATGACTCAAAAAAGGTACATGTTTTAAGTATTGGCCATTACTTTCTCAAGAGATAAGCTCTGTAATTAACTGATGTCTGCTAACAGGGTCTTCCAATTATGATATATGGGGAGGCTTAACAAACTGGGTTGTCTGGGTCACAGGTCTATAATTAGTCTTAGTAATATTTGTTTAGGGACCATCTTAAAAGTTGTCAAACTATTCATGAATTTTGTTTGCCCATTTGTTGGCCAACATCTCAAGGAGCAAACACTTTCTGATGAGACCATATCCATGTCACGAATACTGCAAGAAAAAGCAAGCACAAACCCTGGAGGAGTTCTGATCAGAAAAGAGCAAGCTCCATTCTCTTTTTACCAAATTTATTCAAGGTGTCAAAAATATTTTGAGGGATAACTGGAATTGTAGTGAATCTGAACGTTTAAATATAAACTATGACATTCTTTGTTATTCAAGCAGACTAATGAGTCTGAAGTATTTCAATAAAACGCACATCACACTGGCATTTTATGAGTCACAGACAAATTTAGTGTCATGTCATAACCGAGGTACAGTGGGTTTTGTGAGAGGAACAGTTTTAGAGAAATAACTAACTTGGTACACGTGGAGAAATGAGGTGTACTGTTGTCTAAGTAAGATTTTCATTTCCTTTGTACCACAGGGCAGCTAGTTTGAATCTTCCTGCATCTGTTGCAAACCCAAGGAAATAATTTTATGTCAGAAAGGTTTAGCTTTTCTTCCTTCAACTGCTATTATAAATGTAGCATAGACAAAATGATGGTTTTTTTAATGTCTTATCTTCCACTGAGACCTACTCCAGGAATTGTCAAATGCTGTTGTGACTTTTCATCACTAGAATTCCATAATCCTACCTACCTTATGATTTAGTCACAAGTAGAGTTTTCAAAATAAGATAAACACCATGAAGAGTTAATTTTCTGTTCTTGTAAATGCTTGTTATTTTGGAGTCTGATATTTGAGGTTTTCTTAGCTTAATCTCTAACAGTAAGTTTGTGTAGTCATACTTCTGAGGGACCATTTTGAGTCTTTGATCATAGCACATAAAGTGAATGAATAAGGTGGTGCAAATACATACATTAAAGCAAGATGGTAACTCATTGTGTTGGCACTGAGATAGTTGTATTTGACAACTTATGTGTGTTGTAAAAGCTACATTAGTAGTTTTGCTCAAAAGCTGTTGCAGTTTTCAATATATTTTCCTTATGATATGAGAAGGTCTGTCTGGGATGTAGCCCATGTTATGAAAGTGCAGATTTGTGTTTGCTCAGAAAAGCAATGATCTAATTTCTTTTTTTTTTTTCTTTCCCCCAAAACCATCAGACGTGGCTGAGACAATTCAAGCAACAGTAAAATCTAGAAAATAGGAAATGTAACAGTTGTTTTGTAATGTGTAAAAATTTGTTTTACAAAACTAGGAACTGATAATATAGGCATGCAAAACTGTGAGGAGTTCAGAACGGTATGTTTAATCTTTGCAACTACATGTTTAGATGTGCATAATTTTTTTACTAAATCTTGAATTTTTATTCATCTTTATGCATGAAGTCTGAACGGCAGCTAATATAAGATCCTTACATTTGGTCCTTCAGAAGTGGCACTCTACCCTGATTTGAATGCTCTGCAATACCTCCCACATTCCAACACTGCCAAACCTTTTAGAATGGTGTGAGGGGCCCTATCTGCAGCATTGCGATACCCAGGACTCTAGACCAGGGGTGCACAGTTTGGAAAAAGTCAGGAGAATAGGACTCTTGCAGGTAATATTCCACAGCAGATTAAATTGCACTGCGTGATACTTCTTTCTTCTGTGTCAGGGACCTCTGTTGGTTGAGCTGTAGCACCCAGAGGGTCATCCCCAGGATTTTTTGTCTTTCCTTAACATTTTCGTGGGTTCATTTTGGTGGGTTTTGTAACAAAGCTAAGTCACAAGAAAAGTAAGTGCCTCTTAATGGGGGTATTTAATTGTTTGTAATTAAAAGTCTCAGTCATAATTTGTAAAACAGGAGTTAATGAAGAGCTCAATGGTGCAGTGTAAGGCGGTCTCTTCTGCAGACTCCCCCTTTCAGGCGTTCGCAGCCTGATTTCTGCCTAGCCAGTTAATGTCACTGACTGCACTAGACTTATTTCTGATTTACACCAGGGTGGGTATATAAAAACCTTTGGGGCATTCCAGGCACAAGTTCAACAAATAATTCCTGCCTTTTTTAGAACAATGGACTAACACCTTAGACTGTGAGAGGCTTAAGCTTTGGATCCTCTGTCATTACAATATCAAAATTTCTGTTTTATTCCTAGCCTGTTTGCTCAAATTGAAGGGTTTATTCTGATGGTGATTGACTTCCATGTGTTCACATAATCAGAGACATGTGAACCAATAAAATTTCAAGTGTGATATTACATTGCTGGAGGCAACAAAAGCTGAACATGACATGATGTAAAGACACAAATATTCAAATTGGAATACAAACCAAAAAAAACCTGTTGTTATTATTCTACTCTACTTTCAGACTTTTGATAAAGACACTGTCTGACTGTCTTGTATCAGACAATTTAATTCAAAGGTGTACATGAAATGAACCTACAGGATTGGACCCTAAAAGATTAAAATGAAAATATTTTAAAAATATTTCAGTTCTTAAAATTTTTGCAGTGTTCTTTGAACTGATTTGTTTCCAAGGGAACAACAATCTGCAGAGCTCTAAATCTCTTTAATAGTAGCATATCACAGGTAAGAAACCCACATTCCCTGGGAGTGTTCATAATTTTTTTTGTTTGTTGGAAAAGTCTTACATTCAATTTTCATTTTTTCCCTCATCCTTCACAGTTTCATGTAATTTAATTTCCTTGCAATATTAAAGGAACTCTTGACAAAAATAGTACATGTGACAGATTTCTAAGCATTATTGATATTGCAGTAGAAAATAAGAAATGTTTGAGGGATTTATTTTGGAACAGAAAGTAAGTCACAGGCTGTGCCATGTTGAAGTACCATTTCCTCAGCTGCTATCCTGGCTGGAACAGCTCTGTCTACACAAGGTTTCAATTCCGTTTAGTTTTTCAGTAACAAACCTAAATCCATTCAGAGGGGGGAAAAAACAAGAGAATAACAGATTCGTGGGAATTTTGACTTTGCTGGTGGGGAAAATTCTCACTAAGAATTTAAAGCCCCGCTCTCCAAAGCTTTTCTGGGTGGTGTAAAAGTATCTAGGTATTGTGCTCTGCTAACCTGTAAAAAACAGCCTCACCTCTGTGGGAGCTCTACTTAAATTCCAAGCTGAGGTACAGGAGATCCTCATTAAGTTGTCATGTGGTAGATGAACAACCCAGGTATTGTACTTGGGAATGTTTTATTGGGAGTGTGGAGAAGTAAGCTCAGCAAGCTGTATGTGTTACGTACACTACAGTATTACTAACCCATCACCTCAGTGGGAATGGTTTGGGGGTTTTGGTATAAACAGCTATTGCAGAATTTCTTGAATGAAACACAGGCATTTTTAATGAAGGGCTGAACATGCATTATTGAAAAATCCGATTTTTCATGAGACATGCTTTTTATCACAGACAAACTCACTGTTTATAAAATCTAGATGGTGGGCCTGAACAAAAATGGAAATTAACTTTTATTGTATGCCTTTTCATGCTTTATTTTACAGTGGTATTTCTTGAGTTAGACAATGGTAAATGAATGAGGGTTCATTAGGGTTTTACTTGTTGGATTTCAGTAACTGTGATCTTAATGAAATAAAATGTTTAAACTATTAGAGTTTTAGGAGAACAAGTTCATTTTGGAGGCAACTTCATTGACTTCAGTAGCACTTATCTCAATAGACTTCAGTTTGACTTACCAGATGTATTATTATTTTATGAGCAAGTTAATAAGAAATGCACGTTAAAGATGCTTCTTTTATAGTTAGAGAGGGAATAAGAACTCCAAGTATGAATTTTAACTTCTCTGATCATTGGAAGGACTTGGTAGTTAATTAGACATTAGCTGGAAATGCTGCTTATTTAGGTAGGTTTGTTACAGCTGTATGTTGGAAGGGAAAATGTTTCTCTGTTGGCTGTTTTTATTAGTCTGAAATATTTAGCAATATCAGATAGGGAAAAATATGGATATGTCATCCCCAGTTCTTACCTATTGCATGGAACGTTTGAGGACTATTTAAGAGTATGTTCATCAAGATTGTTAGATGTATGCTTAAGATCCTAGAAGAAAAAGGGCTGAGTTGCACAGTAATTTTGGCAATCCTGTAGTTTAAAATGAGTGAAACAAGAAAGCTCTCATTATCAAATCAGTAATAACTAAGCTCCCTAATAATAAGAACAGATATTAGAAAGGGATATCAGTTTATTACTGACTTCACAAGTTTTTCTGTATCTTAGCTGTGCTGTAAAGAAAAAACACATTTTACCTCATAAAAAACCAAATAGCAGTTAATACAAGTTAAAAATAAAATAATTTTTTCAGATTAAAAAAGAATGGCTGATTTAAGAAGGTATGTTAACCATACTGAAGTTTGGGGTGTATTAAGCAATTGAAATATCATACAGTTTTTGTTGTAGTGGCATTGTCATGTTCATAGTTCATAGGTGAGCCAAAATGAGCAAAAAACATTCCTTCCTTTCCTCGCTCTGTTATCAGAAAAAAAGCTCTTCTAAAAGTACTTCATGACTGAAACAGAAAAGATAACAAAGCAGAATAGCAAAGCAATTAGCTTATTGATAATATTTAAGCAGTGCTCTTTTTGCTGATTATATTATTTTGAAGTTTCCCACCTGTTGAACTCAATAGAAATTACTTCTTGAAATCACTGAAGTTTAGAAAAGCCGCTTTCCCGTAAATTCATTACCAGGCAGTGGGGAGGATTGTGTATGTGTGGAAGGCTGGAGAGATTCATGCATGTAATTCTGTAAAACAAAATCAATAAAGCTGATGACAGATTAAGTTGCTAAATTTTGTAACACTAGACTACTGTTTGGGTCATCAGCACAGCACTATTGGATTTTCTATGGTTTAATGCTGAAAAACAGGATTATTGATTTTAGGATTTTCAGCGTATCCCCTCTGGGAGTTCTTAAGCAGTCTTTATAATTCTTCACACTTAAGTTGACAACTGCAGTGACATAACTGTGTCCTTGCCTTAGTAATAGTTTTCTAATCATATTGGAAAAGGCTAGAAATGGTTTATAAAGTGATTATTCCAGACAGACAGGGGAACAGGAGGGTTGTCAGGATGTCGCTTCTTTGTCTGGTGGTCATTGCTACCTGACTGCCATCTTCACTTGGAATTAACTTACAGTCACAGATTAAGACCTTTGACTGTCATAAATCTGCTTCCCAATATGTTTGACTGGCAGGGGAGTTCACAAGCCGTCCCCATATAAATAGGATTTTAGCACATCAGGTGCTGCTCCGAAGTAAAACGGGCTGTTTTGCAGTCGACTTTGTTGGTGTATATTCATTGCTCCTCTCCCGACCCATGTGTATGCATGCCTGCGTGTGTATGCATGTGTGTGTGTACGTAAAGTAGAAGCTGAGATAGGCTAACAAAATGAACTACTGTATGCAAGAAATATATGAAGTGCACCCAACTGCTGGTAGCAATTGCTACATGCAGTCCACTGATTATTGCACATATATCGAAGACAATCAGGGTTACAGCAGTTGTGATGCTCAGGTCCTGCACAGTAACAACATATATATGGAACAGGCCTGGGCGGTGAATCAGCCTTATACCTGTAGTTACCCTGGAAACGTGTTTAAAAGCGAGTACTCTGACATGGACATGGCCCTGAATCAGTACAACCAACCTGAATTTTTCACAGAAGAAAAACCTACTTTTTCTCAAGTGCAGTCGCCATCGTACTCTCAGAAGAAAGGTAGGGGCATTTTATTTAAATAACAAAAAAAATAATCTCTGTTTTTGTTTTTGTTTTGCTTTAAACTTACAGTTGCATCAGTTGGCTCAGATGCATCTTTGAATGTGAAGGCTGCCTGTTCAAAATTAAAAGCAGCAGTAACATAGGTTGCTAGGTGATTTTGTAAGGTTTTTGGTGAGCGATGAGGATTTCCAAGCACTTTTTCTTAATCTATAAGAGCCATTTGCAAATATATTGTTTTTTTCCCTGCTTTCCTGGGCTATTAAGTTCCTTTGCTATTCACCAGTGAGCTCGATAAGAAAAGTTTCTCTCCTGAAATGTCGTCATTATATATTCTGCATCTTAAAGCTATATTTTCTGGTTACGTACAAACTGTGTAAGTCCGTGTTTTCAGTAAATGTGAACTCTGTTTGCTCAGCAACTCAAGCAAAAGATTTTGAAAATAGGACTGTAAATATGTATGGGAAAATGATTGTGTTTGAGTTACTGTCTTCTAAGTGAAAACCTCAGGTTTCTGATTATGCAGAGCAAAAAAGACTGAAAATTCAGGAATTTATGAGTTCAGGAACCATCTATGCAGGAAAGGTGACTTTGCATCCAAAAGGTTGATCTAATCAATATGTTTGTGAGACAAATGCAATGTCTGCTCCCTAGGGGTTAAATCATTGCTGTTTTTTAGAATTTATTCTTTTGATTTCAAGTAAGCAAAGGAGATTTTAAAAGAGCCCAAAATACTAACAAACACTTGGAAATGTTTTCAGTGTTGTTTGTTTTGAACTCGGTAACCCAACTAACGCATACAAAGTATACGTTCTCTGTGTTTCTTTAAAATAACATTATTAAAGAAGAAAACCAAACTGTATGTTACACCAAAATAATGTCCTTTTCTGATCAGACCAGATTTTCTGTATGCAGTTTTCCAAAATCCAGATTAATCTGATGTAACTAGAGAAATAAAGAAAACACGATTTACTACTTTTGAAGTATCTTTGTAGTGAAAAGTAGACTGTTTCTTTTTATTAACTACATGGAAACTGAAATATTTTCCTTTGGGCAGAAAATATTCATTAACCCTTGATGCAATAATTTTCTATGATTATTAGAAAAATGTCTTAATTTTACACATTGAACAGCATCATATTTCATAATGAAGAAAATTATTTTTTAAATCCTTCTTGGAAGCTGTAACAACATGATCAAATTGCAGGCTAAATGTGGTTGTGGATAATGCATGTTTTTGTGTTGTGCAACATTTTACATGCTTTTTAAGGCTATTTATCTGTTGTTGGGTTTTAATTAATGAATTCATAGCCTTTTAAGGCTTCTCCCGTGTCTTATTTTTGATTAAAGAAAAGGTTTATCTCAGGATTGACTTAGAAAAAACAAAGACTTGCTGTTGCAAAGTCACTGAAGGAATACATTTTTCATAATGTTAAAGGTTATAAATAATACTTAGTACACCTAGATCAGAGCTTTAAGTTATTTCAGTACTCAGACACCCGACATCTGCCCTGTGTAAAGTTTTTGAACTTCTTTGTTTGAAAGAATACAGAGTTGTTTTTAAAAGCTGCTTGTATGCCCTTATTTTCTACCACCTCAGTCTCACTAAGAAATGGCAATGAATTTCTGTGGAAGCCAGCTCTCAAGCAGGCTTTTAATTGATCATTCACAGAGACTGAGCAACGTGTTTTGGGATTCTTTAGAGCCTTATTACTGTCATAATCAATAAAAAGTGGCCTCCCTTCTGTCAAACCTTTGCAAATGTTGAGTTTGTTAAGCAGAAGAGATCTAAAGTGTGTGGAACATGTGCATCTCCTCTTTTTTTCTTTTCTTTTTTTTTTTTAATTTCCATCTTTTAAGCAAGCTATCGTAAAACTAACAAATCTTTTAATCCTGTCCTAAGAACAGAAGGCTTTTCACAGGGCATGTGTGTCTGTATTGATCCAGAATTGATTGGGGGAGTGAGTGAGTTTGTTAGAGAAGCCTTGGTAATAGCCCATTAAAGCAAAATTAAGTCCCTAAACAGGTGTTCATAAGGAGTCTTGATTGTTGCAGTTGGTATTTTTGTTAGTCCCCTGAAATTTGTTAGTCCCCTGAAAAAATCATAATCTCAATAATACGCTGTTCAAATCAGATTGTACTTTACAGTAGCACATGGAGTCATTTCCTATCAGAACTTTTGCTAGTTACTAAATGGTTGAAGTCTTGTTTTCCCTCTGAGAAGAAAAAAAATCAACATTTTATATGTTGAAAAGCTTACAATTTGTAAAAGGGTATTTAATTACTTCTCTATTTTTATGTCACTTTGAAAGAATTCAGAAAATAACTTGAAAAACAACAGCCAAAGACCCCAGCAATGTGTCACTAAGGGAAAAAAATAAGCATTTATAAAGCATAGCCAGTTATTCTAAATATCAGAAAGCTGCTTCAGTTATTACGGTACATTAAAAACTATTATTTCCTGACTATCTGTCAGAAATTCTGATGAAAGGATTAACTTTGAAAGAAAAGAATTGTAGTCCAGAAAATCAAGAGGTGGAGATGTGAGTTTAGCTTTGCATCTACTTGTTGCTCCATTGCCTTTTGTGCTCTGGTGTATGCTGTTAAAAGGTGACAGTACAACATTTGTGCAAGAGCTTACTGTTTTATTAAGGAAGCCCTTTCGGACCTGATCCTGCCCTAGGAAACAGGCAGCCAGAGACATTTTGTTTTCTGCGTAGCGCTGTGAAATCTGATAAGCAGAACAGCTCCTCATCATGAGAACGAGGTGCTATTCTCAGTTCTTTGTCCCAGAGAGCTTAAACTGAAATATTTTTTCCCTCATACGGTGCTGCCAGCCGTGGTGAGCTTGCAGCAGTGCCTGCTGGGTGGGTGATGCTCAGGGGGAGCCTGTGCCCCCCTGCCCCTGTGCAAAGGCTAAGCAGACTGGCAAAAATGTCCATGGATCTACTCACACCACCTATGCTGTGAGGAGGAGATAAGGCAGTTAGGAAGATACAAGAGAAATATGTACAGGAGTCCAGAAATGTCAGTCTCCCCACACTAGGTGTCTGCACAGTGTTTTGGACATTTTGACAATATGGGAGAAATGTCTGCAAAGTTAAAACTGGGATGAGAGTTGGCTTTCACTTTCCTTTGCATGGTAATTTCTTAGACAATCTTAATGAAAGATGTCCACAGGTGTCTGTGAAGTTAGGCTTTAACTTCAGATTCTGTGGGGCAGTGAGTAGTAAACAGAGGCTGCCCCCCAAACCAAGGGTTTGCAGGGGCGAATTTTTGAGTTTAGGCTCTAGCAGAGCTGGCTTCTCATCACTGCAGTTCACCTTGCTTCCCAGATAGCAGTGAGATACCAGTGAGGTTAATGGCATGTTTTGAAGGGCTCTTGGTATGGTGGGAGAACGAGGCTTTGGAAGTTGTCATTATTGTTATTTTTGTAATTGTATTTGCCATAATTATTTCTCTTTATATTTTCTCAGGCAATTAACATGCAGCTTAGAATACATAGTATACGAGTGCTAGAGTATGCAACTGAATTAGCCCAAACTGAGTTCTCAGCAGTGTGAGAACATTAGGGTACTTTCTAAATAGTTAAGAAAAAGTAACATGAAGCTTATGCCAAAACATCATCTCGTCAATGCAGGGAGTGTGTGTGAATATAATTGATTTACAGAAACGTTGAGAATTTGTCCTCCTGGCCTTTGCAGCAGAGCAGCTCCCAGTATGTTAACAATTATTCAAGCTTAAAAATACTAATTTTGCTCTTGACCACCCATCTAAGGAAATAGCATTAAGAAAAATTGCGTAATCCATTGCATAAATCATTATGCATTTGGAGTTTTGTTTCTTTCATAACAAAAGTCAATGGAAATAATGTGTTTTCATCTCCTTTACTGTAACCTTTCCACAACCAGATGAAGGATGAGAAAGTGAAGTAAGTTATACTTTGCTTTGTTCAGTGAGGCTTAGATTTCTAAACAAATAACTTTCTTGCAGTACTAAGATATTGCCTCTAAAAACATTTAAATAATTTGCGGGGCAGGGAAATTGCATTATCTGACCCTTAAACTGCTATATTTTGTTCCTGTAGTTGGTAATGGCTGCAGGTACAGTACTGATCGCAGAAGTTTAAGTGACAACACAGTTTGGGCTAAAATGTTTTCAGTACATTCTCTGCAAAAGTACTGTTGTTGATAAGGTTTCTGACTCAGCCTAAGGAACAGAGCTAATGCACTGAAAAGTCATTGAGAGAAAAGGGACTATAAAATGTTTCCAATTCGATCTTTGCAGAATCTTTTGCCAAATTTTAGCAATTTCATAAATCAAAGAATGTCAGCAAAGATCAAAATTGAGGACATGCAAGCCAGTTAGCTAACAAGAGAAGTGTGAATCTGCTCAGCATCATTCTCAGTGCTTCCAAGCTTGAAGGAGAAATAAGCCATTTTTCTCAGTGGGAGTAATTTAAAGAAAGTGGGAAACAAGGATCGGTGTATCTGCCCAGCCTTTCAGATCAATGTTGATAATAGCACAAATAAGAATGGAGTATGCTTTTTCTCTATCGGCTCTATGCTTTCACCAACAAACTCCCCATTTAAGCTTTTTCTGCACAAGTGTGTCAAGGATGATGCATGGCTGGTCCTTGTAATTTTTTATAATTTGTGAAGAGTTCAAGGTGACTATGAAAGCAGTAGAACAGCAGTACAAATTTACATTTCAGTTTTAATGCAGTTGAGGATTCTCAAGGTAGTAATTAATTTCATCTTTTTCATTTTCATACTGCAGTGTCTAGTAAGTGAATACCAGCTTACTGGTAAGTCCTGACTCCTCATTTTAGTGAGCGGTCTCTAGTCAAGCAAACCATACCAGATGGGGGAAAGAAAGGTTTCAGGGAATATATTTAATACATGACTCTGCCAGTGTACAGTGAAAATTAAAATACTGAATAATGGTCTTGAAATGTAACTCTCCTTTCGCAATAGCAAAAAAATGGCATTTTCTACCTGCAAGCTATAAATCTGTGGTGCATTAGGAACAAGCTAATAATGAACATCTGGCAGACAGGCATAATTTGTTTGCATCAGTGTTACTCATATCCCTGTTTGGTAGTCAAATACCATTTGGTTCTACACTTTTTTTTTAAGGTGGGGATTAATTCCCTAGGCAAATATCACATTATCTGTACAGATCTGGAGACATAAAGTATGTGCAATGATACTTTAACAAAACTGAAATTGGTTCTTTACTTTTCTCAAAATATGCTTGTTGTTGTTGTCAATATATACAGAGGTACAGAGGAAGAAGAAACACTATAATTTTTCAGAGTTTTTTTTATGACTGAAAGAGTTTTTCTTTGCTTTGTTGAATAGAGGAATAGCCACTGTCTCACTTGTGTCTCTCCAGCCCGTTACACTGTGCAGGGTCATATATGGTGCTTTAAGGCATCATTCCTGCAAATGGTAATTGAAGAGTGCATGCATACAGTATTAATGGAGGAGTACCTCAGATGACTGCATAGGTTAGCAGATCTCCTTCTGTCCTTATGGCTGCTTGGGGCAGACTCATTGTGCATTTTCCTGTTGAAGGGAATTGTTTCCTGCCATGCCTCTACAAAGCTACAGTTGTGATTTAAATCACTCTCAAGATTGGCTGTAATGGATTATATGACATATTCTTCTAGAGAGGGGCAACTGGTCCTGCTGTGTGCTGAGCCTTGCCAAGACAGTAAGATTAGGCAGACTGGCAGGTGGGAGTCTGAGAACCAAAGGTGTTACTTTAGGCTACAGGGGAAACACCAGACATGGCAGATCAAGGTCATTCACTATTGTTCTCCACTCAAAACAAATATCCAAGGTGGGTATTGGGGATAAACAATGTCAGGTCATACTTGACAGATAATCAACTTGGAGGATCATATGGGATGCAACAAATGACAGTCCATGAGGATGCTGAATACAGTAGACAGAAACTTGAAACAACAAGGAACAATATTGGTTGTTTTTGTACAATTCATCGAGGTTAGTGTTGCTCTTGAACAGTTCTTCTTAGCTATTTACTTAAAAGGTTTTGACCAAGAAATAAAAGATAAATTATGACCACCTGAAACAGGAACATATCTGATGTTTCCATGAGATTTATCAGACATTCTTCTTTAGTAAGAGAGCACCAAGGTTACTCTGTCCAGACAGCATCTGCTTTTCCACATAGGCATTTTTAGCTTTGCTTCAGTGTTATTACATACACATGAAGCAAAAATACTTGTTGATATGAGAGACAAGTTACTAATAGTGGTGCAAAGAGTGAGACAAGTCTGTTGCTCTTCTTCCTCAAAACATCTTAACAGACAACTCTGCTGCCATCCATGGCTTCCCCAAGAATCTCCACTGCACTATTCATTTCTCCCATGCTGGTACCATGTTTAGAAAAACAGTGTTGAATTTCTTTCTGCTAGTGCTGTTTCTAACTCTGAGAAGCAGAAAAAATGTACTGAGTCTGTTTATCTGCACATCTTTCAAATGAAATTGTATTGAATTTATACAGAGGTCAAACAGGATATTTGCCACTACTAGAAATTACTTAGAATGGACATTAGTGTTTGTAAGAACTGAATGTAAATCCACTTACTCCTTTTGCAGTGATGTCTCTCTGAATTATATCTTTTAAAAATACTACTGACAGTCCAATCTTCCCGGTCTGTTTCTGACACCATTAGCTGTTGGAAGAAGTGTTAAAAATATAGAAAACTGAAATAGAAAGAAAAGATATGTGTATTGCACAATTTTGTTGCCAGTGATTTCTTGGAATAAGGTTTTTCTATTCATGTTTCCTGTTAAATCACCAGGAGAGTTCCAGGTGTGTACTTCCCTTGTGACATAGCCTCAATCTGCAGAAGTACTGAACAAAATATTTAGGTAGCTTAAGTAGGTGGCACTTAATGCTTCTGATGCAAGAAAATTGGCAATGTGGTTGAATGAAAGGACACAATTTTTAATTTCTGACTAGGAGTGCCCCTAGGAGATTGTGTGTTCTGCCAGACAGGAAACTGTTTTTTATATTGGATAAAGTAATGAAACTCCTGGAAGGAGGTGGACAGCAGTGGTCACATGCATGACCTACCGTATATATTCAAGGAAGCAGTTTAGACAAGTGGTCTCCTGCTCCTCCAGTAGAACAAATTGCCATTACATTAGCAGCACTAACCAGCTTGTATAATTAATGAAATATCAAGGCATTTAATTCAGAAGCAATTCTTGAGGAAGCTAACCAGGGATACTGAATTTTTGCGGATGTAGTTTATGCTATGCAATGACTGTATTTCATGAATAGCAGTAACCAGCAATAACAAAAAGCCATTGATCTTCATGATAAGTTTAGAGGAAAATTCTGCATCCCTTTGCTGCATCTTCTGCCCACTCTGTCAACTCTGTGTTATGTATGTGTTGCATGTGCAGAGGCAGGTGTGAGCAGAGTGGGGGCAGGATGGAGATAATAGCCTCTGCTAATCCCCCACTGGCACAGTGTCTATTAGGAGTCAGTGATGTAATTAGAGTTGAAACCCTGCTGTCTCTCATCTCTCAATGTCACATGGCCACCAGTCTATCCAAGCATAACTTGGTCATCATGGAGAAATGTAGCCTGAATATAAATCTGGTCTTTTTCTGTCTTCTAGACTGGCTTGATGCAACATTAAGATCTCAGCTCATTCCCCCACTCCCCTTTCAGATGTGAGTAGGAATATTGGCAGACCTGAGATGCCTGTATCCAGGAATGGCTTCTGAGTACTACTGCTTCCTTGTTTTAGAGAAGAGGGATATGTGTTCCTCTATAATTTGAGGTTCTCATAATTATACTCAAACTAGGCCATACAAATACTTTTTGCCTTCTTTACTTTCTCCTGATTTACTCAGCAGCATCCATAAAGTTTAAGGTTTTTAAGCTCAGTTAACTTTAAGAGTTTTCTCTAATTTGGGCTTTCCTTTCTGGAGAACCTCTGGAAGCACAGCCTTAGGAAGGCACTTGAATTTAAACTGTTTGTTACTGAGCTGACTCTGGCATGTTAGTTGCAGGAAGATGATGGCCATCCCTCTTGCAGCATCCTGCAACAGCCTTCTGCTGCCCTGAGTCTTGCTGCTGGTTGCCCTCCACGTGACTGCTGTCCCAAGTCCCCAAGCTGTACCAACCCATACTGCTGTGAGGGCTGCATAAAGACAGCAAGCTTCATGTCTGGCCTTGTGTGTAGTGCTACAGATGGATTCAGCAAGCCAGTGGTAAGGGATAGTGTTACAGGCAGCTGCATCCAAAGGGCTCTCCTTCATTGCACTCAAAAATTCCACTCAGCTGGCAGCTGATGCAAAACCGGGAGGAGTGGCTGGAACACCAGATGGGTGTGCTGCCATTCAGAGCAACCTAGGCAGGCTAGAAAAATGGGATGAGAGGAATCTCTTGAAGTTCATCAAAGGGAAAGGCCAAATTCTGCGCAACGGGAGGAGTAATAAACACAGCAGTGCAGGCCCAACTGGCATGAAACTGCTTTGCACTGGAGTACCCGGGGGTTCCTGGTGGGCAGCAAGGCCAGGAGTGTATCCTTGAATCAAAGGAGGTAAATGGCATCTGGTCTGCTTTAGGAAAATCATCACCAGCAGCTTGAGGGATGTGATCCTTCCCTTCTGTTCAGCTCTAGTGAAACACATCTGCAATGCTGGGTCCAGTTCTGGTCTCCCCAGTAGAAGAAAGACACACGTCCTGGAGTAAGCCCAGCAAAAGGCCACAGAGATGATCTATGAGGAGTAACTGAGAAAGCTGGGACTCTTCAGCTTGGAACAGAGAAGGCTCAAGGGGGCATATCAATGTGTGTGAATACCTGATCCCCCATACTGTAGAAGGCAGGGCCAGACTTCTCTCAGCTCCCAGTGACAGAACAAGAGGCAATGAGCACAAATAGAAGTGTAGGGAATTCCTTCTGAGAATAATAAAATAGAATTTTCTTTTCACTGTGAAGGTGAGACACCTTCATAGGTGCACAGCAGAGCACTTGCAGAGATTGCCCAGAAAGGTTGTAGAGTCTCCATCCCTGGAGATACTCAAAAGCTGTCCGGGCATAGGCCTGGACAGCTGGCTCTAGGTGGCCTTGTGTTGAGCAGGGGTGTTGGAGCAGTTGACCTCCAGAAGTGACTTCCAACCTCAGCCATTGTGGGATTCTGTGAAATGTTTACTACACTCTGCTAATCTTACACAGTTATACATATAGGTGCACTTTCCTCTCTCCCCTCAAAGGGAATCTGAAAGCTCTATGTTACATCTTCACAGTGAGATTTTTCAGAAGGTAAAGTTATGAACTGTAACTCCATTAGTCATGAGTCATGGAAACATTGATTTTGAAAGGTTTGTATTTTACCCTGT
Source organism: Leptocoma aspasia (assembly GCA_013399835.1). Classification (NCBI taxonomy): domain Eukaryota; kingdom Metazoa; phylum Chordata; class Aves; order Passeriformes; family Nectariniidae; genus Leptocoma; species Leptocoma aspasia. Next base: position 2,608,008 of record VXAX01003646.1, on the reverse strand, counting down.
TTAAAAGTTGTCTATGGTTACAATTACTTTTTGCTTGCCATCAGTATTGTTTTGGTTTTTTGCTCAAATTGAAAATATGTTTGTGTTTTCAAAACAAATGTCATTGTGGGAAAAGAACCAAGCATTGACATTTTTTTCACAGCAGGAATATTTTCACTCGCTGGATCTGGTAAACCACTTCAGAAGAGAAAATTTCATTCTAACACATACATGTACACACACACACACACACACACACATGTATTTGAATGTCCATGTATTTTGCTTTAAATTCAGGCTACATTAAGTTTCCTTGGAACACATCTAGGTCAGACATGATCAATACAACTTGGGCTATATGTTGCTTGTACCTCTCTGCTTTGAAACAAACCATCTGTCAGTAAATATTTCTTACTACCAAGTCCTCCAGTAACACTGGAATCTGGGGTCTCATCTCCAGCGTACAAGTATATTGAGGTTTTTCTTATATATAGAACAGAAATACATTGTATGCCTTCACTGCTATTTTATTATTTGACATCAAATCTTTTGAAGTAATGAATATTTTCTGATGTAGTATCTCACTCAGGAGAGAGAAATCATATTCCAACTTTTCCCTCTTGACCAGTAGACACTGAGTCAGTCTGAAGAACAAAAAAATCTTACAGACTGTGTTTAATTAAGTCTGTAACACAGTACAAATTTTTATTCAGGAAATTCAGTAAGTTCAGAAGTATGGCACTGGTAGACAAGATCTGTGGTGGATTTTAATACAATATTTTTATATCAAGTGTATCACATAATTTTGTATGGCGTTTACATGCCACATCCTCTTTTTCTTTGCAGGGTATATACCCAGTTACTTAGACAAGGATGAGCTATGTGTAGTATGCGGGGACAAAGCCACCGGATATCATTATCGCTGCATCACTTGCGAAGGTTGCAAGGTAAATGGCACGATGGGAAAGTGGGAATCAGAAATAGCTCTCCAGCTCCTCCATTATACAGACTACCCCTGAACTTCCTGAACTGTGCTGTCAGATCAAATAAAGACAGATTAGAAGCTAATAAGAACATCCAGTACTGATGATAAGCCGTACTGGCCATGCTGCTGCTCTTCATATGCATAAGGAATATAGTTGGTTTTTGCTGTGTTTGCTTCTGAAAAGAAAACAAGAATTTTAGATTGTTGTTGCTGCTGTTTAACAGTTAGCTTTTGAATTTCCATTTTTTAATGTTTCTTTAGCCATGTTCTCAGCCAGGTTACATCAACATGTTCCCAGCTACTCCACTGGAGCTGTTTATGCACTAGCTAAGGTTCTGCTTACGGCCATGAAGAGTCTGTAGCGATTAGCAGTGTTCCAGTGCCTCTCACCATCCTTGTGAAGAAACAAAAATCAAAATCCTTTCCATATGCTCATAGTACAGTAACATCCATCAATTTGGGAAGCATTGACATCCAATTACAATAGTTTAAAAAGGATTTTGACTTCTTTAACTTAAGCATATTGAAATGTGCTTTCAGCCCTAAAATGATTCTCCAAGGCTACATGCAAAATTAAATTTAAAAAGAGATTGCTTTGGGCAAGTAAATAAAAAAATGCAGTAACACAATCAGGCACATTTTACATTATTTCACTGCCATGAATTTGCCTGAATAGCTTGAGATTCTGTAAGAAAGCTATTCTTTCCTGCAGAAAGAAAAAAAATTGTTTTTCTAAACAAATGGGACCACACATGTCTTGGGCTAGTGTCATGAGACTAAGCCACGAAAGTCTCATTCTGTTCACCCACAAAGTCTGGAACATTTGGATCTGAGATTTTGGGTTTGGATTGGCTTTAGAGCTCCTCATCACAGTAACTCTCGTGTTGAAGTAGCTCTTTCGGTTTTACATCATTGCCCTAAGTTACATTTATGAAATGCACAGACACCTAAATATCCTATGTCTAGCAGACTCATGGTAATAGTCATAATGGTTTTATACATATACTTACACACAAAGTATGAAAAAAGTACTTACATCTTTAAAAAGAACTGCGGAGCTGCACAAGTGATTCTTACACATTTGCATCCTGAATACCACGTGATAACAATACATAACATGTATGGATGCAACTTAATTCAGATATAATGGGAGGTAAGCAGCACTGGGGCATTATGAAGTATACTTAGCTCCCAGCTTAACAACTGTATCTATTGCGAGCTTTCTTGCTAAAGTTTTCATTACTTCAAGTCAAGTAGTTCTTTTTATGCCTACCAGCTATTTTAGGGACATAGCATACAAATCTGCTTTTATCTTCACATACAATTCTTCTGTCTCATATACAATTTAAAATAATGCTTATGCACAAAAGGAACTGAGATAACAATTTGCAAAAAGTAATTAATTTCTTGGAGGAGCTGCATACACATTTCAAGTTGTATGATATATCGATAAAGTTACATGTTTTATCAATACACAATATATATAATCAATTTTCAATTAATTTGATGTTTACTAGTTGCTTCCACTCAAAGTCATTTTAGTTTTGTAACAAGCATAATCAGGGCTGACAACCAAAGATTTGCTTTGGCAAGTGCTTTCATGAACAAAACATCCTCACACATGACTTTTGAAGAGTAAATTGTGAGGAATTTAAACACAAATAAATGAACAGTGAGTTCTGACATCACTGAAATTTTTTTCCAGACTTTACCCATTGCATCTACTGCTATATAAGTGTGTAGTAAAGGAGTTTAGGAAGAGTTACTGCCTACAGTACCATGTGCTTTCTTTTATTGAGGAGAATAACACTTCTGTGGTGAAGTGTTTGGACAGATATAGAGAGCAACTTCCTTAACATGTATGTAGAGATGAAAAAAGAAGATTTTTGTAAATTTTTTCTGAGAAATGCAAAGAAATGAGAAGGTGAAATGGGCTGTCCCAGCAGAGGTGATGGAGACCCTTGCCATCATAAAGCTACAGCTATATTAAGTCCAATGCAAGGTTTAGAAAACAGAAGCTCACTCGCTGAGATTCATTAGAGATTTTTCCATCTCCTGCTGTAACTATTGATAACCCTGTGACCCTGGTTGTCCACAGCCATCTTAGGTCTTCAGGAAGGGGTAGAGCAGATCCTGTCTGTAGGAATTCATCACAGGGTTGAGAACAGGACCAAAACCAGGTGTTCAGTAGATGAGAGTTTGAGACTTATTCCAAACCCCACATAAGGATACCTTGCCTGTGATTTCCTAGATTTTATCTTAACACAACTGATCCCAGTCTTGCAAAGGCTCACACACAAGCTTTATGCCACTCAGTTTAATTAACATTTCAGGTCTTAACATAATTAAGGAAGAAAGAGTTGTACTCTTAGCTCAAGCTGAACCTCGTAAGATAAAACTCTAATTAGGACAAGGCTCTTTATTGTCTTCACAGGAGTTAGGAGTACAAGCTGAAATACAGACTTATCTGTACATGTTAATTCAACATTCTGTGTTAAAAGAAATTGCGCATTGCTGTAAGATTTTACTGGGTATTATTTAACATGATTTAAAAACAGACCTTTCACCTACTGAAGAGACTATTCATTAGACAAAATCCCAGCTGAAGAGACTATTCATAAGGTAAAATCTCACTTGAATTTTGCCATTGTTTTGACTAAAACCAAAGCCATTCTGAGCAGCCTCAGTCAAACAGGACCAGAGTGGCAGTGTGCTCTGTGTCAAGGTAATCCCGAGCTGCATTGCTGAATTTAGACAGTCTCAAATAATGGTGAAACTTGAAATTAAGGTGACGTCTAAATTTTCTGCTTTACAGCCTGTCTTATTCATATCTTGCAGTCTTGGGGAGTTTATTCAGCCCTTGCAAAAGTCAGTGAGAAAAGTCCTGTTGAAATTAATACAAGGATTTTGTCCATAATGTTCAGAGATAAATTTTATCTGATTTCGTTACTTACAGCACAGTTTTATGGAGTGTTTGAATGAGTGAATTCAGTGATATTGCATAAGTTCCTATGGTCTTAGGATCTGTTTAAATTTGCAATAAAGATCTGTATGATAAGGTAGATAGGTAGATGATAGATAGATAGATAGATAGATAGATAGATAGATAGATAGATAGATAGATAGATCGATCTTTGGTGGTGATGGGGCTTTTGAAATTCTGTGGTAAATACAAATTAAATCTGCTTATCAGAAATACAAATAATTTATAATTTAAGAGTCCTTTGAGTTTAGAACCAAACTCAAAGATTGTGTAGACTGTATTTGCAAAATTTTTTTCTTGCCCAGATTTGGTTGGTTACTTCGCCTTTATGGAAATGAAGGAGTGGAACTGTTTGTCTTCAATCCTTTAATAGCAGAAACACACCACCATTCTTACTATTTGCAGAAGCTGCTTTTTAATTAAAACTATGTGTATGCCTTTTAATATCTTTTAAAATGATTACAGAATTTGAAAAGGGGCTCAAAAACACTTCATATACAAAAAAAATTAACATAGTAAAAAACAAGACTACAAGAAGAAATGTACACAGTATTTGTGCCTTAAGACAGCATTACTTGTACCTTTACTTATCTAAGATGTCTATATGTTTTTCATTGTTAAGGAAAATCAGAAGAAGTGCCATACACTATAAAACTGGTTTAAGAGCTTTGAGAGTTTCAGGGAATGAAGTCTGTTATCTTGCATACTTAGGTATATGCCTAACAAACCAAGCAGCTCCCAATTTTTAAAAATTGCTCAGTGCTAATGCTTTCCAATGTATTTATTTCTTGCACCTAGGGTTTTTTTAGAAGAACCATTCAGAAGAACCTCCATCCAACCTATTCCTGTAAATATGAAGGAAAATGTGTGATAGACAAAGTAACAAGAAATCAGTGCCAGGAATGTCGCTTCAAAAAATGTATCTTTGTTGGCATGGCAACAGATTGTAAGTATATCTTCCTGGTTTTCTTTATTTTTTTTTCAGTGTCTGTGTTTTCTTGAAGAATGTTGATTGTTGAAGCTTGTTAAAGTAAAGTAGAACTGCCAGCCCTTTTCTGGTTTTAATAATACCAGGGAATTGCACTCACTGCATTAAGCCACTTTCACAGGGCTGTAATTTTTTGTTTATCCTTCATCAGGCTGCACCTTCTTCTGGCCTTACCAAGCAACAATAACAGTAACAATAGGAATGTTCACTCTTCGGAGGAGAAGAGGGAGAAATGCATCTGGATGGACACTTTGCTTGAGATAAAAACATCGTGTTTAGAAAATTATGGAGGATGCGAAATTGAATGTCATTGTATGAGTCATCCTGCAGTTGTTTGTTTTATTTTTAGTCCTGAAGAAGTTATCTGCTGCAAAGATTTTGAGTCTCATTCTAAAGAACTAGAAAATATGGCTGTAAGATTTATCCTTAGGGGTCTTCTTTTCCTGCCCTTGCACAGGGATTTACACCAATAACTTCAATTACTACAAATGGGAGGAAGCCACGTAAAACCCCCAGAAGTCATATAAATCCCCTTGTGCCTTCATGGTTATTGCCAGTATAATCCTTTGCAGAAGAACTGACAGGAAAACAGGCCCAGTAAACAACAGAAGAATAGCCTAACTTAGTATTTTCATTGTTAAGGTAATGTATAACAGTGCCCTCTGTCTATAGGGAAATAGAATAAAGGAGACAATTTCATTGTGGCCAGGTAGACCTTCAGAAGAGGGGCTAGATACCAGTGAAGTGGTGAGCAGAGCAGCCCTGGGGCCTGTGTGTCTGGAGTCACTGGAAGTAATGGGGCTCTACAGGAGCATCACTTGTGGGGATTACGGAAAGAGCCAAAGAGCATGTTCATCTGATTGTGTCATACTTCAGGCAGAGGAGCCTTCTGTGAATGAGTGCTCCCACTTTCTTCAATCCATGTTACCTTCTGCTGGCATCCAAGAACATGTTCTGCACTTCAGAGCAGTGAGCGTGAGCATGCTGATATGACTTTAAAGAAAACAGAAGTGCATCTTTCCCAATATGGATTACTCCAAGTCTGTTATGGGAGCACTTAGACACCTCACAAAGCTTTTCCATATTAGTTTTATTGGTGGAACAACCCCTTGAGGGCAATGGCAGTATACAAAGCATTACCAGGAGGGTAAGTCATTCTTTGCTATCCAGGCTTCTGAGAAAATGAAGTTTGAAGGGAGAAGTAAGAGAGCTGTCTCAACTGTGGGTCTTGCCAAGGTACTTCCGTACTGCTTAGTTAAGGTGTTTGTAAGCAGCTGGTACCTCAGGCACAGAAAAGACCAAAGTTCTGACAGTCTTAAGTGCTTCCTGCCATTTGTGTATGTTTTTTCCCCTGCTAGTGGTGTTGGATGACAGCAAGAGGTTGGCAAAGAGGAAGCTGATAGAAGAAAATCGAGAGAAGAGGCGTCGGGAAGAGCTGCAGAAAACCATTGGGCACAAACCAGAGCCAACAGATGAGGAATGGGAGCTCATCAAAATTGTTACTGAAGCACATGTGGCCACCAATGCACAAGGAAGCCACTGGAAGCAGAAAAGGAAATTTCTGGTAAGGGCTGTAGCCTTGTACACTGCTCTTAGAGCCAGGTTCTGTTCTTTCTTCTGCAGTGCCTTCCCAGCATTGCTACCTCAAAGAGATTTTATTGCCAGTGTACTGATATTTGTGAAAAAAGGATGATGTTGCTAGTTCTTACTTCATTTTTCGTGCCTGAACCTCAGTGTTTGATCAGACCATGTATTTCAAAAGATAAACAGTGTGTTGATATGTTAAGGCTTACTCAGCTGTATACTTTTATTGTGCTATGATAAGAAAAAGTAGAAAAATGGTTTCACTCTTGGTTGAGAACAGAAGCAGTCCATAATGCATACTGTATTTTTTTAATATATTCTATCTAGGGATAGTTGTCTTTATTAGGGACTATCGTAAAACATATAGAAAGTGTTAATATAAAGTTCTAGATGAAATTTTTTGTTAATAACTCATAGGTTTTGCCTCTTTTGGTTAATGGTGGATAAATTAATGAAAATAAATTAGTCAAAGAAAATTAATTTCAGTGAGAACAGGATGATGCATACACTATACCAGTGGGATTGCAGCCTACAAAACAACTTAGAATTTTGTCCTATAACTAAGAGTCAGAAAATAAATGGTGATTTGTGATGCTCAACCTTAAAAAAGGACTTATTTGATTTTTCTAAATTGATTTTTAAGGGAAATAAGTGCAGAATGCAAAATGCTTGTACCACACAAAAGAGAGATTAGAGACTGTATTTCAGAAATACACTGGGGTCTTTAACAGTCAGTGTACACCAAATCAAATAGAGCACACTCATCTTTTTGCAAGCCTAGGCTCCTACTGTGTAACTCACCATGGGAATTTCAACTGACTGTTGGATTGCTAAGAAAAAATATGTATTCAAACCAGCTGATCTCTTTTATAATGTTGGGGTTTTTTTAATTCCAGTGACACCATCTAAATTTCTGTATGAATGGCTCGTGTTCATGGTACTCTACAGTCAGGAAACCACGGCCAGTCGTCACTGGCAAGAAGCAAGAGAGCACTTTCCAGGGGTGTTGCAGAGCAAGGTGTGAGCGGATCAAGAAGCAGCTGCAGTAGTATTTTTGGTTGCTTAGACAGGAGTGCTGTTCTTCAGGTATCAGCTGGTTTGAGGAAAAAACCTAGGGAGCTCAAGGTTGGGGCTGGAAATGAGCTCTTGAAGAGCAGGAGAAGCTGACACTCTGCCCCAGGAGCTATGGATCTGTCCTTATGTGGCTGAGGTTGGTTCTTTGACAACAGGGACTTCATTGGAGTCTGCGCCTCTTCTCCTGTTGAGTTAGGTGAAAAGGGCTCCCCTCCAGTGTGTTAGCTTTAACTGGCTCTTCTGACTTGCTTTTTGCCTTTCCCGAGAAAATGCTGTGCTCTTTCTTTTTCTCCATAACAATGGTTTGTGTGGGTTTAGGCATTTGGTCATTTTGCTTGGAAGCGATGAAGGTTGTTTATCATGAGCACACAGACAATGTGGCTTAGTTACCCAAGATTCAGGGAGGGAGACAGCCTAGAAATGAGTTTGAATTTTTTAAGTAGAAACCATCAGATAATTGAGCCCAGTCTTCTTCATTGTTCCATTACAATTGGTGCTTGCTTTATTAACACATTGCTGAGTTTTTTTCTTGTAAGAAGTTAGATTTGGATTCAGATTGGTTACAGAGCTGTGGAAGGATCTTTTATGGTGATCCTTATGATGATCCTTTTATTATGTTTCTTTAAAAAGTAGTTGAACACAAGTTTTTATTACAGACAGCACTTTCAGCACCTCCCCTGTTTAAATGTCTTATATAAATGTCATGGGGCCCCTCGGTCTTAAAGGTCTACTTCTCTGGATTTTATCTAGTTTTTGACCTTAATGTGAACAGAATGAAACCTCTGCATGGTGTTTGGTAGGTATTTTGCCTATAAGCCACACTTAACAAACAAAACAGCTTTGATGTGCCTCTTTTTAAAATACATGGTAACATTGACCAGCTGCATAAAAAACAGGTGAGCAAGTTCAACCATAATTGGAATAAAAAAACACTCATTACAGATTCTGCTTGAAACTATTTCATTGTATATTCCTATTGAAATCCTCAAAATATGATTTGTTTTTCATTTGGAGAAACCTTGAGCTGAAATCATGCAACAGGCGATTTTCAACCAGAATTTTACCCAGATGAGTTCAAATTCTATTTACATTATCCAGAGCACCTTTAGGTTAGCCTGTTCTTGCTCACAAGTTCTTTTAGCTTTGCACATAAGTTGTTTTAGCCTTTTGGAAACTGGCCTTGGCAATTGCCTGGGGGGGGGTCTGTGATACCTGGCAATCTCTTCTGGGGAGACTTTCCGAGCTTTGAGTGGGTGGAAGAGCCTAAATCTGCAAAGCTTGCAGCATCTTTTCAGGGGTAACATGTTTCCTCAACTCTCTTTGCTTTTAGAGAAACTTGAGAGCTTTCAGCTCCTGTAAGGAAAAGCGTGCCTGTGTTTTTAAGCAAAAGATGCATGTGCTGCACCCATAAAATACATAGACACAGACAAAAGGAAGAAACTGTGTGCACAACAGTCCAGCTGTCCACAAAGAATGGGTAGGAGCATACCAGTCACCCATTTCTCTGTGCAGTCACCTCTTTCACAAATGCCTTACAAATGAATTCACATTTTGTGACGTAAATTGACTTTACTTATAAAGCAAATAGTGTTGCTTTTTATTTTAGCGTATCTTCCATACCAAGCAGGACTTTTTGGAGTATAAAATAGTTGCTCTAAGACAGACTGCTCCTTTAAATATCTTTGTTTATATCCTTAGCCAGAAGATATTGGGCAGGCACCAATAGTTAATGCCCCAGAAGGTGGGAAAGTGGATTTAGAAGCCTTCAGCCAGTTTACAAAAATTATCACACCAGCGATTACAAGAGTGGTGGATTTTGCCAAAAAGTTGCCTATGTTTTGTGAGGTAAGAAGCCTTCCTTGCACTCCTCATTTATATGCCTGTTACTAATATCTACTCAAAATACTCTGGCATGGAACTTAAAAATTCAATGTGTCTAAAATTAAAAAATTAAAGACACTCAAAATCAACGGGACTAGAATAATCTGTATTTTCATGAATTTTCTTTTTCCTGTGATTACTGAAATCCTGAGTTTGTTAATCTGGAAGTCATTGTGGTTCATTAGGGACTCAGATATGTCTTTAGAGGTGGCCTTGAACAAAGCAAATTAACAAAAAGATACTGTCTAGAAGCATCGCTGATATGTTTAATAAAATCTTCCAGCACATGGTTCCCAATGTATCTTCTGGTTCCTTGGAAGGTACAGTATTGCAGAGTTGGGTCTACACAGTAAAAAATTCTTAAAATTCAGGAAACCACCCCTGTCTGGGTTGGTTGACTGGTGAGTTGACTCATTGGGTTCCCTAGGCTTGGTTTTCCTGAATGGGGAGGTTGTGCATAAAAGAGTCTGTGAAAGTAATGGATTGTCATTCCAGGTAGATACTCACATGTAAATATACAGTAAATAGACTCAAAGGCTTGGTTGCACATTAGGAATAAAGAGGCTTTATGCTGATTGCATTTGTACGAAGGTATCATTTTTATTGAAGGACCAGATGCAATGGCTGATTATATTTTTTTTCCTCCAATTTAATAAATGGTATCAGAACTGCAGCCTGAAATAATATTTCAGTCTTTATAATCTAAATAATTTTTATAGAGTCATAGAAAGGTTTGAGTTGGAAGGGATCTTAAAGATGACCCAGTTCCAACCCGCCTGCCATCAGCAGGAGCACCTTCCATTCCACCCTTTGATGTCAACACCCTACCAGGAAGGAAGGGTAAGGCAGCCATAGAATTTTACTCTACTGTGGCTGGCAGCTTTTCTTTAAAGTCAGTCAGGGAGAGCTGTATATGTCGTCTGGCAAGTACAGAACAAGAAGAGGTAAATATCAATAGTTGTTGTAGTGTAAATATCTCACCTGGCCAACTTCTGCATTGGCACCATCAGTCAAGGAAGCATGAAATAGTAGCCAAGCATGAAGATTTTAAAATACAAGGAATATGTCCATAGATCATGAGCATTTAGTGTCTGAGGGAGTCTATCTCCTCTGATCTGGCATTTGTTGGTGGGAAATTGCAGTGACATACCAAGATAGTCTTTTTAATTTAGAAAGCTCTGCCAGTCACACACAGACTTCAGTGCCCATCTGACATCTCCTACCCCTCCTGGCTACCATGAGCCCACTTGTGTCAGAGCTAGTCAGGAAGCATGGATGAAGAAGTCAAGGCATTGTTGAGCCTGACCTCTGTATGTTATGTGGCTCAGCTGGACAGGCTTTGTTTACAGCTGAGCCACTGTGTAAACCTGACACCTGCCCATATACAGCAAGATCTGATGGCAGGGTGAAGGACAACTCCTCATGAACTCAAAGCAGTAGGACAGCTGTCCTCCGAGTTGTCATGTAGCACTTGCTGTAGCATGAAGTAAATGACAAATGTTTGTTCCTTTTTGAAGGGGCACCCTCCTGTTAACTTTGTTTCCATTATGATTTTTAACCTGTATCTTTTTCTTAGAAGCAACCACTGTGTGGGCTGTAGATTTTTTACAGGAAAACCCACTCCCTTTTTCCATAGGACCTGCAGAGTATTTAAACATTAACTGAGTTCGTAATTCCAGAAGCTGTCTGAGAATGTAGTAAATCTCTATGAAAGAGGGACATGACGGGGAACATCCATGGCCTCTTATATTTTCATGGCTCCTTTTCCTTCTTTCTCACATCTTTGGACACATGTAGAAGCCAGCAAAGTACTGTGGGTGCCCGGCTTAGTTTGTGTGCACCCACTGGCCCCTGCCTCAAAACAAGTATCCAATCCCAGAGTAATCAAAGTATAAGGAAAATTTCATTTGCTTCTCAGCATTTCTCCTGTTGTTTCCTTCCTGCTTTTCTTTCTGCTTAGAGGATGAAGATTGAGGAGAATGTAGTAAATTTAATGTGAGTTTTAAATGTCAAGGCATCAGTGTTTCCACAGTGGGTGAAGCTGTGTAAATACTCTTTGAGGTGACTCAGCTCAGCTCAATTCCATGGTGCTGTATTGCACATGTGTCCTGCAGAGGTGAGCACTTCCTGCCTTGTGCTTTTTCTCCCTGCAGAGAGAGGGGAAAGGACAGCACATGGCAGAGTTTCAGTCACATTGTTGATCCTGCTACTGGAAGATGCTCTGGTAGCAACACTCAAGTGATGAGTGTAGGTAGCATTAAAATCTGCACAGTTGGGAGTAGAACTGATGTTCAAGCCTCCTGTCTCTTTTAACTCCTGCTACTGGTGGATAAGACCTGAGGCCTGGCATCTGTGAAACAGGTGTCCCAGGTATCCTTCAGAATTAGGAAAGCAGATGAAGGACAGGCATAGCCAGACCACCACTACCATAAAGAAGTTTTAAGAAGGATCAAGTAGAAAAAGAAATCCTCATTAGTTTCATGGCTCACTAATAAAACAGCTGAAGCATCACAAAATATCTTCTCTACTTATATCTTATCTGTTTCTTTTCTACTATTCTTCCTTCTATTTAGAGGCTTGGTGTTTTTTTAATTTCTCTTTTCTTGTCCCTTCTCTCTTCCTTTTCTTTCATTTTTTTCACTGCCATTGCTTATTCCAGTATCTCTTCATGATTCCTCTCACATATCTATTCTAGTTTTAATTTTTTTTTAACTCTGTTTCTTTCCCTACTTCAGTCTCAGCTGCCAAACAGTGGAATTGTCATTGGGTAGCAAGACTGCTGCTGTACCTGTGCAGTCTTCCCCACACTGCTGCTGAGCTGAGGGTCTGTAGGGAAACTGATTTGCTCTGAACAGGATGTGACAATTTTCTTGTGTATTAAACACTTCACATCTGAAGCTGGCATTGCTGGAAAAGTAGCTGCATGATTCAACTCATTTTCCTGACCATGGCTAGCTTTGTGCTTAAAGCTCTTCTCTAATAGGGAACTGCTGCCCACTTGCATTAAGGAGCTCTGCATCATTTCCCACCAAATCAATGCACTTGCTTTGCAAGTACACCATTGTAAACCTATAGTAAATGTAAACCTATAGTTCATGGGGTTTCCATTTTTGAGTTGCAAAACAGGTAAATATAATAATTCTATATAAATCAAAAATAAATGGCTTTTTGCCTCCTTTCAAGCCAAGTAGAAGTGTGTTGCTCTTTCATATGTGGGACCCTTGCTGTTCATGTACAGTCTCAAAATTGTTTTGGTGGGTTTTGTTATTGAATAACCTATGAAAACATAGGTTATTCATAACAACATGAAAACATGCTTTATAGAACACGTTCTCCTCATGTGTCAGCATCCTGGTTGTACTCTGTAAATACAGAACCTAGCAATTTGGACAGCTTGCCTTTGTTAATGGCATGGAAAAGGCTCGTGTCCTGAAGATCACAGCTCATGCACCAGCATAAAAGCTGTAGCTATACCATAGATTTTCCATCTGTCCAGCAATAATGTAGGGAGCTCAGGGAGAACAGCCTTACTAGATTAAGTATAGATTAATAAATTCTCTATTGTTAAAATGGCCAGTGAGAATTACTGCTCCACTGATTGAGGTATATGCTCTAGGTATAAATATTTATTTAGTTCCTTTTATTTAAAACACAGTCCACTCTTACGGACCCTCCCAAATGTCTTTTTTTTCCTCTGGTCAGGTAAGAAATAAGTATGACTGGTAGTGAATTTAACTGAAATGGCTGAGGTCTGCACCAGCCCCAATTATAGTTTATTCTGCTGTGATAAGTTCTAAGCTGAGGGAGCCAACAGCTGTGTTATTGCTAGATTTCCTAAGGGTGTGTGGGGGTGCTAACCAGGGAATGTTAACCTGCTGGCAGCTCCTGAAGGCAGGAACGCAGATCCTGGGGGTTTGTGCAGAGCAGTGTGTTTGGAGGGGAGCTGCACTATGTGGGGCAGTATCCTGGGCTGTGAACTGCAACTTCGTACTCGTGGATTTATTGTAGTTGTAAAAGCCACTCAGTTTGACAAGCATGGATTTTTCTTTGCCGTTTATAATTTCTGCAGCTGCCATGTGAAGACCAGATCATCCTTCTGAAAGGCTGCTGTATGGAGATCATGTCCCTCCGAGCAGCAGTTCGCTATGACCCCGAGAGTGAGACTTTAACACTAAATGGGGAGATGGCGGTGACAAGGGGCCAGCTGAAAAATGGGGGTCTTGGCGTAGTGTCTGATGCCATTTTTGACCTGGGCATGTCTCTTTCTTCATTTAACCTGGATGACACCGAGGTTGCCCTTCTTCAGGCTGTTCTGCTCATGTCATCAGGTGAGAACAGAAATATATTTGGTTCCAAACAATTTTGAAACTCTTTGGTCTTTGTCACAAGCCTCTTTGCAAAAGAAATAAGATAGGTTAGATCTTGTAGTGCTGACTAGAGTAATGTAGGAGAAATGTTCTCTCAAAACCCCAGTGACTTATTTTGGTGAGCACTAGGAAAAAAATTCAGGGTGTTCAGAGAGATGGACATAAAAGTGGTTTTGGTAACACACCTTGCTCAGTTTGGTACTTAGGAATGAGCCAGGGATGATCATCAAGAAGAAATAAGTTCTGATTCTGAGCCAGTTTGCCTTAAATGAAAAATAGATAATTTAGCAACACTGGTCCTTATCATAAGTTCCCTCTTCCCCTGAGTAATGTCATGCATTGGGTGTTCATACACATTCCCACCAGTCTCATATGTTTAGTTGGACTTACCCTCTTGTTTTCCTAATTAACAGCACCACTGCTTCCTAATGGGCATTTATGAGCTGTGCTGTTTCCCTAAGCTGGGACCATTTGCAACTGGTCATGATACGAGTGCAGTACAGACAACTTCCTATGATTTCCAAAGAGTTTCTAACCTTCTCAATTTGAGTATGTTTTCAAATATGCTTCCAGTGACTGTGCCAGCCCAAAGAGGAAATTCCATTCTTGGGCAGTGGCAGATTTGGCAAGATTTTATTTTAAGATGGTTTTGAAGATTGGGCACTGAATAACAGTACACAATCAGTGATTTACAAGCATGAACTGCATCTGAGATAAAAAGGTTTTCACATTAATCACAACACAGCACTTCATTTTCCCCATCAAAACATTTTGATTTTTTTTTTTAGGTCCCTACACACTGATACAGGAGCAGGGCTTTCAGAAGGCAATTCAGAAAGGACCTGCTTTCCCAGAAATGTCTCCTGAGAAATGACTTGTGAAAGGTTTTCCCAGTCCCCATCCGGGTGCCAGTTGAGACGGCCAGGTTTTTGGCCTTTGTTGTTCGTTGATGCTCCATAACAGCTCACATGGGATCAAAGCATGATCAAACCATTTATCAGATTGTAGAAAAACAGATAGAAAGGAACTGTAATTTAGATATCTGACAATGATTTTCTTTTTCTTTATTAGTTGTTTTACAGAAAAATGTAGATAGAAGCCTTAGCTGAAATCAGGGATCTGATGCTCTAGCCACTGTAAGGAAACACTTCCCAAACAGCTACACTCTAAGTGAGCAAAGCAGGCATAGGATGAAGAAAGGAAGGATTGTCTTCTTCTTTTAACAGGGATAATACTAGCAAGTGAGTTGGCTGGAGTGAAAGAAGTTTGTGGCAGAGCCAGAAATGTCCCGGGTCTCTCTCCTTTGTTTCCCAGCATCAGAACCATCCTATTTTTCCCTTATTTATGATCAGGTATTTGTTAAAGCAAATAAGTAAGAATGATAATTCTGCTGCTTTGTATCTACAGATCGCCCAGGCCTTGTTTGCGTCGAGAGAATAGAAAAGTGTCAAGAGGGTTTCCTCCTGGCATTTGAACACTACATTAATTACAGAAAACACCATGTTGCACACTTTTGGCCAAAACTGCTGATGAAAGTGACAGACCTGCGAATGATCGGAGCCTGCCATGCCAGCCGCTTCCTGCACATGAAGGTGGAGTGCCCCACAGAACTGTTCCCTCCGTTGTTCCTGGAAGTGTTTGAGGATTAGAGAGACTGAAGTGGTTCTCCACACCCCCGTCGCACTACTGGCTGTCATTTCATCCCGTTGCCCAGCTCTTCTCACCTGTTTGTTCTTCTTCTTTCGTGGTCTTCTGTTTCTTGAGACAGGGCTGGGGTTTTGTTTGGGTTTTCTTTTGGGGTTGCTAGGGGGCAGTTGTATACACATGGATGAAAACATCCCTTTAATGCGGGTACTTGTGACTATTGCAATTTGTTCTTCAGTCCTTTGACGTGAGTGCTTTGACAGCTTAACAGTGAAAATACTAACAGACCAATCTCATTCACCAGCATTTGCGTGGTCACCAGCTCACACCCATCATTGCCTGGAAAATAGGGGAGAGAGATTGAAGTGGCAGAAAAATAAGTTTGCCTTCAAGTTAAAACAGATATTGTTAATTTGACCCTGACAATTCTGTCTTGTATTACCTCCTTTTGCAGGGTACAACTGACCAATTCATAATATGAAATTTCTGGTCTATGTGGTTGTTTCTATTGTAACAATTACCACTATGATCTAGGATCTTCATCATCATCATGATCCTATCATTCTCTGAGGTTTTTTCCAGCAGATGCAGTTGAACTGTGCCCCATAAATCAAGTACTTAAAATAATGCAGAGTGTTAAAAGGGACTGAGTCTTTTTTTTCCCCATGTGTATAAGATACTAAGATCTTCAGTTACTAAATCTGGACTCCAGGTAACTTCACTGGAAGGTTTTTTGGAGTAAGGAGGGAAATTTGATCCTCTGAGTGCTTCTGAGAGTGGAGGGGTCTGCTTTTTCTGGGATGTGTGGAAAATCCATCATTCTGAGGGAGAAGGCTCTCTGTCAGGATAGCAGGCAGTGTCTCGGAGTTATTCAGGGATATGAGGGCTCATGGAATGAGGACAAGGAGAATGAAACATATTGGTGANTAATTTTATATATATATAATTACAAATCTTCAGCAGATGTCTTAAACATATTTCCATATTTTTATCTTCTCTCTTTCTCTGACTCTGCCCTGTGTGTGTGTGGATCAGCTGAGTTCTCCCTCCCTACAGGTGTGTCTGTATGTGTTTCATTAGGCTAGATGCTCTCTTGATTCTTTTAATTTATTTCCACTAACTGCACTAGCAGGAACCAAACTGAGCAATGACAAAATGTCCTGCTGACAAAGTCTGCAAGCCAGTACTCACAATCCTGGAATGTTTGGAGGCCGGTGATGAGGACATTGTAGGTAGAGTTTCTTTTCTGTCACCATCTTCATTCAGGGATGTTGTCCCTGGGTTTTATAAACTTGATATTAAACCATCCTCTGAATTTGTATGACACATGTAAAACATCTTTCTGTTCTTCATGGGAACTAGAGATTTAGTTCATGTTTTTTGCACTGCCTCATACCCTACATTCTTTCATGTTGTGCATTGATTTGTACCAGTTTCTTTCTCTGCTATTTATTGACCCATTTGCCCAGCAAGTTGTGGTCATTGTTAGAGTGGATGTGTTGACTTTCAAAGCTCATGGCCCATATCTGAACCCATATGTGCTTATCCCCTCATAAAAACAGGATACTCAGGAAAACTTATAGATGGAACACGATGTATGTGTGTCAGGAGTTAAATTCTTTCTACCCTTCTTTCCCTACATCATTGATAAAGCATTTGGAGTGGTATTGGGCACATTTTTAGTGGTGTGGAATCTTGTTCTCCCTGTTGTTTGATACCATATGCACCTGTGATGAGCTGTGTGCACTAATATTATCATTTAGGGGGTTTTTTGTCAGAACATGAAACACATTGGGGTGTTTAGGAGTTCTTTTGCAGGCAACAGTGAAGACACACCATTGGAGATTAATTCTTAACTATTTGGTGTAGAACCTCTTTTGCTGGCTGTGTTGGCCAGTGTGCCTAAACAACATCCCTCTCCAAATTCCTTGTAGAGCACTATCTTGGGGACAAAGAAGCAGAAACTGGTTCTTTGGATAGGTGATTTGGGGTGACTTGATGGAGAACTTACAGCATGTAATAGGGAACTCAGAAAAGCAGCCAATCCCTTACTTATGCTGATGCCTTCACAATCTAGAAACAAAACATCACACTTCTGAGACAATATTAATATAGTAAGGAATATAAAAGCAGAATTGGAGGCCTCCAGGTGCAAATATGGCAAAATGCACACGTGATACAGGACAGCTACAATTGTATAAGTTTACTAAATTAGCATGTTCAA
This sequence comes from Leptocoma aspasia, assembly GCA_013399835.1. NCBI lineage: Eukaryota > Metazoa > Chordata > Aves > Passeriformes > Nectariniidae > Leptocoma > Leptocoma aspasia. The sequence continues at coordinate 2,590,299 of VXAX01003646.1, read as the reverse complement.
CAATAGTGTCCAATTAGAAGAGCATTTAGTTAAGTAATCCCCCCTTTTTGTTCTGCCCATTTGGAGCCTCTCCTGAGTTTCTAGCTCCATATTTATTATGTCTAGGAGATGTGGTAAAAGGNTCTTCAGATGGGACAGAAACCAACTGTGTTATTAACAACACTCAAGACTGTAGAGCTTTATCCCAGTAATACAAAGTGTTAAATACGAGTGTTGCTCAGCAGTAATCCTTTGGTTTTATATATATATATATATATAA
>VXAX01003646.1:2553903-2583883 GCA_013399835.1 Leptocoma aspasia | reverse complement strand
CCTGAAGTTGGAGCTCTGGATAATGACAAAAGGTGAGATCCAGGCCATGGTTTGGTGCAATTGTTCTTTGCTCCAATGAAGTGTAGGAGAAGTCACAGGTATTGTCAGTTGCTTTCACAAAAGGCACAAGAAAGTGTTTGCCAGCTGAGACAGAGAAACTTAACCCACACTTTGAAACCAGCACATCTTGGTGAAGTGGGTCAGAATCTGTGACTGTGAGGAGCAGGGAGCCTGCAAGATGCATAACCATGAACATCCCAGAGGACTGACTCAGAGAGGGCTGGAAACATCTAACTCCATGTGATTGTGTTGTCAGGAGTTCCTTTACTTCTTCTGGGCAAGAAATCCAGAAGAAGGGCTCTTCAGAGACTCAGAGGGATCTGACAGACATTATCTGCCAGTGCCTTTAAGCCTCCATGGCCAGGTGGGACAAGCTGGATGTCCTCTTGCCCTCCCACTGCTGGAACAAGTGTAGTGTCTTTGTCTGGCTGCTCTGTGACCATGGTGGGAAATTTCTCAGAGACTTCTAAAAAAATGGTGGGACAAGTGGGGTAGGTTTTTCTCCTGAACGCCAGAGCACACACCAAAGCTGCTGACTTCTCACTCTTGCCAAAGTGAGCTCCTTGCTCTCTGTGCCCACAATCCTGGCTCGAGCCCTGAGACTCCCCTGTGGAATAGGACAGCTGGGCATGCTCTGTGCTGTCTCACCTGGGTGCCTTGGAGGTGAAGCCCATCTTTGTGACTGCCTGGGCAGTGAATGAGGCACTTTTCCCTTCAGTCCGTGCCTGCTTTGTCTATCATGTGTTGATCACCTCAGTCCTAGACACTGTTCTCTTCCAGAGAGAACAGAGAGCTCTTCCAGAGCTCCCACTAATGCCTGTGAAGGCAGGTCCTGGCATCCATCAAGCATTCCAGAGAATGTGTGGAGAAGGAACGTACCCCAGAGGCATGAGCCTCCCCTGGAAGTCCTGCTAGGACCAGAGATGGGATGAAGGGCACCAGAACAGACTTCTTCTCACCAAGTCAGGAACTACAGAGATGGAGTGATGGTGACAAAGGTCTGCTTGCAGGAAATGGGTGGTGACAACAGGGACAGGTTTGTGGCCTCCAAAGCCTGTTGCAAAGCTCAGGAGCAGAGTATTCTTTGTCAGAACTCTGTAGTGATAAAACGGGCATCTGTTGATTCTGAAATCCCACCATTCACTCATTTGTTCTCCTCAGAAGTATCCTGTCACTGGAGTTTGTAAGTTTGTATTGCTGCCAAGGCCCAAGGGAGAACTGAGAGATTATGGGGGAAGGAAGCTGTTCCATCCAGAAGGTGAGAGGGTTGAGCTCCCTGCAGACTGTGCAAATTCACAACTTTGCACTCAACACAGGGCTGGAAAACCAAACTGGGCCAAGTGATTTCCAGTCTATATCCCTAAAGCCCTGTGTTGAAAAGGAGTTGCTGATTGCCCTTTAAATCAAAGGTCCTCTGGAGCAGATCCTTTTGGGAACCAAGGATGGCTTCAAGTCCCAGGCTGCCCTGTGCTGGAAGCAAGGGAACTCACTGGGCTGGGAATATCCATGGTGAAATCACCACGTGCCTTGAGCAGCTGACAGGCACACGGCCGTGTGAGCCTGGAGCTGTTGGAGCTGCACTCCAGCTCCAGCTCCAGCACCAGGGCTCAGCTGCTGGTCTGAACCCAAGGCAGAAAGGGCACATAGAGTCCACTTGGGGTATGAGTTGTGGGATTCTTCTTAATTTCATTTTTATTTCAAGTTCTGTTAAGGAAATCAGTAGTGAAACCAGGCAGTCACCTGATGTTAATGATAGCTTGTCACATTTCTAGCTGTGCTGATCTGATCAGATTTGCCTCTAGCCTTGGCTTCAGACAGTAGCACCTACACGCCATGATGCATCTACACTCCATTATTACCACACATGTTTTTTTCCTGAACTGGGCATGATGACAGTATTTCAACTTCAAAATAAACCTCACAATATCCATTCCTTTTTTATGGTGGAAAATAAGGTGTTTATAAGGATTTTAACAAGGAGATGTCAAGACAAGATGTCAGGGCCAGGAGAAGAGGCTGGACTAATAAGCCAGGTTTCAAAATAATCTTTATAAACTGTGATGCTCCACTGTTATGCATTCACAGCTCCAGGAGATTGACCCCAGTCATATTTTCATTTTCATCAAGGAAGTAAGACTTTTTTCCCTTCTTCTGGGCATCATAAGACACTTAGGAGATGTTTGCCTTCCTCAGAGGCAAGATGCTTGACTTCTTCAAAATCAAGTGAGCCCATCTCAGCTGTTGACGTTTGTCTCTGCTGCAGATGAAGTTCCCTTCCTATTCAAAGTGTATTAAAAGCAGAGAGGTTGATCAAGAAGAGGGAATACATGTCTGCACTGGCCATTTGACCTTTGTTCCTACATGTCACCCATATGCACAGGCTGACTCCTGGGCATTTTCCTTCCCAGCGTGCCGTAGTAGCTGCTGCCCTTGGATCAGAGGCCAGGTGCCAAGGGCTTGCAAGAAGGAGAGTTGTTCTGGGTGGCTGCCAGTGCTCTCCATACACTGGAAATACCATCACTCTAAAAGCACTGCAAAAGCTTATATTCTTTGTGAGAGGGCGCATATTTTTTCTGTTGCGTGAGTTAAGGGTCAGTTATGAAAACCTTGCTGTTCTTTCCTTTTGCAAGCTGTGAGATAGCTCAGGACTGCATTATTCTTGGACCAGATTTGGAGTAGTCCAGTGCTGATCATAAGAAGATGTTCTGGGCTTTAATTCACTTGGCACTTATTTTAGAAATTGACCTAATATCATTGTATTAAGAAATCTGTTGCCTTCCCTCTAAGCATCCATCATGCTCCTGAAACGGGTACTGACTAGTCTGTACCAAGTTTTCCCTTTTTTTTTTACCATGTCACTTCAGGCCCACTGGATGGAATAATTTTTGCACAGTGCAAACTAACTGATGATTAATAATAAGACCCAAGACTTGAAGCTGCTTTTGAAATTCAACTTGTTGAAAACAGACATTGAAAAAAACCCTCTATTTCTCTTCTCTGTATAAATCTCTGTGTAAAATGCCTTATCTAGTACAGAAATATTTCCTACTGCTTCTGCACTGGAACATCAGTATTTTAATGATTTTTAAGTGCAAATGGGGCAATCAACAGATGACAACTATAACCTACTGCAAGTAAGCAGAGAGAGAAGGGATAGCTTAAGGTTTGTTTTATTTAAAGAGCTGATCTAACTGATGATGATGTGTTTGGGTTCAGGACTCAAAGCTGTTATAGCTGTTCAGAAATGAAGTGGATATAGAAAAAATTCTTACCTCCGTGTAAGTCAGTGATCCCCAAAATATATTTTAGTAGGAATCTTTCTGAATAAAACATCTATTTTTTTTTTCTAAAATGGAAATAACAGCATTGAGGAGTGGTATATTTGTCTAACAAAAAGTGAGAGAACTTTGGCCTTTTTCTCCAGTTCTACTCTGCACAGAGCCTATGTAAGGGGGAAAAGCCCCAAAGGAACTGGGCTTTGCAAAACATCTCATTTGGCTGGAGAACCAGCTTTCTAGCTAACCCAGTTTGAAATACCATGCTCCAGATGCAGATTCAATGCACATACACAAATGAAGCTACAAAATAAAGTGGTTTTTACTGAGCCCTGATTTTGTGACAGCAGCCTAGCACACTGAGTGCCTGGTCAAACCCTGCCAGCTGTGAAGCAGGGCAGAGTGTTGGCACCTCTGTTGTTTAAAATGTCAGGACTCTTCCCACATGGAAAAGGTGGTGCATTACGCTGTCGATGTTGATTTTGCAGCTAGACAATAAGTGGTAGCTTGTGTGACAGACACGCTGATGAATAGGTTCAGGGAGCCATTTATCATCTAAAGTGTCTCTGCTGAGAAATATGCCCTGGCTGTCAGTCTGGAGGGACCAGGACTGCTGTTGAGAGCCACCACAAGGGTGGTTTTTGGTCTCATTCTGCACAGTCTTCTTTGAACTGCTCCATGGTTCTTAGAGCACGCAGCTGGTGAGGACATGTGTCAGGGAGGGTGGAAGTTTTGCTGCCTGCAAGTCATATTCACAACACAAGCATCAGTTACACCCTTTGTAACTGGGCCATGAAGACAGGCTGAGCTTGTCCCTTTGGGGAGTCTGGGCAGAGAAGTGCATTGGAGGCACAGGTAGTTGTTTCCTTTGGATCTTCACTTGTGAATGCACACTGGGCTGTTAGGAAGACTGCATTTCAAACTGGTTTAGAGAGAAAGCTGGTTTCCCAAATAGATATTTGGTAAAAGCATTCTTCTTTCCATCAACTTCCTTGATTCTGTGATTCAGGTATTCTTTTTCAGCTATAGCATTGCAGTTTATCCTGAGACTGCAGCATGGGCATGAAACCCCAGAAACTAACACCTTCAGCTGGAACAAAGCAAAACTGGCTTTGGAAATAAAACCATAGGATCTTCTGAAGCTTATCTCCCTAGCCAGGCTGCCTCTCTCATTCCTTATCACCTGGCCTCTGTGCACAATGCCAGAAACTGTATTGAGCTCCAAAGACCGCTCCTCTGCAGCAGAATGGGGACACATAGAATCCACAGCCATGTGCTGTTAGAAAGCATCTCTGCCATTCCTGATTAACTTTGGGAGAGCAAATGAAAGCTTCTCTTTCAACTGTTTTCTTTCCCAAAGTACTTTGCCAAAACTGCAAAAGTCAGAGAAAGAAGAAAAATCCAGCTCATCTAAACTACAGCAAACCTCTGGACAAGGAGCTTGCCAGACTGATGCACAGGTTACACAAATTACTGACTTATATTTACCCTTCTGCCTCCTCCCCTCAGTCATTTGATTTCACAAGTTTTGCTAGGGAGATTGTAGATTAAATAGATGAGCTTTGCCCAAACCAGTAGCAAAAAGTACCGTAGAGCCTAAAGTGAAAAACAGGAAGCTTCTACACCACAGGAATCCTGAATGTTCAGTTTAAAGAGGGTTCACTGATTGGAAAATGCTAAATACTGACTTGAGGGCAATAAGAATGATGAATGTTCAGAAAGGAGGATGTGAGATCCATTTAACGAAAGAAAAAACAAGTAAAGAGGAGAAGTAGTCCAACTAAAAATCTTATTTTGCACTTTGTGAGGGGAAATCTAAAATTATATAACTATGCAAAAACCCTAGGAAAAGTGTTTAAGGCTTCACAAGCTAAGGAACTCCATCAAATACTGAGTTTAATATGGCCTCTAAAGCTTGAAAAGGAATGGTAAAGTAGTTCCTAAAAGGCCAGAAAATGTCCATTTACTTTCTTCTGAATATTAAACAGACCCTCCAGACATGGGAACAGACTTCAAGTACCTGTCACAGCCTGGGTCTTTGGTGCCTCCTCCCTGGTCATCCCTCAGGCCAAGCTGAGGGCTGGAGTTTGTGGTGGGCAGCCCTGGGCTCTTCACCAGCCCCATATGGTGCCCACCTGGCTGCTCTGCAGGAGGCTGGCTATGGCTCTGGATGTGGGCTCTGGCTGCCAGGAACAAAGGCTCCTACTAAGTTCTTGCACAGCCTGGAGGCAAGGATCTGGCATTGCACTGACTAGGAGCAACACCTTTGTCCCCTTCCTGTGCCCAAAACCATTTGCACTTGGCCAGCTTGGCCAAGACAACTGAAATGGGCAGGAGTAGCAGGAGTAGTAGGAGATTTGGGAAAGGAGTGACTGCCACACTTCATTGTTTCCTGGGTTTTAGAAACTTTCCAAAGTCAGGTTGAAGGCTGGGGACACACAACTGTTTCTAGGTCTCCAGCTCTTTGATTTTAGAATCATTAAGGTTGCAAAAGACCTCTGACACCATCAAGTCCAGCTGTTTTCCCTGCACTGCCAAGACCATCATTAAACCACATCCCAAAATGCTATATCTATGTCTTTTGCTCACAAGAATGATGATTCTACTGCTTTCCTGGGCAGCTTGTTCCAGTGCCTGACCACCTCTTCAGTGAAGAAATTTGTACCTAACATCCAATCCAAACTTCCCCTGGTGCAACTCGACATCATCTCCTATTGCCCTGTTGCTTGTTAGCTGGGAGAAGAGAGTGACACGGAATCACAGAATCCTGAGGTTGGAAAAGGCCTCCAAGATCATCCAGTCCAACAGACGAGCCCACCTGAAGCCCAAACTCAGTGTGCTGCATGACCTGACACCAGTGACCCCATTCCATCACTGTACCTAAGAGACACAGACAGTCTGGAGTTCCTGCACCAGATCCTGGTGTGTTCAACTCCATGGGACCACACAGGAATATTGTTCATCAATTCCCCCTTCAACTGAATTCTGAAACTGCCACCAAGAGACAAATCCATTCCCCAAATTGAGGGGGAGTCCAAAGAGCCTAGCACAAATAGGAGACCTCTCCAGCCTGAACAGCAGCTCTGTGAGCTTCCCTGGCCTCCAATGGCCAATTGTGGGACTGTTCCTCCTGTCTGGGGCACAGATCCCAGCCCTGTTGTCAGCTCCAGCCACACGTGATGGGACAGTAAAACCATCACGTTGCTGGTTGAAAATACAGGGCACCTTCCCAGCTATTCCAGGTATGCAGAACTGTGTGGTTTTTTTCCCCACATGGCTGGGATCCTTCCTTCTGGACCCTTTTTGGAGGAGGTTCCCTTGTGAGTTCTTGGCAAGGATGAAGAACGAGCAAGACTCTGAGTTTTCTCTGTCTTCGGTCTTTGTTTATTTTTCTGTTATCAGAAGTCTAGTACACTAGACTTAGCACATCAGAAAGCAAGGCATAAAATGGAGTGCAAACACCCAAACCCAAGGCTTTTTAAAGCTAATCAGTCCAATTACTTTCTAACACGTATATTGTTTTTACTTTTCTACCAATAACTTCTATTAATCTACTCACATAGCACCCATGCCACTACTTTCTCTCGCCGATAACTTTGTGCCACCAGTACTACAGAAAATGGAGTGGAAGAAGAACAAGAAGGAGAGGAGACAACACCCAAAATCCTCCATCTTGTCCCCTATTTACTCTCAAATTAAAATCCTCAAACCCTAAATTCTCCATCCTGTGATAAACCATTACTACTACTGCTATCTAGTTCACACCTGTATGCTCCAACTCCCAAAGCCTTGGCAATTTTTTCCCTGGGACAGAGGTTAAATGCAGTGTTCTACTGAGGATCAGGGCTTTCTAAAACAGTCAGAGAAACATTCTCTGTGCCCTGGACTCCAACACAGAACCAATGATCTGTTTTCATCTTGCCTTTATTCCAACTTCCAGCATTGAGAGACAATGCTGTCCTTCTGTACATGGAAAAGTCACTCCTGTATTTCACATAGTCCCATTTTTTCTGTTTGATCTTTGCTGATTTTCTTCTCTAACTTAATTCTGCTTTTCTACAAAATGTGGTGTGCTGTTTAACTTTGACTTGTTCTATTTGCTTTCCTTGACAAAGATAACACGGTAATTTTTAATTCTTCATAGAAGTCCTGTTGCTGCCCATAGTAATAAATTAAATTGTTCATCACATATAATTCACTTTTATGATCATGTGTTCATCCACCTTGAAGGAGTGGGACTTATGCAGAAATAATTGATAAAATTAACTACTTAGGAAAGCAAAGGTAGGACTTAATAATGTCCAATATGCTTGTGTGCTTGAACTTTATATCTAAAATCTGTAACAGAAGCAGTTCTTGTTCTTTCTCACCTCTTTGTAGGATAGAATAGCACCTGTTACAACCAGACTGTGTGCCAGTGTCTCGAGAATCTGAAAATCATGACCATCATCTTCTCCAGTGTGTCATGGAAGCAGATGGCCTTCCAAGTCAGCACTAACCCACAGTCCCCAGTGCTCTGATGGGGGACTCCAACGTCTCTGTCCTTCTTGTCAGATGCACCCATGGACAGAGCCAGCCTTTCCTGGCAGGTAAGGTCACTTACTAAGAGCTGTCTTATTCTCTCAACATATTTTGAAGAAAAACAGCAAGCTGGAGCCAATTGATAGTCTGTTCCCAGTGTGTGGGATCTGACAGGTCTGAAAAAGGTATGGAAAAACAGGTAAGACTTTGTTTATGTGCCAGTCAGGACAAGTCCACAAAAGTAGACCTCTCATCTGTCCTTATCTCACTGGTTCAGAGCAGTTCAGTGCAGAGAAAAATTATGTAATGAGAAGATACAAACACACTCGAGAGGACATCCACTCTGGAACAGTTTGCCCAAAGAAATTGTGGCTGCCCCACCCTTAGAAGTGTTCAAGGCCATGTTGGATGGGGCTCTGAGCAACCTGGTCTAGTGAAAGGTGTCCCTGCCCATAGCAAGGGGGTTGGATCTTTGAGGACCAATTCAACCCAGGCCATTCTGTGATTTTATGATCTTGGTAATAACTCCTGATCTTTGAAGATCAAGATGGCAGAGAATAATACAAGATCCCTGAGCTCTGTTACAGAAATTATAATAAATATAACACAAAATCAGAAGCCAGAGAAGATTTTACTTAATGACACTTCTTTAATTAAAATGTCCCATACATGTGGTCAGGAAAAGAAACATAATAATGTGAGCACCGTGTAAAGAAGGTGTTCATAGTTTAGCATCTTCTCATTTTTTTCCTCTTAGGGTGTTCTGTCTGTTGTGCTATAATTACCTTCTGTCCTTTCTTACTTGTATTAAGAGAAATTAAGGAAGAAATGCAAAAAAATGGCAGATGTATTTTAAAAACCTATCATCAGTAGTAGGATTTCATCAGTTTAGCATCAGTTTAGCAACAGTTTAGCATCAACGTTCTGAATTCGTTTAAACTGTGCAAAACCAAAAAGTGACAGCTTTTGGTTGCACCTTACATGTTTGCACATAAATTCCCAAATGTATCTCAGCTTCATTTCTGTCCTATTTCTATGCATGGTAGTGACTGTTTCCTCAGCTGGCAAGGCTATGGCAGAGTAACTAAGAGCAAAACTGTAAAAATTTTGATTTCTCAAAACATTTAAGTCCTCTGATTCCCATCTTCTTCCTCCAATCTGTTGTTTAAAAATCCCGACTTGGAGAGCTTTTCCACTCGTAAGGCGTCTTCCATTTACAGAGAAATCTGGCTCCACCAAGTGACAATTGTTGTGACTGCTGGTGTGCACACGCAGCTAAAATAATACAAATCTGGCACTAGGCCCCACAACCAGCCAGTGCATCAAATTGCCATTGGAGAACTTTCAACTCCAGCAATTTTAGACTGTAGGATTTCCTTTAACTCATATGATGCCAGTGTGGACACAGAGCATTGTCACTGATATTCTTGGGCTTTGTTGCACTGCACTGTGCCACCAGCATCCAGGTTTCTGTGTGCATCCATAGTAGCTAATTTGAAGATATACATTCCATGGAGGAGTTCAGAAAAAGTGAACTGCAAATACACATTTCGTTGTCATTTTCGTTTCTCTCTTCACTACATATATATATATATATATATATATATATAATAACATTATACATGTTGCTACTGTATTACAAACAGTGTCAATGTTGTTCATGTGTGTTTGTGCTCCCACAGAAACTTACTTGACAGAAGGAAAGTGAATCCCAACTTTTTTTGATGTAAATGAAGAATAAGTTAAACAAAATCAATGAATGTACACCATTGTAAAAGTTATGCAGACAAAGGCAGTGATTTGGAGCTGAAGAAATAAAAAATACAGAACCTTTCAAGGACTGGGTACACATAAATGACTGCTGTTTCCATTCTCAATGCATGAGAGGCTTCTCTAGTTTGAAATATGTCCCTGCCAATGGCAGAGAGTGGGACTAGGTGATCTTTAAGGGTCCCTTGAAACCCAAACCATTCTATGATTCTGTGTTCCTATGTTCTGTGTAAGTACCTTTTATTAACCTGTATTTATATTTGAAAATTCTACACAGTACACTTATCCTTCTGCTTGCAATAGAACTTGTTTGCTGACCAAAAAATGTTGTTATTCATAAAATTCTACCTTTTTTCCTTGGAGAATTTCCACTATGTGCTGCTGAAGATGGTGAAACACTTGAATGTGAAATCCAAGGTTGGTAGTAACAGAAATGAGCCTTCTCATTTTATTTCAGAGGTCTGCCAGCAGTCTGACCATGCTGTTTCCATAACAAGAATGGCTCCAGACAAAAGTAAACAAATCTAAGTAGGAATTAGGCATTGTTTCTTCAACATAATTACTGCTTTTGAAGTAATTGTGAAGCAATTTTAACTTATTATCATAAAGAGGGTACATTAATGTCAGTAAAGGATAGACCTTTTGGATGGAGATGCCTGGCAGAACAGAAGAATTTGAAGATTGCCTTTCTTATATCTGCAGTCTATTTTCGTTATCTACTGAGCAGTTCAATAGAGACAACTATTGTTCAGTGGTGCAATTAGTATTTATGTAATCAACAGCTGTTACAAAGTAAAAGATTTAGAAAACCTATTTAGAAAAACAGATGTGGCCTGCAGCTAAAATTCCCAAACTGCAGGAGTTTAGAGGAATTATCAATCAGTAGTACATTTATGAGCTCCTTTCTGCAGGATGGCTTAAACAGAGATTATTTGGTAACTATATGCTGGGTCATACAAGTCTTTCTAGAAAGCTCCTAACACACTAGTTGTTTACAGGTTCCAAATATGATCAAAACTCCAATTTCTTTTTGTTTTTTCCTGGCTTGTTGTAATTTATAAAGGCGTGCAGCAGGTTCTTGTCTGGACAAAATAGTGTCAGAGCTGGGAGATATTTTTTTTGAGTGAAGAGAGGCCATTTTACAGTATGTTACCAAAAAAACTTGTCCACTGGGAATCACTGTCCAAAGGATCGCTGAACTCTGGATGCACTTGGTGTGTGTGGTTTGGACCATTAAGATCCAGCAGATTCAATGGGAGAGTTGTGTAGATGGGGAGCAACTGGACTTGAAAGGCTAGAGAAGTGCACTGTAGGAAATACAATTCCAGTATTTTCCCAAGATATATCCAGGATGAAGCAGCTGGAAGGACAGATTGATTTATCTCAGGAGTGTCAGTGTAAATGTTAATTTAATCTTAATTGAAAGTTGTCTCTGTGACATACAGCTGGGAGTTCCTGTCTGGCACCTTCACAGGCACAGTCTTTTAAGATCCTTGTTGGCCTGAATCATCCTAAGTGCATAATGATCCATGAGACCTTACATTTTTAACTAGGACAAACTTCTGAGCCACTTTCTTGTGTTGTCAAAAGTACTTCATCATCACAGCACGGTGAATGCACATTATTGTCCCAGAAAGTGAAGACCCAGCAGCTCCAAAAGGCAAGTGAATTGTGCATTTGCCATCTCTCAAGAGGCAAGTATTGAAGGAAAGATACTTAGTGAAATTAAGCTGAAAATTAAGTGCATCAGGCTATCTTTAAATGCAGTCTTGGAAGAAGAGGTATTTATATATGAAAAATATATTCTTAATTAAAACCTTTACAGAAGGATTGGTTAAGGGCAATACAAAAGAGTTCAAGTAGAAAAAGACTTCCTGCATTGCCAAATGTATTTCATGGTTTACTACCTATTGGAAAAGGTTTCCTCATTCAGATGTTATCTCTGTTCCCATATTCCTTTGCAGTTTTGAATTANCAACCCAGGCCATTCTGTGATTTTATGATCTTGGTAATAACTCCTGATCTTTGAAGATCAAGATGGCAGAGAATAATACAAGATCCCTGAGCTCTGTTACAGAAATTATAATAAATATAACACAAAATCAGAAGCCAGAGAAGATTTTACTTAATGACACTTCTTTAATTAAAATGTCCCATACATGTGGTCAGGAAAAGAAACATAATAATGTGAGCACCGTGTAAAGAAGGTGTTCATAGTTTAGCATCTTCTCATTTTTTTCCTCTTAGGGTGTTCTGTCTGTTGTGCTATAATTACCTTCTGTCCTTTCTTACTTGTATTAAGAGAAATTAAGGAAGAAATGCAAAAAAATGGCAGATGTATTTTAAAAACCTATCATCAGTAGTAGGATTTCATCAGTTTAGCATCAGTTTAGCAACAGTTTAGCATCAACGTTCTGAATTCGTTTAAACTGTGCAAAACCAAAAAGTGACAGCTTTTGGTTGCACCTTACATGTTTGCACATAAATTCCCAAATGTATCTCAGCTTCATTTCTGTCCTATTTCTATGCATGGTAGTGACTGTTTCCTCAGCTGGCAAGGCTATGGCAGAGTAACTAAGAGCAAAACTGTAAAAATTTTGATTTCTCAAAACATTTAAGTCCTCTGATTCCCATCTTCTTCCTCCAATCTGTTGTTTAAAAATCCCGACTTGGAGAGCTTTTCCACTCGTAAGGCGTCTTCCATTTACAGAGAAATCTGGCTCCACCAAGTGACAATTGTTGTGACTGCTGGTGTGCACACGCAGCTAAAATAATACAAATCTGGCACTAGGCCCCACAACCAGCCAGTGCATCAAATTGCCATTGGAGAACTTTCAACTCCAGCAATTTTAGACTGTAGGATTTCCTTTAACTCATATGATGCCAGTGTGGACACAGAGCATTGTCACTGATATTCTTGGGCTTTGTTGCACTGCACTGTGCCACCAGCATCCAGGTTTCTGTGTGCATCCATAGTAGCTAATTTGAAGATATACATTCCATGGAGGAGTTCAGAAAAAGTGAACTGCAAATACACATTTCGTTGTCATTTTCGTTTCTCTCTTCACTACATATATATATATATANATTGTTCAGTGGTGCAATTAGTATTTATGTAATCAACAGCTGTTACAAAGTAAAAGATTTAGAAAACCTATTTAGAAAAACAGATGTGGCCTGCAGCTAAAATTCCCAAACTGCAGGAGTTTAGAGGAATTATCAATCAGTAGTACATTTATGAGCTCCTTTCTGCAGGATGGCTTAAACAGAGATTATTTGGTAACTATATGCTGGGTCATACAAGTCTTTCTAGAAAGCTCCTAACACACTAGTTGTTTACAGGTTCCAAATATGATCAAAACTCCAATTTCTTTTTGTTTTTTCCTGGCTTGTTGTAATTTATAAAGGCGTGCAGCAGGTTCTTGTCTGGACAAAATAGTGTCAGAGCTGGGAGATATTTTTTTTGAGTGAAGAGAGGCCATTTTACAGTATGTTACCAAAAAAACTTGTCCACTGGGAATCACTGTCCAAAGGATCGCTGAACTCTGGATGCACTTGGTGTGTGTGGTTTGGACCATTAAGATCCAGCAGATTCAATGGGAGAGTTGTGTAGATGGGGAGCAACTGGACTTGAAAGGCTAGAGAAGTGCACTGTAGGAAATACAATTCCAGTATTTTCCCAAGATACATCCAGGATGAAGCAGCTGGAAGGACAGATTGATTTATCTCAGGAGTGTCAGTGTAAATGTTAATTTAATCTTAATTGAAAGTTGTCTCTGTGACATACAGCTGGGAGTTCCTGTCTGGCACCTTCACAGGCACAGTCTTTTAAGATCCTTGTTGGCCTGAATCATCCTAAGTGCATAATGATCCATGAGACCTTACATTTTTAACTAGGACAAACTTCTGAGCCACTTTCTTGTGTTGTCAAAAGTACTTCATCATCACAGCACGGTGAATGCACATTATTGTCCCAGAAAGTGAAGACCCAGCAGCTCCAAAAGGCATGTGAATTGTGCATTTGCCATCTCTCAAGAGGCAAGTATTGAAGGAAAGATACTTAGTGAAATTAAGCTGAAAATTAAGTGCATCAGGCTATCTTTAAATGCAGTCTTGGAAGAAGAGGTATTTATATATGAAAAATATATTCTTAATTAAAACCTTTACAGAAGGATTGGTTAAGGGCAATACAAAAGAGTTCAAGTAGAAAAAGACTTCCTGCATTGCCAAATGTATTTCATGGTTTACTACCTATTGGAAAAGGTTTCCTCATTCAGATGTTATCTCTGTTCCCATATTCCTTTGCAGTTTTGAATTATTTTCCTCCAGTCCTTTCATTCCCGTCAGGAAGAAAAGCCAGGCCTATTGCGTGGATCCAAAGTAATGTCTTGGCCTGTCCCAGATGGCAAACCTATTTTGGACTCTTGTTTCACGGGGATTTCCACAGATTTGCTGGCAGGCTGCCAGCTCCTGCTCCTGGTCCCCTTCCACAGGAGGTGCTGGGAGCCTTCTGAGGGATGCTGAGCTCCCTCTGTGTGGCACCCCTGGGAGCACATTCCTGACACCGGGCTCAATGTCCCTGGGCAGTGCTGTGGCAGCAGCTCCAGGGATTGTTCCCACTGTGGGAAGAGGGGCTGCCTTCAAAGGCAGGAGCTGTGTGTGAGGAGCCAGAGGGAAAGCATGAAATCCCTGCTGTGCCTTAAATGGAATCCCTTCAAGCCTGAACTCCAGTTCAGGCACCTGCATAAGGAAGCCTTGCCAAAGACTCTGCTGGGTTTGCACCAAGCTACTAGCTCTGGAGTGAGGAATTAATTTGGTGTGTAAAAACTTGTTTACTCAATGTGCAGAAATAGTCCTGCTCCCACAAATGCCAGTGCTCTGGCTGGGACATTTTGAGCTCTCATTTGTAGCAGTGAAGTCTGTGTTTTTTAAAAAATAGCATAAGGATGTCTGCAGGGCCTTCCAGAATGTGTCAGAGCAAGTCTCCCAGACCACTGTGCAGCAGAAAGGCACTTGAAATGGATGGCAAAAGTGTGGGCAAAGATCTACAGCCTGCACTTGGATTGTGTATATCAGGTTTTGCAGCAGAGTTAATCCCATCCCAGACTTAACTCTGCTGACCTGAGGGCAAACTGGGACATCAACAAGTGTTGGGATGTTTTGAAGGGCAGGCAGAAGAGGAACACAGTGGACAGCTAATGACCCACTGGGGGTTTGACCAGCAGTAGCTAGCATCCCCCAGGCATTCCTCATTGCCCTTTAAATCAAAGGTCCTCTGGAGCAGATCCTTTTGGGAACCAAGGATGGCTTCAAGTCCCAGGCTGCCCTGTGCTGGAAGCAAGGGAACTCACTGGGCTGGGAATATCCATGGTGAAATCACCACGTGCCTTGAGCAGCTGACAGGCACACGGCCGTGTGAGCCTGGAGCTGTTGGAGCTGCACTCCAGCTCCAGCTCCAGCACCAGGGCTCAGCTGCTGGTCTGAACCCAAGGCAGAAAGGGCACATAGAGTCCACTTGGGGTATGAGTTGTGGGATTCTTCTTAATTTCATTTTTATTTCAAGTTCTGTTAAGGAAATCAGTAGTGAAACCAGGCAGTCACCTGATGTTAATGATAGCTTGTCACATTTCTAGCTGTGCTGATCTGATCAGATTTGCCTCTAGCCTTGGCTTCAGACAGTTGAATGCACCTACAGTCCATTATTCCCATGAGTGTGCTTCTTCCCAAACTGGTCATGATGACAGTGTTTTCAGCTTTAGAACATGCTAACAGTATTCCCTGTGTTTTATTTTTTCATGGGAAAGCAGTTAGTAATAAGGATTTAACAAGGAGCTGTCAAGACAAGATAGGTGTCCAGGCCAGGAGAAGAGGCTGGACTAATAATGCAGGTTTCAGAATTGTTTTCATGAGCCAGCAACTGCAGTGCTGCACTTTTAAAGGGCTATTACAGGACTAGTTTTACAATTCCCCTGATTTTACTGATAAAGTAAAAAAGACTTCTTTTTTTCTCTTTGTGAGCTTCAAAAGAGATGATGCTCACAGCAGAGGTGCTCCACCCCTAGAATCATCTTGGTGGCCCTCCTCTGGACTTGACCCAACAGGTTGATGTCTTTCCTGGATTCATCCTCACTATAAAAGTACTGCACTTGCAAAGATATGTGTTCTTCATCAGGTAAAGTTTGTCTGTTGCTTTTACAAAAAAGGCAGAGGAAGTGTGGATGTTCGGGAAGCCTGACTTTGCCCTTGGCACTAAGCTGTGATTTGTGACTAGAAGGCTGGGTGCTTGATCAGACCATGGCAGCTGTGGGGCAGAACGTTTGCACCTCCATCATTCAGAAGGTTCTTCTCCCTGAAATGGTCAGTTCATTGTGCTGTGAGTGGTTTTGTGCACCCAGGCAGCACAAACAATAGCTTTTGTGACAGACATACCAATACTTCGGTGTGGGGAACCATTTATCATCTAACATCTCCCTGCTTTGAAATACAGCCTGGCTATGAAATACAGCTCCTGGCTTGAAATACAGCTCCTGGCTTGAAATACAGCTAGCCTACAGCTAGCCATCTGGTCTCCTGTCAGAACTTCTGTAGGTCCAGGGTGGTATCAGTCCAATTCTGTCCAGATTTTTTCGTACTCTGGTCCATGTTTCTTGTAACGAACAGCTGGTGTGGACATCATGGCCTGCCTGAAAATCATGTAGTCTCTTTTAAATCTGCAGGCTGTGCCCTTACCTGTCTTTGAAGTGACTGAGCAGGTCGTCAGAATCCACTGGGCATGGCATGAGCAATGGCCAGACACGACAGGCTACCAGGGAGCGAAGGGATCTGTACCTGCCCCTCTGCTTCCCCTCATGACGATGCCGAAAGCCACAATGAGGTCTCCCATCACTATCCTCTTCTCCAGGCTGAACAAACCAAGGGGCCTCAGCCACCCCTCATAAGACCTCCTCCCCAGGCCCTTCACCATCTCTGTGGCCCTACGTTGTACCTTCTCTAATAGCTTAATATCTTTTTTATCTTGTAGTGCCCAAAACTGCACACACAACTCAAAGTGAGGCATACAAGGTTAAGAATATCTGCATGTCATTATCAGAAGTACATAACTTGGATTTGGATCCAGACAGATTATGATTAAAAAGGAAAAAGTAATTAGGGTTTTCTTATTTATTTGGGAGGAGACTAGGGTGGAGAAAGAAGGATTGAAACATGGGAAAAGGCCTAATAGATGATAATGACGTAAGCACAGCTGTCCATGAGTACCTGCCCTTTATCACTACAGCCTGAAGCAGGACAATTAGCCAAGCCTGTTGTTGGGATCATACCATGCATGTCTAACTTGTTTCCAGAGCCAAGAGGCCCAGTGTGCATTCAGCTGCCAGCAAGAGAACACCCAGGATGGACAAACTGAGCATCCCATCATCACCATGTTGGTATCTGTTCCAGGACTGATGGTATCAACATCTCCCTGTCAGCCTAACATCAGTATTTGTGACACAAATGTTGGTTGCATTCTTCTTAACAGATTGATTGCCCTGCTTCAAAATGCTGTGTCTATTTTACTGACTCATCTTGGAAAATTTCTTGTTACTCAGCCAAGATGTAATAGGGAGAAAAATCACAGTCTCCAGGCAGGGGCTGCAGGATGAAGCCTGCAGTTGTCCCTTTGAGGACTCCAGAAATGCTCTGAGAAGCTCCTACAGTTTTTATGTTGTTTTCTTTGGATCTTCAGGGCTCAAACTAATCTAAATTACTCCAAACCCCAGGCCACGGAACTTGCCAGACTATATGGTGAACAGGTTTCAGAAATTACGTCTTCATATTTATCCCTCTGATTTCACATGGTTTGCTAGATTAAATAGAGAATTTTTTCCCATGCAATTTTTTGTATCTCTCTAGTACTTTTTAGTAGTAGAGAGTTATGAAAATTCGGAGTCCTACACCACAAAGATTTTGAACATCAGCTGAGCACTTGTGTCTCACAGCGCATCGTGTGCTTAGTACACGTTCATTACTGCATCCTGTATCAGGTATTCTCCTCACAGCACTGCATTTCCAGAGCTGATCTCTGCTTAGCTGCTTGTCACAAAATGAGCACTGAAGGGGGAGGACAGGGATATTTGTTCTGTCTCAAATATGTGGTTTGTAAATGGGAATCTGGGAGTGTAGTTCCATGGGAGGTTCCTTGAATAGGGGTTTCTTCATGTGCTTCTAATTCAGTTCCTGGGACTCAACCAGCCAGAGTGAATTCTGTTCCCAGAGTTCCAGTTGCAGTTGTGGAGGCACACTCAGGGCTAAAGCCTGTGTCACCTCTTACCCACTTGTCCCTCGTCTTGCTTTGACTACTGGCTTGGATTATGTGTTGTTCTGTGGCAGTCATTGGGGTATAGACCCTGTTCACTGTTGAGAATGAGACAGGAAAGGGTTGATGAAGATGGAACTGAAAGTCAGGAGGTCCAAAGTACATTCCCACCTTAGCCCAAGATCCTCTGTGTGATCTCATACATGGGTCTTAAGCTAAACTGTCTGCAAAAAGGAAATAACATAACTCTGCCTTCCTAGAGCACTGATGATATAGAAATAGCCCAATAATAAGAGTCATATTTACACCTTTTAGAGCAGTGTAGGACAGCCTGATCTCTTCCATACGTGTCACATTGAACGTCACCCTTTGTATACAACACAGTTGGCAATTGCCTGAGTCAGCTTTGCTTGTTTGAATGGATTCCTCTGGATGGTAGATTTAATGCAGTTCATTTTATCAAACCTTCCTAGGCTTTCTGACAGGGTAATTAATAGTAGCACGCACACAGCATTGGTAGGTTTTGCGTGGCTCTTATTGTGAAACACTTGTAATGATGAAACATTTTCACCTGAAGTCCTGAGGACTGAGTCTATAGGGTGTTAATAAAATTAATTGAACAGAGTGAAAAGAACCCCAGGGAGGGCAAGACCTTTCCTTCTGGCAAGCACAGGTATTTTGCAAGTGGGCGTGCTGTTCTGACAGAGGAACAGAAGCAATGAAGTAAAAAACCTGCTGGTTGCCAGACAAAGAACAGCCTGGTCCTCATTCTCCATTCACTTTTTGATGTCTGCAGCAGACAGAAGTGTCTTGAACCCCTCCAGTTCTGCCTTCTCAGTGTCCTCCTGGCATGTAGGACATGGAATTGAGCCATGTGGAACAGAAAGCTCCTGCTTTGCTTGCTCCTGCTCTGCTACACTTGGTCTTTTCTTCCACAGGTCAAGTAACATAAATTCCACTGATATTTTCTCTGTGATTTCTTTGGCTGTTGCATTAATAGATGTGAATTAACCCTGAGGAAGAAATGCTTATTAGTTGTAGGTTCAGGATGTACTTCTCATTGCAGTAATTGATGTCTGAAAGTGCTGGCAGGATAAACTCTACAGTTCAGTCCAAGAATGAGTTTATTATTCAACCATTCAGGAGCCTGGATAAATTGTGGCCACAGGTTTTTTTACCTCAGGAAAAGATTAGCCTCCTTAAGACACTGGCATCTTCATGCCTGATGTGAGACATAACACATGGAGTTGGTGGAAGGCAAAAATATGACAGGTTGAGTGTTGATGGGAATTGAGTGTGTATCAGCCCAGAGCCATCCTTTGATTTCTACTAGTGTCCAGAAAAGGACAGCAAAATTAATTCTCTGAAAACACCAGGAATATGAAGGATGCATGACGAATAAATGAAGAAGGACAAGGAAACACACAGGAACTATTTTTTTTAAATGCCAGTTTCTTAAGATGCCTGTAATTATGCTTTCATTTCCTCTCTCTGTTTTTATGTACCCCCATTGATTTTACCCTTCCCTCTCATCAGTAGGTTTTGATTCTTGGTATTTTCTAGAGGAACTGAAATCTCAAGAGTGCTGGTCAAGAGGCCTCAGGTTAAAGGAGAGGTTCTGTTCCCCTTACTATGGCAAAGGACAAGCTCAGTCCTTATTCAACAGAAAAGGTTCCATGTGGGACAGAGAGAAAAAAGGGAGAAAGTGGATGAATGCCCACATTGTGGAAGTGCATCATTTCAAGGTTACGTGGAGTCACAGCTAATTATTATCAACATGCTCAACACTTTTTGCACCCCGTGTTATATTCTTATTATCAAACATGAAATTTGCTCTTTAGCAGCAATGAACAAGGTCTGAAAAAATGTCCACAACTATTTTAAGGCTGCTGGACTGAAAAAATGAAGAGATGAGCTTCTGAGGGGGAAGAGAATGAGAATGGGAGAAGGATATTAACAAGCTATTTTAATACTTTAGATCACATACTAAATTTTTTTAATATATGTTCTTTCTTGATAAGGATAATGAGGGTTGTTTAGATTACTCAGGGGTGCCACACAGAAGGGCTGCCAGGAAGGCTTAGAGAAAAGACAGCTTCATGGATGAACTACAGCTCCAAAGGTTCAAACTGTGAGCTGCAGGGTATGCCAAGGGGCATGTGGTCTTGTGCAGCTATGCAGTGGTTTTCAGGGATGTGTAGCATGCAAGTGGTAGTCTGAAGAGGCCTTTGGAGTCTGAAGAGGGATTTGGATGCTTTTGAACCATGTCTTAATATTATTCATGCACAATTCTATTGTTTCAGAAAGTTCAGAGAAACAGATTACCTTTGAAGAGCCTTAAAACCAAACTGTCAGGTGTATTTTCTTTTTTTCATTATTTACCCCAGCCCTCAAAGTGTTCTACATATTCTGCAGATAGGGAAGGAGGCTGAGGGATAATTCAGCAATCTTCATGCACAATAGCAGCCTCAGCAGTAAGGCTTACTCTTCTCTGAAGGATTTATGATTTCCTAGAGAAGGGTCAACTAAATAAAGAAATACAAAAAAATGATGGTGTGGGAAAACTTAGCTGCATCTCCCTCAACCAGTGTCTTCTAGTTTGATCTCACTTTGCTGTCAATTTTTATATTTATATTTGGTATCTTTCTGAAGTGCTTCTCATCACAATGGAAGCACAAATCATGTTAATTAATGAGAGTTGCAGCCAAAAAAAAAAAAAAAAAGCTAGCACTTTTTTGCCATAGTCAAGAGCTCTTGAAAAACTTGTCCTTGATGTTGTTTTGCCTGAACAAAAATTAGATGCATAATCACTATTAGGCTTGATTGACTACATAATTCTTTCTATTACACTGATGAAAAGCACATGGCAGGAATTCTTAGCCTTGTACAATTTTATTGCCACATACACATATTGCTAAATAGCTGAGCATCTCCTTGACTTGGACATTTATCACTGAGGGCGTTGAAATGTTTGAGGTAGTCCACAATAGTTTTGGCATGATGGAGAAGAAATCCTTCCTGTTGATGTAAAATCTCTGTCAGGCTCAGGATTGGGGTATGATATTGTGAATCAGCACAGTGCAGATGGAGAACATGTAAGCTCCAAACCCTTGGTGGCTTTCTTGTAGACCTTGAAATGATCTTAAATGAAACAATTAAATGAAACAATCATTTAATGAGGCTGAATTTCAGTAACCCCCTTTTTTACCTTAGATAACAGCTCAGGCTGCTCACTGTGGGATGCTGTGCCCCTGGCCACACAGCAGCAGCCAGGTTCTAAGAGATCACAGAGGCTTCTTCAGTCACAAGGACACAACAGTGCAGCCTGTAGATCCCATGCCAGAAGGGAAGGGTGTAACTAGTAAAGTTCTCAGCAATTAAATTTATAACCTATCCGTTGTTCAGTGGTTGCTCCCCAGCTCTCCCACAGCAGCCAAACATCTTTCTTGTGGGCTCAGATGTAACAGTGAAAGAGAAATAGAAATTTACAACCAGGGTTTATTCAGTTCCTTCCCCATCTTTAGATAAGAGATGATGAAAATGTCATCATCATGGCTCACTCACCACCAGCAGCAAAGTGATGCAAGGGGCTTAGCAGGGACACACAGAGTGTCTGAAGGACAGACTTTCCCATGCACTTACTCTTCATCTCAAAGCTGAATCAGGGTTATATGTAAACAAGGAAGAAAATGAGCTGGGTTTCCCCACAGGTAAAGATCAATGTAGTCTGAAGATTTTAAATGCAAGACTGGTCCTGAAAATGCACTTACAACCTTTCTCTAAAAGCCTGCCATCGTTCAGAGCTGCTGTCTTGGCAGGAGTTAAATGGAGCAGAACTGGGTTCTTGCCCTCCCACCTGAACAGATAATCTTTGAGATCTCTGGTACAGTAGCCTGGTGTTGAGTCAAGAGGTAGAGAAACCAAAATACTTCAAATGGTTGACAGCTTAAATAGCTTGAAAGCTGTGGCTGACAAAGCTGTGTCTATGGCATTACTGAGCTGTCAGCTGTATGCTGTTCAGTGCTTGGTAACCATTTTTCTGGTCTTATGGCAGATCACCCCTTGATTCTTTTCCCCTCCTTGATCACTCTGTCTTTAATAAAATGCTATTGATTGCTACTGGGCTTCCCAGGCACAGATCAGGCTCTCAGTGCAAATTCAAGTTGTCTTTGTGGCCAATTCTTGATGGTGTCATGGGGTGGTGGGATGGGAGAGGCTGCAAGGGGACACTTTCATTAAGGAGGGGAAGGGGCAGAGGATCAATGACAAGCAGGGAAGTGTTAGTGGGAACGAGGAAGCTCCAACAGCCCTGAGTTCAGGCAACCTGAACTGAAGAAGGCAGCCAGAAAAGGCAGGCAGGACACAGCAGGATGTGGGAGAGAGCCTGAAGCTGGCTGCACACCTGCCAGAGGTGAGGGGGAGCTCAGGAAGGGAGAGGATATGTATGGCTGGAGGTGCTAGAAGATCAGAGCAGGGGTCTCTGCTCTTTGACTGGCAAGTGGGCAGAGCAGGAACCAAGTGAGCTGTAGAAGACGTGATGTAAACCTTGATGTTACCTCGTCTGGCAAAGACAGGAGGTATTGCTGGAGAACGGGGCTTGAGAAGAGGCACAGCAGGGCTGGATTCCTTTCTCTGAACTGAAGTGCAACCACAGCAGGCTCCAGCAGAATCCTCTGGAGCTGGGGCCTGGCATATAAACACATTAAGAGCTGCTATTCATGGGAGCAGTGCAAATAACCCGGGGGGCTGGCTGACAGCTCCCATCAATCACACATGAAACTCTATTTATACCTTCCCACACAACCAAATGAGCTGAGATTAGCAAACACAGGCCATTTCAAGCATCACAGACTAGGCTTGATGGTAATTAAAAAAGGGGATGGAGAGGGAAAAAAATGTTTTCCAGCTCCCCCTTGTGCCTCTTCTCTGTCTTTGTTTTGTTCTCAGTTTTGCTGGCAGTCTCCATGTCCTGCCTCCCAGAAGTGATTTAAAGGTTATTTGACTATATGAGGACTGTTTTGTCTTACAGGACAGAACATCATCCCCTGGGAAAGTTAGGAGATGCTCGTGCTGCAAGTCCCTGCCTGCATGCCTGCAGCTGGTGGTCCCCATCAAGTCCCAGGTGCTGGAACCATGTTTGTGTGTGCGTGTGCACACGTGAGTGTTTGTATTTTTGTGTGTCTGTCTGTCTGTCTGTCTGTGTGTGCACGAGCACTCGGTGCCTGGCCAGGTGGAATCTCTGTGTTTAAACAGGAGAAAGCTAGCTTGTGAGCCCTCCTGGGCTTGGGAAAGAAAAAAAAAGAAAATCAGGAAAAGGTGAATCCTAATACACAGATTTAAAAACAAAACCCAACAAAACAAAAAACAAAACAAAACAAACCAACCAACCAAAAAAAAAAAAAACCAACAACAACAACAAAAAGAAAAACCAACACCCAAACCACCAATAACTAAAAAGGAGGAAAGTTAAAGGCATCTGATATTATTATTTCCAGGACCCAGAGGAAGCATAGAGGCTGTTGTTGAGTCCTATTCTGTAAAGGGCTGCTTGCTCTTAAGGTTCATTCCCTCCTCTTTCTTTCACCAGAAGAAACAGTAGCTAAGAAGCCATGAGGGGAGATGAGGGGCAGGAACCATGGGCAAAGGCAGAGCCCCTACAGAGACATCATTTTGATGCTCCAGCTCTAATGCTGCAACACCTCCCCCCTCCCCTCACCAAATGCCCACCACCAAGAGGAGTTCAGTAGACCACGTTGCATCCCAATTATGCTCAGCAGTGATTTGGGGCTCTTCCCATCCCCTAATTCCCTCCTGCTGCCTTGCTGTGTTCCAGGGCCTGTGCCTGTTTGTGGGGCTGATGCTCTGCCCAGCTCCGGTGCAGAGGCTGCAGTGAGAAATGACTGTGCATTGCTGAGCAGCTGGAAGCTGTTATTAACTGGATTTGGCATCCGAGCTGAACTACAAATGCATCTGGGTGGCTTGAATTGTTCTTAATTATATTTTTGTTTTATTGTTTTCATTTCGAGCTGCGCTCTACCACTACTCTCTGTATAGCTCTGTGCTGTACATTTTCTTTGCTTCCAGCCCAGGGTAATTGCTCCTTGTCGTGCTGTGTTTGCCATTTTAATTTTTTATCATCTCAGATACTTTCTTCTCTTTCCCGCTTTTGATTATTTGGTTGTGTCATTCCCATTTGCCCCGACATTTCAATAAATTCACTTCTACATTATCTTTGTCCCTAGAGCAGCAGTTTATCCCTCTCTTTCTAATGTCTCTGTCTCAAAGCTGGATATGAACTGTTTATTTTTTCCTAACAGCTTTCCTTTTGGGCTGAGCAGCAGCCAGCAGCAGAGAGCAGCGTGCTGGGCTGCAATCCTGGAGCCAGAGTGCCCCCTTCCAGAAATACTGAGGAATAACACAGCTCCCTTTAGGGGAAGAAGCACAGCCAGGCAGGACTCTGCAGCTCAGGGTCTGGCCACAGGTTAATATCCAGGTACTTAGATGAGGCTAACTAAAAGGATACTGCTGCAAATGATGTGTAAGGAAGTGAGGTTTTTTGGAGTACATGCCTGGATTGAAGGAATGCCCTTTAACCACTGGATTTTTCACTTCCCTCTCTCCTTCAGGTGCTTCTTTTCGTTTCTTTCAAACTTGCATTTTGATCCTCCAGCTAAGAGCTCAGGGGAAGGGTCTACAGTGGTGGTGGGCTAGGGCCAGAGTTCTTCTCCTGCATGCTCAGGTTGTGCATGAGGAGGTGGCCCTCCTACGGGACAGCACTTTTCCCCTTTGCAGTAGCTGATTCCACCCCAAGCCAGCAGTTTCTGTTTGGTCAAGGCTTTGAGCTTTGGCAGACACTGACGAATTTCACTCTGTGGTTAAAGACTGCTCTCAGCTGGCCAGTCCAGTCACTTACGGAGGGAACAGCCCCTTTTGAAGCATCACTGGAGAAAAAGAGGCTCAGGGGAGACCTTATCACCTGAAAGAAAGTTGTAGACAGGTGGGAATTAGTCTCTTCTCCCAAGAACACGAGGGAGTGGCCTTAAGTTGCACCAGAGGAGGTTTAGATTGGATATTAGGAAAAATTCCTTTAGTGAAAGTGTGATATGGCATTGGAAGCCCAGGGAAGTGGTGGAATCAGCATCCCAGATGTGTTCACAAAACTGTAGATATGGCACTTGGGGACATGGTTTAATGGTGAACCTGGCAGAGTCAGGTCAATGGTTGAACCTAAAAACCATAAAGGTCTTTTCCAACCGTAATAATTCTATGACTCTGATTCTTAGACTTTTTTGATCAGCAGGGTGGCATGGATGGAAGTGTTCAGAGCCTTGTCTCTGGTCTCTGACTGCTGTGGAGCAAAATCTGGCAGCTCAGTTTAAAGGAATTGATGAAGATGGGTTTTGAGGGAGCTGATGGCCTTTGTGCAGAAGTGGGGTGGCACAGCCAGCCATTGCATCCCAGTGTTTCTGTGGGAGACACCGGGTGGATACTGCTGGGTGGAGAGGTGAGGGGAACAGAGGAGGAATATGATACTTTATTAACCTGCCTTTTTTGGGGCTGAATAGTGCTTACCTTGTCACCACTCTCTAAAGAAAGGTCCTCCCAAATTGTTTGTTTTCTGTAGCAACAAAATGACTAAGACCTTGAACTATGGTTTGAACTGTGAGTTCACCCCAGCAGCTCTGTGTATACAGGTCTCTCTGAAGTGCTTGTGTTGAAAACATTTGTCCATTTGAAGCTAGAACACAGAGACTAAGACAGACCTTCACGTTAAAACTATTCTCAGCACAGAGGAGACTGTGGTCATACCTGCACCAAGAGGAACTGTGAAGGAAACATACTGTCCACACTTCATTCCGGGAGCTATGAACACATACGGTTTGTTTGAAACTGTAACACCGGTTTTAAAGTAAATGTAACATTATCCTTTTCAATTCCTTTTCAAATACTCTTATTGCTATTAAACTTTATTAATATAAGAAACACCATTTTCCTTCAAGGCACCCCTTTTAAACTTCAATAAAGTCCTGTTGTATTAACAAGCCACTGGAATCTTTTAAGACACTCCAAAGAAGACAAAACCCACCCGGGTAGCTGCGTGTTTGAGTTCCAGGGCAGGAACGTCCCTTGCTAATACATGGCAGCTCCTCAGCACCTTGGGAAAGACACAGGCTCCTGTCAGGGCTGTCCCAGCAGTCAGCTAACATTATGGAATGGGAGGCTGTGCTGTTCTCTCATGATCAGTTCTGTGCTGTGCAGCTGGGGAAGCTCGGGCAGAGTGAGGGAACACGTGTCCAAGAGCACATAGTGAGTAAGGACAGAGTAGGGACTGAGCCCCAGCTGCTGCTCTCTGGGCCTTGCCTGCGCTACACCACTTTATCATTTTAAGCCATAGCTGCAGCAGCACCAGGAATGTGACCCACAGCCATGCAGTCACACTCATTCAGGTTCTTCCACTGCCAGGCTGGCCAGACAGAGCAGCACCACAGGCTCTGAGGCTCTGAGGCTGCTCCCTCAGGTGGGGATGCACACTCCTGAGGGATGCCCACTCCTGAGGGATGCACATTCCTGACTGAGGGCACCTTCCCATCCCTAAGCCAGCCTCAGGGGTGCCCAGCCTGAGCACACAGGGACACACATGTGCTGTGCTGGGAGAGCACCAGCACAGAAATACGGCTGCACCCCAGCAGGACGAGGCTGAAGCTGACCTCTCCTCTGTGCAAACCTCAGCAGCTGCTAGGCATCAGGGGATTTGTGCACTGCAAAGTACTTTGGTTGGGTCACTGGGCTGAATTAGCTACTGAGCCTAAACTGTGCCAGTTTGAAAGCCAAGAGGCAGTCACTGCATCAGGGCTGCATCAAAAGCAGCGTGGTCAACGGGTCAAAGGGGTTCTCTCTACTCTGCACTCATGAGACCCCATCTGGAGTACTGCATCCAGGTCTGGGTCCCCCAGCACAAGAAGGACATGGACCTCTTGAAGTGAGTCCAGAGGAGGGCCACAAATGTGCTAAAACAGCTGGAGCACCTCTCCTGTGAAGACAGGCTGAGATGGTTGGGGAGGGAGAAGAGAAGACTCTGGGGAGACGTTATAGCAGCCTTCCACTGCCTAGAGGGGGCCTACAAGAGAGCTGGAGAGGGATTTTTTACAAGAGTATGTTGTGATAGGACAAGAGTTAATGGCTTCGAACTGAAAGAAGGCAGGTTTGGATTGGATGTTAGGAAGAAATTCTTTACTGAGAGGGTGGTGAGGCACTGAAACAGGATGCTCCACCCCTGGAAGTGGAAGATGCTCCATCTCTAGAAGTGTTCAAGGCCAGGTTGGATGGGGCTTTGAGTAGCCTGTTCTTGTGGAAGGTGTCTCTGCCCATGCATTGAGCTGACCTTTAAAGTCCCTTCCAACCCAAACCATTCTATGATTCTGTGATCAGTAACGACACGACAGCGAGGGTACACATGCGTGTCTGCAGACACATGTGAATAGGCACACAAAGCTGTGTCCCAGTTCTGAGGGTCTTACAGTTTTATTTCTCTTAGTTCTAATGAAATGATAGGACAAAACAAGGAAACTTGTGTCACTAAGGCAAACTTAGCTCTGTCATAGCTGTTTCTGGCCATTTTAGGGGTTAAGATGGGTGAAAAGGCAAAGCAGCCATCCAGGGTTTGTGCTGAGCGTGTTTGAAGGCCAAGCCACAACTGGAAATCCTCACCACAGACAAGCACTTTGCCCTTCAGGCCCAGAACTATTTTTAAAGATCCTGACCTGGTTACAAACCTGCACAGACCTGGTGGGTGGGGAGGAGCAAACACAGAGACCTTCTTGATTTGAAAATAATTATTAGCTGTGAATGTAGTCGCCAAGACTTATTATCCCGGCCCATCCCATGTTTTTCTTCTCATCTCCTCCAACCCCCCCAAACATGACATGCTCTTGTCTTGGCTTCAGTGCATTAGGAGGTTTTTCAGAGCCAGATTCTCAGTCTGAGCATGGATCAGGAGCTGTGGTGCCTGGGGCAGCTAGGGGAGGCTGACACCTACAGAGCAGCAAAGGCTGAGCCCACAGCCTGCTCGTCCCTGCCAAGGAATTTTGGCAGCAGGTATAAGTTAATTCCTTATATTGCTGGCAGGAGATCCGCCTAGCTATTCACAGCAGTGCTTTAATTCAGCCCACCTATGCTCAAGAGAGGATCCTGTGCAAGAACAACCCTGTGCAGATGAATTTAGCTACCAAGAAAGGCTTTTTTATGGTGAAGTTAAAAAGTGATGTGTGAAGTTAAAAAGTGACACCCCACTTTGCCTCAGAAAACAATGGAAGGACCTCTCCATTGGTGAAGCACCTATATGAAATATGGTACTTTTGTGCCCAGGATTATCACAGCATTTGCTGCATGCAGATGTATTAAAAGCAAGCAGCCATTGAGTGATAGTACTGGGCTTCCTGATCTGTTGGCATTGTAGCACAGAGCTGCTGTGAGGAACAGGGCAAATGATTGTAAATAATTATAGAATCATAGAATCAAAGAATCATTGGAAAAGACCTCCAAGATAATCAAGTCCAACACTACCAAGTCCACCACTAAACCATGTCCCCAGGTGCCCCACCTACATGTTTTTGGAACACTTTCAGAAATTATGATTCCACCACTTCCCTGGGCAGCCCGAACACCCTTTCAGTGAAGAATTTTTTTCTAATATCCAATCTAAACCTCCTCTGGCACAACTTGAGGCCATTTCCTCTTGTCCTGTTGTTTGTTACTTGGGAGAAGAGACCGACCCCCACCAGGCTACACCCTCCTGTCAGGTATCTGCAGAGAGCAATAAGGTCCCCCTTTGGAGCCTCCTTTTCTCTGGGCTGAACACCCCCAGCTCCCTCAGCTGCTCCTCATCAGATTTGTGCTCCACACCTTTCACCAGCATTATTGCCATTCTCTGGACTGGCTCCAGCCCCTCAGTGTCTTTCTTGCAGTGAACACAGGATTTGAGGTGTCCCCTCACCAGTACCGANCCCAGGACATTTTCCACCTGGCAGCTTTCCACAAATTCCGCAAATTATGGAAAACATGACTGAATTCTCCCTGTGAAGTGTAAGAACCAGCATTCATTTCATGATGCATTAACCTGGCAGTTTTGCTCATACTCTCATAAAGGCACTAGCAGGGCAGATGTTCCCCTGCAGGTGTGTGTGCAGGGGGTCAGTTTGGCCCCGTGTCAAACTCCCAACAAGGGGGAGCCTGTGCATGGGCACACAGAGGGCAAAGGCACACTGCACAGTAGGGAATAGGGCTGCCAAGCCACACACACGTTAAGCAGCATGAGACAAGGCTGGAGAGGTTCCTATTGGGCAAGGATAAGAGGGTGAAAAGAAAAAATCCTTCATGCAGCATTGACTGAGCTCAGCACCACAAGCCAGCCTGAGGGGCGCTAGTTTAGACACTGTGGAAATGCAACATTGTTAAATTGCTAAATAATTTTTGCCATCTGACACTGGAAAACCAGGTGCATGTTAGGTTGACCATTTACCCATGTGTTTTCTCTATCCCAAAGTGTTATGCAGAAGAGAAGTCAGCTATCAGGATGTGCACAGGTCTAGATTGCTTCCTCAGGCTTCTGCATGAGCAGAGGGAAGGGGACCAAAGGATACTTGAGGTTCCCCTCGAGATCCTCCCATATTCTGGGACTGTGCAAGAACCAAGTCAGTCTCCAGCCTAGGTCAGAGACAGTCTTCAGCTGTGTGCTGGCGACTGAACCTGCCAAAGTGGCATACAAGAGGGCATGAGTGCCAGCTTCATTTTGTACAGCATTACCACTGCAGCTAATCCAGGGCTGCCTGCATGAGGCCTGTGGAGCATCACACACGATGGAGAAGAGTTGTACAGCAGAAATCCAGCAGCAGGCCTCTCTAGGTGTACTTCATTTTCAGCTGCAGCTTCTGGGCCAGATGGGCTTTGACACATGGCAGTTTCCCTCGGCCTTGTACCATCTTACAAGTAGCCCTCGATGCTGTTGCATGGAATAACTTGAGTTACAGTCTTCTTAGGTTGAGGGGGGGGGGGCAGATGA
>VXAX01003646.1:2532241-2553896 GCA_013399835.1 Leptocoma aspasia | reverse complement strand
TGAGGTCAGGTTTTGTTGGGTTGGGGGGGGGGGGGGCAGATAGAAGGGCCCTTCTAGAAGATAACCCCCCCATCCAGTTTTAAGCATGTAATTTTACAAGTAATCCCCTGAGGATCCCCCTCCAGCCAGAGGCAAAGGCAGTCCTGGGGAGCAATGCAGGGGAGCAAACCCTGCCGTGGGAATTCAGGCCAGGCAGGAGACAGAACAGTTCAGCCCCCTATGCAAGCTGTGCATTCACAAACAATGAGGGTGTGCATTTACAGCAGGTATAAACTGCTCTGTGAAGGAACCTGGTGTGGCAGAGCAGCGTCTGCACGGAGGGAAGTTTTTTTGGTGTGAATGGGCATTTTTTTTCCAAATAACCAGGAATGTGCAGCCTGCCAGCCTCCACACACACCTGCTCAGCCCCTCTCTTGCCGGTGATGCGCCTGTGTCCTTGACCAACTTCCCTGCCCAGCAAGCACAGCCTCTCCAGTGCTTTTAACAAGCTGCCCATTGCAGTCAGTCAGCTGCCGGGGCGGCTGCCTCCAGGCTCTCCTCATACCTGGATGTTTCTCCCTCCCCACTCCAAACTTCAACTTTAAATAAAAAATAAGTAAATTAAAAGGGGAAAAAAAAGGTGGCATTCACTGATGAAGGCTCTTGCAGGTACTCATCAGAGAAGAGGAAGTGCCAATTACTTCCTTGTAGGAACCGTTTCTGTAATCAAAGTGCTCTGCGGCTGAGCTGCAAATGCCGATCCCCTGCCGCCCTGCACAGCCCCTGGCTCGTGAGCCAGAACAGGAGGTAGCTGGCTGCCCACACCCTCACCAGTTTACACTTTCACACAGGAACACTCATGCCTCTGTTTCCCTTGTGACACTCACCATTTCCTGGTGGAGGGAGGACAGGCCAGGCTGCTGCTGCGGGCACATCCACAGCCAGGCCGGCACTGCAGACTCAGAGCCCAGCAAATTCCCCATGAACAAGCACAGATGCTTCATGCTCCCATCCCCAGGGCATCTTGCCAGACTGGGAGGTTGGGAGAGCGAGGGGAACAGAAGCACGCTTCTGCTGGGAAATGTCTTTCCTGCCCCTGCCATTTGCTGTGGTAAGGCTCTTGCAGCCAAACAGGGAAGCACTACTTGTGCCCCATCCAGAGCAATTCATCAAGAGTTGAAAAGAGCTCTTCCCAAAGACCTCCCAGGCCCTGGAACCTCTGTGCCTTGTTGCACTACTCACAGGGGCTCAGGCTTTGTGGCAACAAGAAAAGCCATGTGCAAACATGGCACCAGAGAAAACATGCCACAAAAATAAAAAGCATTTTTGTGCTGTTATTTTTTCCAATGCTGGCAGTAATAATTTTGTTCAACTTTTTTTGGTGTGTGCCTTTTTTAAAAAATACCAGTAGATACAACATTTTCTGGAGAAGCTTCTCTTATCTCCTAAAAGAGTACACACTCTAAAGCAGGAAATGAAGCTGGAAAAATAACAGATCTTTGCCCCTCCTATTCTGCCTGTTCTGTTTTTTCTCTACCTTTCTTATAACCCAATTATAAGAATATTTGTCTTAACCAAACAATAGTTTTTTTCAAACAATATTTTATTCTTTAGTATTTTATCCTTTTCTCGGTTACAAAGTTTTATTCTCCACATTAATGCAATGTTTCAAATAACTATTTTAATGATGTACCCAAAAAAGCCCTGTAACTGTAGCAAATGAAGTGCACCAGAAAACCCCACCCAAACGCCTGGGAAGACAGAGCAGTAGCAGGGACACAGGGAGATGCTGGCTCTCCCTGCTGCTGTGCCCCAGCACAACCCCATGACCTCACAGCAGCTGATGTTCTCATCCAGAAGAGAATCTCTTCTGCTTTGTTCATCCCAGCATGCTGTCCTCCCCGCCAGATTTCGTACAGAGAAATACAAAGAACACAGACACACAAGTTTAGCTTGCTGACATAATGCCCATATTTAATCTTTTAAAACAAGAACAAAATCAGGAATAAAATCAAGAATAAAAATTTCATTTAAGTCATACAGTACATTAATCTTTCAGCAATGACCCAATCTACAGTACTCAAATGCCTGGCATGAAGTCTATTATCTCAGCATTTAACAAGTGTATAACCAGTGACACAGTAAAAGAAGAGCTCACAATACACAGCTAACACAATGAGTTTAGATTTTCTCCTAAGAGTCCAGCAAGGGTTTGTAATACATGGGTCACTTTTGAACCATACTTTAATCAGCTTTTTGTTCAGTCAATCTCTTTGGGGCTTCTTTTTCTGTTATGTGAGTTTTTCCATTATGTACAGGAAGATTATTTCAAATGAAATTGCACAAGTTAGATTATCTATCTATAGGCATACATGGTCAATCTAACTAAAAAAATTTAATAAGCAGTAATTACTCAGTCCTGGTTATACATTCCTAAAGGCTTAATAATACAGTTTTAAGAAGAAAAAAAAATAAAACAAACACAACAAAACACAGCTGTGGGGTGGCAATCTCTGTAAGAAGCCTTCTTCCCTCCTGAAACAACCAAGGGCTAACTGTACTTCCCATGTTTGAAATGGGGTCTACAAAGAAGTCATTTCAGCAACTAAATAATAAGAACCGTGTGACTGTGTCCTCTCTAAAGTCTGAATGGTTCGATGCGCCATTCAGTGAAGCTCTCAAACAAATAATACTGGTAGGATGCAGACTGTTAACAGAAATTAGGACAATATGCCCTGATAGCACATTTGGGTAGCCAAACTGTATGGAGGAAGGGGCCATTACCCAGTGGTTAAAGCAGCTTTGGAAGCAGGACAGCCCTGCCTGCAGCAGCCGCAGAGGAGGGGAAAGGGTGGGCTCTTCTGCTCCTTAGCCAAGGCTACAGCTGAACTTTCCCCACCTCTCATCAAGCACTTGCCCTGCCCATTCTCAGCGCCTTCCTGCTGTCTGAGGCAGAATCCCCAGCCCAAAGGCAAGGGGAGCACAGCAGGGTGCAAGCCCTCCCTCTTCCCATCCCAGATCCTGATGCTGAGCAGCAGGCACAGGTCTGCTTCTTGCTGCAGCTCCACCACAGGCAGGAGGGCTCCTCTCAACCCAGGCTGGCTTCCTGGGTCCTGGACCTGGCTACCAGGAGCAGACTCCCTCTGAAGGGTGGCTTTACCAAACACTAGAGAACCAGAGGGCTACCTCTAGGGCAAGCTAACTGAACAAGGGTGATGGAGCACCTTCTTCCCCCATTAGCAAAACATAAATATAACTAATTAACACAACTGCTTTGACTTCTTTTAATCTCTCTTTTCTGCTGCCAGGTCCTGCTACAAATGGAAAAAACCCCATAGAGAGCTGCTTTACTAGATGGAAAAGCAGCAGGATCTTAAGCCTTGTGGATCTGCTTTGTAATTTGCTACTGGCATAAACAACAAAAAAAAAAGTCCCATTTGTTTGGTTGGTTTTTATGGTGTTTTCTTAAGGAAAAAAAAAAATCCAGACTGTCTAATGCACCTTCTCTGCACATCACACACGCTCACATGCACACGCACCAATGGAGAGCTCCAGAAGAACAGGCATGGGAACCACAAAGCCCAAATGGAGAAAAGACACGGGGAATCTCACATTTCTGTTTTCAGTTCTCATTTAGCAATGAAGCAGCGAAATGATGTATTGCAAGAAATAAAACAGCCACAGAACACACCATACACCCAAATGCAACCATGGATACATTTTTCCCATTTTTTCTTTTTCTGATAGATGTTGCTATTCATCTGATAGTTTCTTTCTGGCTGTGCTGAAGTTTTTGAAGAGCATCTGGTGCTTATTCAACCTTTATCAGAACACAAGAACCTCAGTGGCAATGGACAATCCATCTCATTAGTGCCACAACCAACCATTTCTGCTTGAGGTTCTCTACAAAACCCTTTTGGAAGTTGAATCTGACTCTGCCACTTTAGTGCCACTCTTGATTGTTGTTTTTTTTTTTTTTAAATTAACAAACACAGCATATTAATGCAAATTTGATGTTTTCTAAAAAATGCTCAGATAATTAGTTCAGCAATATGCAAAGTGCATCTATTTGGTTCTTTCCATAGATCACCTTCTGTTTTAAGTTTAAATTCCTTCACAGTTTAAAATATTGTGAAGAAATTATATGTATACTTTATGTATAGAACTATTTATATACATACACATATATACACACAACTCCGTACTTTATATAGCCATAAACACTCACTACTTAACTATTTATATTATATACACATGGCATGAACACACACTCAGCGAAGAGTTGGTGCAGGCTGAAACCATTCCATCGGGTTTAATGGAATAACAATAGTGAAACCATGAGTGAGTTATCAAGAGACACAGACATACATCTATTAGATAAGTGAAAGACCAATTAAATCAGCTCTTCCATTTTCCTATTAGCACAGGACTGTTCCCACCCCATTCCATGCTCCATAAGCACATACACAGCTACTTTGCATTCAGTTTACGTGAGAGGGCAGTGGTGAATCTTTTTCCTAAATGAAAGAAGAGTCCATATCTACTGGGGCTCATCGCAGCCTCTTCTGCAGGAGTGGGCACAGCTGGGCCTGGGTGCCTCGGAGGATCCCGAAGGCTGCGCCGCCGTCAGCTGAAAGCACCTGCCAAAGCTTTATTGCATGGTTATGGGACAGCTATCAACTGTTCACAGTCTGTGAACTCTCTCCAACAAGTGGTACAACTGTATAAATATGTATTTTAGCACAAAACAGTTTAACACGAGCCAAGTCCAAGTCCAAACGAGACCTAAAGGCCTATGGGTGAACTTTAAAGGCCAGCAGTTCTTCAGAGTGCATGTTGTTTAAGGAACGTAAGTCAGGTAATTTCAAAAGAAGTTTTGTGAAAATAGAGGCTTCATTTGGATGATTTTTCATAATTAAGGTCCTTAATGCACGGATTAGTGTTTCCTGAAGTGCCTCCACAGAATTGACATTTTCTATTCCGGAGCGATCTAAACAAAAGGGCAGGGTGAGAGGGAGAGAGAGAAATTAAAAAACAGGAGGGTAGGGGGGAAAAAGAATAAACTGACTGAACAGATGTAGCCTGCAACATAAAACCAGGGCAAGAATCCCTTACTAAATTAACAAGCGCAGGAAAAATCAGATACTTATGCCAGAAGTTTTAAATCACACACCAAAAGTCTTTCAAAGGTTACTTAGCATTGACTTTCCAAAGTATTAAGTTCATGCCAAACTGGCAGCATTCAATCACTATTTCTGTGATCCCTAACCCATGTTTCCAGAGAAGGACAGATTGAGGCAAATGTTTAAATATGTTGCTGAATCCCAACTTTCAACCCAAGGAGAAAGATAAAGCACATGAAAGTAAAAATTTCAAACATCTCTTAAGGCTAGATATAGAACCCTAAACCTAAACTTAAGGTTTGAGGAGGAAATCCCATTCAGGACAAGCCACAACTGTTATCTGCACAATGGGATTCTCAGGGGCAAAGGGAGTACAAGCATTCATATGACTGGGCACTATTTCTAAGTGTGCTCTGAAGCACTTAAAAAATGAAACATGATGCACCCAAAAATTCCCAGCTGAGGAAAAGAAGAATGTCAACATCAAGACAACTATTATGTTCTCACATACTGCACTCCCACCATGCCTGAAGCATTTCTTTCAAGAGAACTGTATTTAAGCTGAACACACCTGGTATCATTAGGCAGAACCTAAGTAAGCACCTTGAAAAGACGAATTTTTAAGTAAAACATATTTTATAAAACATAACCATGCACAGTAGCTGTTTTTTTCCAAGCTGTAGCTTCTTTTCTTAAACACTATGTAAATTCAGCAGGGCACATACACAGCCGAGTGACTGGCACAAACAGAAATGTGCTTTGATGTGTACATGTACTTAAGCACTTTGCAGAACTGGGACGTGGAATGACAACAGCTTCCTGGAGTAACACTGAGTCAGATCATACAGTCAGAGTGGGAATCCCTTCCTTATGCTGTCAGTGTCAATCCAATCAGATTGCTCAGGTGAACAGTCTAGGAAGTCCTCCTGGACTACCCAGTGCAGTTCCCTACTGCTATAGGAAAAATTATTACATAATCCACTTAAGGATGCATTTTGAAGCAGTTACACGTGTTGTGTTCCTTTAGGAAGATTGTTCCAGAATCTTCTACAATTAGGAGCTCTAATTACTATTAAACAATTTTTATTAGCACACATTCCACTCTTCCGTGAAGACTGTCTTCACAGAAAGAAGGTTTGACACTGAGTGAGGAGACATCTCTCTGCCTTTATCTGTTAAACGATCTCTCCTGCTTGCCCCCCTGCTCTGCAAAAGCTTTGCTCTATTCCAGGCAGGCACAATGACATTTGCACAGAATGTGCCCAACAGAGTTCCACAAGAGCTCTGTACAGTGACAATAGTACTGCCTTGCCTCTGAAGGTGGAAGAATGCAGCCCAGCCTTTCCTGGCTGCCTTGGGTGAGTTACTGTAGCCTCCTCTCACTTAAATTAGTCCATGTCTTTCTTCTCCCTCAGACTACTTCCAGGTGCTCCCAGTGGCCAGTAGAAGATTTTGTTAGTATTATGCCAGTAAGAGAGAATAATAGAGGGTGTGCACTTCATATTTTTCTGCCACAAAGCAAGACCCTTAGTTAAGGGATTATCTGGTCTCTAGAGCCGCACAAACCACATTCTTTCAGCTTTGCTTCCGCCTTGCTTTTTCCTCCTTCACTTTCCTCCAAGTGGCCATGATCCACCTTGCTACAACTCCTCCATCTTCAACACATCCAGCTAACTGAAGCCAGAGGTGAACCATTCTTTTAATTCTGGAACAGTATCAAGATAATTCTTCAGCACCACCCAAGTGGAATGACAACAGACAAGTGTGATCCTGCTTTTTCTTTCTTTGCCATATGACATGGGAAGGAGAGGATATACAGAGTTACACACAGTCCTTGCTACTACCCCTGCTTCTCCTGCACATTCTAAATACTCTTCCTAAGAGTGGTTATTCATCCAGTGTTGAGTGGAGATGTGTCTAACAAGCGTTCTCCCAATTAGAAATTAAGTCTCTAAATAATGCTTTTTCCATTGGTGAGTTTTAGTTTTTTCTTAGTTTTAATCAACTAAAAGTCTTTAAAAAGATCTTTAATTAGTGCAGCGTGGATCGCTAAATCAGCATTCAACAGTCGCACTCCTTTCTGTTTTTGGAACTGATGTAAATCTTCACTACTATCTTCCTTTCAGTCTTCTCTTGAATAACCTTCATTCTGAGATTAAGAAGTCATAATAGCCTTTTTCTTCCACCTTCAGTTCTTCTTACATTTACGGCATTTTTTTCCTTTGCCTGCATCTCCATGTCATTCTCTCTGATCCTGTTCTTCAACTCCTCATCTCTAATGAGGCACCACCTCCCCTTATAGGAAATTACATTTTTGGTTACACTACTACTCGAAGAGTGGGATGCAGGGATCTGTCTTTCAAGATCTGTTTAATCAACACATGCCCACAATCCTTCGGTTCTACGGGCACCTTCTCCTCCTGGCAATCCCTCGCACTGTAAGCATCTTCTCCAGGAACTCTTCTGAGACCACTTCAGTTCTGTTCTTCAGTACCTGCCTGAGCATGAAGCCTGCTCATTTACTCACTTGTGCAATGTAACAACTGCAGCAGCTCAATCCAGTCTCATATAACAAAGTAAAGTTGCTCTGAAAATTTTTGAACTCACAGTGATCATCAAGGTTACCCTTGTGTCTGGAATACAACCCCAACACTGAATAATAAAGCTGTACTTCATAAAACCCTATAAAATTTTGTGAAGATGTCCAGGAAGGCTGTGATCAGACTGCGTATCAGATCATGAGGTAGCTAAGATAGGCAGCAATAATATCCAAAATATGATCTGAAAAATCCTCAGCAACTGCAAGAAGTCTGAACACCAAACACCTTCTCTTTTTGTCCTGTTGCACAGCTGACACTACATGCTGTACATGTTACATGCCATCCCTAAGCTAATCCCTGCTGGGAGCTGGCAATCAGCACAGTGCATTAAAGGCTGGGGAGATGGCACTGTGCTAGAAGCACATTTAACCAAACAGATACAGCCACTTAGACTGAAAACAGGTGGCACAGAGATTGAGATATTCTAGGACCCAAGAGCTGAGCAAGCAAGAAGAATGGCTGTAAGCCTAGTTAGAGTGCACAAGAAGGGAAGAGACCTGGTTGTCAGTCCTTAGTTTAAAGGCTGCCTCCAGTTCTTGTCAAGAATTTGCGGAGTCTGGAAAGGCAACTAAGACTTCAGGTTTCTCTCTGCTACCTGAACATTTTCATTAAGAGATTCCACGCTTCCTTCAGATCATAGTGCCATGCTTCCTTCACACTGCCATTTGCTCTGGCTGTTGAAGCCTGCCAACTCTGTGCCACCCTCTGCTCATTATCACGGCTTACAACCTGAAGAGGTGACAGCTGCCCCGTCCTGTGCTGTGACATTTCAGTTCAG
Organism: Leptocoma aspasia; assembly: GCA_013399835.1. NCBI lineage: Eukaryota > Metazoa > Chordata > Aves > Passeriformes > Nectariniidae > Leptocoma > Leptocoma aspasia. Next base: position 2,545,416 of record VXAX01003646.1, on the reverse strand, counting down.
CCATGCACAAAGCTATTAGACTGAACTGTCCTACCTTGTTACAGAGGCCTCAGGTGCCTACAGCACCATGCCTGGGTGCCCCTCCTTGATAACACGTGGGTCTAAATTGCTCATGTGAAATTGAAGCACTTGTTCAAGGAGTTCAGTGCTCCCCAGCTGCTGGCTCGTTGTCTAAGTGGGTGCTGGGAGCATTCCTGCTACCTACCTCTAGAGAGCTTCTTACCCACCAAGCAGGGATTCTGCATCTTGCATTCCAGGCATTATATGCAGAGCTAATGTGCCTAATTTGAGGCTTGAGATAATACTACAGAAGTAGGTGCTTAATCCTTCTTTGAATCTGGGCCAGGGTGTTCTGTCTATCCAGGGACTGAAACAAGATAGGAGGCCGGTGAAGATGTCAGTGGATTGGCAGGCCTTTAGTGGTAAGAAGTCACCCTGCAGATGATAGGGCTTTCTTGCTGACATAGGCAGAGATCAAACTGTTGGATTTAGACTTAAGTAAAATACGCAGTAGACTTAAATGACAATACTTGGAAGCAAAAATACCACCTTATCCAAAGACTTACGCTGTGCAAGTCAGGAGTAATTTTAGTCATGCTGTCCTGTGAAACTTAGAGGAGCCAGACAAATAGCATCTAAATGGCCATGGAGCAGCTATTTGTTTTTGCATTACATAGAAAGCAGTAGGAAAACAAAAGACCATTGTCACCTTTTTTTAAAAGGCAATATTAGAAAGACTAGGTATGTTAAAAAGTACATTACAGGCTGCTAGTACCTTAAAACCTACTCAACTGCACTTAGACATGAAATAACAGGGTATACATTTTACAGAAAACTTTTAATAGAGAATCACATTCAATTTTTGGCAAAGGTGCAAGTTAACTTTCTCTCCTTACCAGCAGATACCAGGACAACAGCTGTAAACAAACTCATTTCCTCATCGCTAAGTTGCAGGGCATTTAGTTTCTCACTAAATTCAAACATTGAGTTGAGCAGATCACCAGCTCCCATTGAATGCAAGTCATCCACACTGTACTTCTTGCCACTCAGGAAGGTGACAGTACGCTCCTTTGCATCAAACAAAGATGCAAATCGTACCATTAAAACCTGGTGAAAGGAAAAGGAAGAAAAAAAAAGAACAACAAAACCAGATAAATGTAGGTGCATTTCTAGAAAAGCCAAAGAAAAAGTTAAACTTTTTATCATCATTCAAAGTGTCTCATTAATCATTCTAGAGGCATTCTATACAGAAACTGTCAGCATGCTACTGAGCTGCAAAACACAGTGCAAGCTCTGGCCCCATAATCTGAGAGAAACAAACAAGTGACAAAATTAGGGAGTGGATGCAGGGGAGGGGCTACAGCATATGAAAGGCAGAAAAATTAAAATTTAAGCCTCAGACAGCCTGAGCCACATGGACCATGTCATTCATAAATATGCCAGTAAGACAACTTGCTTAAGCCACACAACAGCCAAAGGCATACCGAGCATGAAAAGAAATGTTTTCTTGGCCACACTCACGAGGAGCAAAATGAAGGTACCAAACCAGATTCTCACTTGGCATAAAGTGGAGCAGCTCTATGGAAACAATGCTGATTTACACCACCTGATGATGGGGCCCCCTAGGCATTCTTTGGAAAAGTACCATGCCACATCACTGTACCCGCAGGAATGTTAATGAGCTCTGCTAGAAAGGAGCCACATGTAGAGCTTTTAAAAGGCTGGGGAAGCACAGCTTGAGATGGCACCTGGTCTGCAGCAGCTGGGAATACCCCTTTGGTACAAGCACCTGGGCTGGAGCAGTAGAGGTGTGCTAAACTTACCCCTTTGGGCTGAAATTTCTCTTGTGGTTTCTCAGTTGTACTGTGAAATGTTTCCCTCTGGAATGGCTTGTAAAGTTTCATTTGCTCATGTTCAACAACCTTATTTTCAAGGTTTAAGTTGCACAGAACAGCCTTCTTATTTGAAGAAAATGAACTAACTGGCATTGGTTAAAACTTCAGATTCGCTGTAATCTCTTGGTGTGACAGTTGTCTCTTTTCATTTACCCTATTAACTGCATTAATTCAAATGTTTACTACAGGTGAGAGGAGAACCAGGTTTTTGAAGACTAGTGCCTGTGACAAGCTTAAAGAAGGGAGTGTTCAAAACAAATGAAAATGTTTGAGAATTCTGTTTGAGAACACTGTTCATGCACACTACCTGACCTGCTCCTAAATTTTACGAGCCAAATAACATGCAGCAACCTTGATGGACACAAGAGCACTATGTACTATTCACTTTTGTCAGCTAAGCTATCTGTCCTTTGATGACATTAACTACAGAGTGCAGAAACCCAGATGCAGAAGCCATGAATACAACAAAAACAGGCAAAGGGCAGGCAGACAAAGCTGAAGTTGTGCATTATCACAGACCCACCAGGTATCCAGCAACCTTTCAGTTCAAAACTGTATTCTCCCTATAGAACTGGGCTTTAGAAACATCTATTGTTGTTGAGCAACCAGGATTGTTAGTGGATTAGTGCCGATATTCAAAACTGAAGCCCATAAAGTTGTGCTGACTTATTCTGAGGCAAAGATCTCACCTATTTCAATGCCACCATTCTAAACAAGGAAGAACAGTTTGGACTATGGCATAGCACAGGATTGATTCATCCCATTTCACTTCAAACCAGGCTCATACTTGTGCATGCTGAGGATACACCTGATCAATCCTATCACCTGACCATAGCAGCACAGGCACATAAAAACCCCCACTCTTGGAGGTTGCTTGATCACTTCCCTGCGAGCTGTAGTCAAATCTGAGTCACTACCCAAAGGGATCCAAGGGCCTTGTTAGCTCTACCATCAACTACATTTGGAGGGGAGGTGGAGGAGGGCCCACTCAAAACCAGTCAAGTTCCTTATTTTAGGCTCACTGCTGTTTCTGAGCTGGCTCTCACAAGAAGCCATGCAAATGCCACCACGATACACTGAGCTCCCCAGTACTCCCAGTTCTAAGAGACCTTTTTAGCTTGTGTGTGTGTGAATATATACATACAGCTTCTGCACCAACATTGTCTCCATGTGTCCTCTCACCCTCAAAGGAACCAGCACTCCTCGAATATGAACTGCTAAAGAAGCACAGTGCCAAACCAGCCACACCAGACTTGGAGGCAGCACTTTCACTCAGGTTCTTCTACTAACATAGAGACATTGGAACATCCTAGTTCAGTTACCCAGAAGACAGAAGTGACCTTGGATGCAGTAGGCTTTCAGGATGATTTTGCCTGTATCGCAATGGTTTCATTATTCCTGTTGTGGATTTTTTCCACTGTTCTGCAGCCCTACCTTTTTTTTTTTTCCAGTTGCTAAGATGCCACATAGGCCTTTAACTACAAGTTGTAGCTCACTAACAGGAATCATTAATGTTTCTTATAAATAAGTGAATAGTAACAAGCATGCAGCCATACATTATTATTAATTCCCTTGGATATAGAAACCGCCTTATCAGCAGTGCTTGTAACTGGCAAAAAGGCGTATGAGTGAGGCCTGAGAAAAGCTTCAGGTGAAGCAAGGCCAAGACAAAACATTTTACTTGCAAAACATGAAGGTTTGGCTTTACATCATAGGGACAGTTCAAGCCTAATTTTTCACCCTCCTCCTCCTTTGCAGAGGAAGGAACCAACATTTTTGTGAAAGGTGAAAGTAGTGGAGAAGTAAAAATACAGCCCTTTCACCACAGGAGTTGTAGATGAATATTAAAAGGTCAAGAATAAGCACAACAGAAAAAAATGCATGACAGCAAAATGAAGGAAACAAGAAAACTAACAGACTGCAGGCAACAAGTCTTCCTGTATAACTTGGACCTTCCAACCCAACAATTATCCATTTTAGAACTGGGCTGTATAAATGCAGACAGAAGACCCAACACATCACACAAGAAATGTCTTCATTTCAGGTAAATATAAAATCCAGCATCTCTCTTTGAAAGAATACATCGTGTAAACAAGAGCAAAGGCATCACCAATGCTACACTCCCCAGAAAAGCACAGTAACATCAAATACTTGGGACTTCTCAGCTCCTCTGACCCTCTCTATTCAAATTTCACATTTGAATATTTATGAAATGTGTCCTCTCTACTCAAATTTCACATTTGAATATTTATGAAATGTGTATGGTCTCCAATAGACACAAGGGTCTGGAAGGGCAACTAAAACATGTTGTAAAGGTCACCTAGTGAAGGTCACTAATTATAAAACAGCACCAAGCTCTGTGGTATCATTTCCAAATTAATGCCACTAATTCACATATACGTCATGACCACAAGTGGATGCAATTAACCACGAGGACCTAGTGGGATTAGTCCATAGTAAGTCAGGCTGCAGCTGGCACACAGTATCTACAGAGCTGCAGCAGTACAGGTATTTACAGGTATTGTTACTGCATCAGACATGGAAGCTTCAGACACTCCCAAGATGCCACCAAAGTGGTGGACTGGTCAGGATTGGATACTCTGGCTTTTGCAGGAAGCAGAGTGGCACAAGGAAGGACATGCAGAGCGGTAAACAACATTCCCTGACAGAACTTGTAAGTCAGTAGACAGCTTTCTAACCTATCCACCCTTCCAGATGCAGTACAGTTCCCCAGGGTAAGTAAAGGTAGCTAGAAACCCCTAATTATGCATTCATTAATGCCCAGGGAAGAAGGAAGGGTAGGAGGGCTGAGCAGTTTTGAGCTCACTGGAAGAGGGACAGGTCACCAAGGTCTGACCAAACAGATCCCTTGGACACCATCACCTCAGAGAAAGCTCCCATCATCCATGAACAAGCTGGTTTCACCTGGTGTACCCCAGTTCTATCTGGTTCTGTTCATACAGGATCAGACATGATGCACAGCTTGTCAGGTTTGCAATACACACACAGTGGTCTCACCTCAAAGGTCCCAGCCTTCAGAAGATTGACCTGGTCATGCTGGGAGAGATCTCGGAAACCTGGGATGCGCTTGGCGAACTCCACCACTTCCTTCACGGCAGGAGTAAAACTCAGGGAAAACTCCTCCCAGATTTCATGGCCAGACTTGTTTGGGTCCACATGGGGAGTCTTACTCATTGGGCAGACCTGATGTTTGTAAAACACAGACAGAAAACAACTTTTAAAGGTATCATTCCAAATACTGACAAATACTTAAGAGAAACATGTTTATTGTTCAACAAAACCTTGCAATAATGACACAGAGAAAAAAGAGATCAGTATTCCTCAATCAATTCCCAAAGAAACTGGATTTCTTCCCCTTGCTTTAAAACAAACAAGAAAAAAAGTCCATGGGATTGTTAGCAATCTGTTCATAAATTTGTTAACTTTGGAACCTACAGCACTGTGTACTGCAAAAGACCTGACAGAACCAAGGTTATGCTATTCTTTACCGATCTCAACTGATCTGGTCTGACATCTGAATTTCTCTTTACTTGTATTATCCCTGTAATTTCACAGTAAATTGCAATTTCACAATCAATCAGTTGCAATCTCACAGTCACTATGACATTCATTCTCCTATCTTTCTTGTTTTGCAGGCAACTGAAGTGCTTCAGTCAAGGCGACAGAGATGTCAACACCAGAGCAAGAAAGCAAGCCTTGGTTTCCTGAGTCACAGGTTTACACCCTCATTACAAGGATAATCCTCTTCTGCAAGTTTGCTTTTACTTGGATCACTGAAGGAGGAGCACCAAGGAACTGGTACTCCAGTATTTCTCAGTCACAAGACAACAAAATGCTTTTTCTTTTATGCAAACATAGAGCAATTTTCTGTAGGAAAGTCTGAATCCATTACATTGAGATCAGACGTATCAGTCAGGGCTGACTGCCAATAAATTCCCTCTGCAAGAGCCAACCAGAAGCTCTGCGATATTTTCAGTTCTAGCTTCTAAAATTTACATCTTTTAATGAAGCTTAAGCCTTTTAATATTCATTTCACCTGTCATCATCAAGGACAAAAATTCCTTTTAAATATTCCTCACAAATATACTAAATGGTGTATGTAATCCTACATAATGTTAGCAAAACAAAGAGAAAACAGTGAAATAGATTAGCAATTCCTCAGAGCTGTGCTGTTTTTGCAGGGCATCTTGAATATGGTAATTGCCTAGCAATTCTTTGCGTGGGAGGTCCTAACATTAAAAGACTCTAATATTTTGGCAAAAGGAAAGGTCTAGGCACACAACCAGGAGGACAGCAGATGCCAACTACTGCTCCTGCCTGTGATATTTGCAATGGTTCACATAGGTATTGTTATAAACAGCACTATGAAAATAAGGAATCTCTGGTTCAGTACCCTGCTCTGCAATGGACACAAAAATCACTTTAGCTTCTAATACTTTGACAGCATACTCTTACCCACAGGCACTCAGCCCCAAGGGGAAACTACCACTTCCACACCCAGTGCATTGTGTCTGTGGTCTCTTGACAGACCTCTGCCCAAGAATCAGAGTATCTCAAATTAGAAGAGACCCATAAGGATAGAGTCCAACTCCGTGCTCCTTACAGGACCACCTAAAACTAAACCATATGCCTAAGAGTGCCATCCAGGCACTCCCTGAACTCTGACAGTCTTCCTATGAAAGCAGTTGTCAGCTTGTACAGTCACCAGTTCTCTTCAGAGGAACCTCTTCAGGAATGACCTGTTCTGCTTTTCTGGTTACAGAGGTATTGAGTAAAAATGACCAAACACCTGAACATCTGTCTCCATACTGGTTCAGAGCCTAATTACTTGACCTTATTGCTGCTGACTCATTTTGTTCAGATCCTGAAGTCACTGAGTTCCTGGGCAAAACCCTCATCCATATCAGGGATGTGGGGTGGGGAGGCGGAGCTGCAGTGCTCTGCTGGATTTGGTTTTGTCTCCTCATCACTGATTAACTCCTGCCTGCAGCTGCCATGCACAGGTCAAACTGACTGGTTGAGCCTCTGCAAGGCAGCACCACTCCCTGCCTGCCCATACTGACAGGTTTAACCTCTGCTTCTCAGGAGTGCCAAGAATGCTGCTGTAGTGACACCACATACTTTCCCTGCAAGGAAGAAAGACTGGGAATTATTATTTGCCATGTTGTAGTGCCCGGAGTCTGCAATTAACGTCAGGCCCTGCTAGGCATGGCACGGTCTATATACACAGTAGACAAAGAAGGGTTAAAAAAACCAACAACAAAAAACCCCCCATGGAAATGCAGCATCAAAATAAACACCTTCACTGTGGAGACCTTTGGCGGGTCTTCAAGAACCTGTGAAGGATCTTCACAAAGTAGGAGGAAGAAAAGCACCGGCAGCTCCTGTACTTCAGAAAGGTCAGGGGCTCGCACTTCACACCAGGAGAGCAGGATGAGAACGAGGATGTTATGTTCTCTCATCCCAGGCGGCTCCAGTGATAAAGAGAAGGACAACCTATTTTAAGGGGCTTACAGAACTGTTTGCCTGAATGGCAGAGAAACAGCAGGTGCAAGGCAAATGAGAGGGACCTGTTAAGCAAATGCAAAAAAAAAAAAAAACCTAACCAAATCAAACCAACAACCATATGCAAAAAACCAGGAAGCACCCTTGTTAGGAATTCAGTGAGAAAATGCTCTAGCAAAGTCATCTAAGGTACCCAGAAGTGTGTCCAGAGCCTCACTTGCATAAGTACTACAGAAAAGACCCTGAACTTCTCTCTAATGGTTTAACTGTGCATCTTCCTCCTGCCTCTGTTCAGATCAGAAGAGGTTCTACAGTGAAAAGGATGTGTAGCCTGTGGGCCTCATTAAAACAAAACAAATCAAAAAATCCCCATCACCAAATAAGCAGCCTGCCTACCCTGCAACAGAGATTTTAGAACCCATATTAAAGCCTGTGACTGGCTTAAAATCCTAGCTCTGGGGTTTGACCCCAGAAATTTGCTCCAAATACCCTTAAAGAAAATACAGTACATCTGACTGTATAGATTATTTGAAAGTAAAGTCTTCAAAAGGACTGAGTGAAAAGGGGAGTTTATAAACTATTTTAATTCTAAAGTCAAGTCATATAAGAAACTCATGACTTTTTTCAACCAATACTCTTTGATGTTATTTTACTTTCAGTTAGCTAAAAACCAAGCCAAGAAACCCCATTACTTGTATGATTTCAAATCCTTCACACTTTGAGCCATTTTTGTCCTTCACCACAACTTGCACTATCAACTTTGTGTCACCCTTTAAAGTTCCAGCAGTTGTGCCAACTGCGTGCAGCTTCACTGACCACTGAGGCACAGCTGGATCACGCCCACCAATAACTAAGTCAAATCAAACAATTGATATCAATATACCAAATGCATTCTTCCTCCAGTGCTGCAAGAGTAAGTGGTATTCTTGTTTGGAGAAAAGCCATCTTCTGGGATCCTCTCACACATTCGCTGAGTGTAACCACTGGTGAAGTTCATGCAGTGGCTGTTTGTGAAGCACACGGCGTGCCCGCTTGGATAATGCATTGTGCTCCTCCCCTTGTACTGTCCGCCAAGGTGCTGCTCCCTCTCAGGGTACTGAGGGCCACCGAGGCCACCAACACAGTGCTCGCTGCTCAAGACGTACTGCTCGGTGCTCTTTGACACTCTCTCCCCACTCTGGGGCTGCATCATCTCTGCTGGGTTTTGGGACTGTTCTTGGTTGTACATGAAAGTGTCTTTGTGGGCCCTAGTGACCATACCGATCACCTCCTCCTTAGCCATGTCAGCACTAGGAGGGGGAGAAGGGCTCTTGATGGTTTCTCGCTCTTGCTTGGGCTTGGAGGAAAGATCTTCTTGAGGTGCTTGGTCTTGATGTTCTGTTAATGCTTCGTTGGGCAAGTGACCGCTGAACTGACTGTTCATCATGGTTTTCATGGCACTCTGCATTTCAATCAACATCCTCTGTTTTTCACGTTTGGGAATACGGCCAAATCGAACAGCTACCGAGGTGGAGAAACGGATAGTGGTGGAAAGTGGAAAAAAAAAAAAAAAAAAAAAAGTCAGTCCTGAAAGTCTCAGCATGCACACACAAAATACACACCCCAACAAAAAAATCCTGCCTTTTAAGGCAAGATTTTAACTGCCCTCACCAATACTACAGCAGGGGTATTACCAGTGAAGTCAAAGAGCTTCTGGGGCATAGGACTGGCATGAATACAAATGTATGCTGTTTTTGCACACCAGGAGAAGGCAGGTCTAAGGCACACAGTCTGTAATGCCTTTTCCCCTTTTGCCTCAAACCTGGCTATGCATTATACACACAGTTGTGTTAACTGAAGAAGTGTCAGGCTTTAAGACTGGACCTATTAAATCAGCACCACTTCATGAGCTGACAATTAGCTGAATGTAAACACAGTTCATATCATCTTTGCATTAAAGTCCTACAAGACAGGTCCTCATGGACCAATTACGTAACTTACCAAAACAAGAGAATCAATGCTGAATGAAGCTTACCTTGGCAAATTTTCTTGATAACTTTGCCTTGACAAGGACATTTTCTGCTGGCAAGGGGATGGGCATCATTGTGGCTGCAGCACTTTTGACCCTGTCCTAGGGAATCTACAGCTGCCTCTACCACCCTGTCCAACCACAGCTGCACAAGGGCTTATGACCAGTTTCGACTGATGTAATTATGCAGCAGTCCATCATTAATGTAACTAAGTCTCTTTCATTAAAGCAGGTGCAACCTCGTGCGCAAACAAGCGCCTAGGGGATGAAATAACTCCCATGCACGACAAGAACTTGGAACAATTATTTAAAATAAGTTCTAACACTCCACCCACTAAATTATTAACAGCCCGAGATTCCTAGTTCTTGTGAAACAAACACCCAGAGAAAATTAAAAAGTGAAACAGAAGGAAGAGTTCTGGTTGTGGCAGTAAGTTGTAGCAGACAAATGAACTACACTTTCAGCATTATTTATTAAAATGGCTCAAGGAGTGGACAGCAAGCAAGGTGGTGAGACACACGGACCAACATCACCACTTCCTCCTTGCCTTTCCTCTCCCTCTAAGAAAAGAAAGAAAGAAAAAAAAAGGAGCAGATACATGCTCATCCTATGTACCCAAAGCTAACTCTTTAGGCTCTAGGGTCGCTACTCTAAAGCCACCAGGTTGGGCAGAATTCCCTTTCATTGAAAAAGCAATAGTAACAAAAGAAAATAGAAAAAACAAAGAAAAAAAAAGAAAAATATGAGTCTTGTTCAGATTCCAGTAGGATACAGCTGTAAGTCTTAATATTAAACCAAAAATTGAGACACTTGTTACAACCATCCCCCAGCAGGCCACTGCAGCAGCTCCACAGGCAGGAGGACAGCTCTGCGGCTGCCTGCAGTATCACCTTACCAGCCCAGGACACTCATGGAGCAAGAAGGCAAGCTGAACTAAATGCTCTCAGACTGGGAACCTCTCCTTGACAATAGGGCTTGGCTGCATTATCTGCCATGAAGACCCTCAGCAACTGGTTTTGAGGTGGGCAGCAGATTCCCTCTCAGAGGATCCCTGCTCAGTACAGGAACGTACCATCTCTTGACATCCCAACAGACAGGCATTTTTTGAAACGACACTGCTGGCATCTGTTCCTATTCATTCTCATTATAGAGCAGTTGTTATTCTTCAAGCACTTCTTATACTGGATGTTTTGCTGAATGCTTCTTCTGAAAAAACCCTGTAAACAAGCAAAGAAACCCCACAACTATCATTACAGCGTATGTCAAATCCTTCCACCAAGATTCATCTCTCTGTGAGCATGGTAAACCTCACTGCATCACATCAGCTGCTTCAGAGCCATCAGCCCCAAGAGATTTTAAAGAACTTGGTACTCCTCATGAATTACTTCCCCTTTGTGTGTGATCTGTACGTAATGTGAACAAATTACGATTTCAAATTACAGAAGATCCTAAGTTGTTCCCTGCATAGTCAGCACCTAAGAACAAAGTATCTCCAATATTACCTCTATCACTGTACCAATAGCTCCTAAGACATGCTCTCAAACACCTACGACAGCAAGTGCAAAGATGGGAGTCAAAATAACATATTTTGACTTCCATCTCTGCAGTTTGGCAACAAAACCATCCTGCAGCACCACATGACCTTCAAAAGTGCATGACCCTTTATGCTGATAAGCTCCTTCACAGAACATAACATTTACAATGTTACAGATTAAGAAAATACATATCTAGTTCTGGCTTTCCCTGTGGTAAAGAATTGCTTTTCCAAAGCTGTTTTGTTCTGTGTCCCAGCCCAGGTGACAACTCACACCCACTATCTCTTAATGCAATTAACATGCACATGTCTTGCGTGACATGGTCCTTACCACCTCTGCTTCCAGCTCTTGTTCTCTGCTGTGCGCTCCAAGTCAGGCAGGATTGGACAAGGGGTGGGAACAGAAAGTACTGCAGAGTTTGGAAAATGCTGTATATTCCTAAGTGGTTTGCCTGCTCCCTACAGCTTCTGAAATTTCTCATATTTAACAGAGAACTATACCAAATTTTTTTTTTTTTGGCAGTATCACCCCTTTTCCCCTATGGGGAAAACTTGAGCATTTCACCAGCAGAAAGGTGAGCAGAAATATAGCTCACCTTGCAGCCCTCACAGGCATGAACACCATAATGAAATCCTGAAGCGACATCTCCACAGACTTTGCAAAGAAGAACCATGCCATTAAATTCTAGAATCAAACAAAAAAGTCAAGGATATAGAAACCAGTGACAACTGCAGGAACATGTTTCCAGCTTTTAAAACCTGGACTTAAATCAAAATATGTCAGGTCAGTTCAACACATTAAAAAATACAGCAGAAGAACAGACAACATGAATGTACAAACCCCCTGAACAGTTCAGAAGATACCAGTGCAAGGGTGGGGGGAAAAGAGGACAAACACGAAGCACTCAAACAAGTAGGGAGAAAGCACATATTCACTGGGCTGTCAAACAGAGCAGCACTGCACTCAGCAGCAGAAAAAGAAAGTCTGCCTACATTTAAGCACTTTTAAAAGGACCATTCAGTTAACTAGGCCACCAAAGTTCAGGCTCAATCTGCTTTTTCCATCAGGACAAGAAAGCCTATGAAAGGCTACAGTTTCCCCAACAGAGAATAAACGCTTTTTCTTAAAAAACAGAAATACTAAAGGACACTTTATAATATATTCAACACCAGCCATACACTGTTCCCGTCTGATAACAACTTAGGACTGGTAACTCAGCCATAACTACATATGTAGAGACCACTCATTTGAGCCCATATCCAGAATGGCTTGCACACTTGAACTTGAAAATACCTTCTCAATCCCATAAAAATGCTCATGGTTTGGATTTTTTAAGTTTTCCCCCACCTATTTTATTTCAGCTTGTCAATAAAAATTTTTTGCAAGTCCTAAGTGCTGGTCTAACATTGGTTTCACTGAAGCCAATGGGAATTTTACCAGTGAGTTCAGTAACCACAAAGTTACCTTAATCCAACAGAGCTGGAAATACACCCACAGAAACATATTCTACCAGAAAAGTAACTTATTTGGGTTTCATTTGTAAAGAGGAACTAAAACATTTTTTTAAGGTTTTCAAAAAGAAAAAGACCCAAACCACAACTTTTTCTTTTTTTTCTTTTTGTTAAACACATTTAGTACTGACCTAAAAAAGTTATCTATCTGAACAATTTACATCAGGTTTCATGTCAGGAACCTCTGCCCTGGTACCAAAAACCTAGTTACTAGAGAATTTTTAAGTAAATGTTCTTACTAAGAACTTAAGGTAGGAACACTTTAAAAAAACCAAAAACAAACAACAAACGAAGAAAACTACCCTATTTGAGGTAGAACTATTAGGCACTTATTCTAGCTTCATAACAATGCAAAATGATAAAACAATTCTGCCAAGAAAAGAATTCAGCCTCCGAAAGACTAAATTTTAGCTGTTTGCTGAATCACTCATTCCAGTACTTATTTTGAATCCTGCCCTCCCAAAACTGTTCAAATATACTTCTTTACCACTGCTCTTTTCTGATTACCAGAAGAAGTATGAAGCAAATACGTGGAGATAGATTGTTATATGTATTTTAAAAGGCTGTTCTTTAATTCCAGTTTACAAGTATTTTATTTTTCACATCCCCAGAATTATGACTTGTAATCAAAAAGATAACTGTTCCACCCACAGCTATAAAAGTATTATGCTTGGGTAATTTATTTTGTTCCTCACAGCT
>VXAX01003646.1:2507919-2528699 GCA_013399835.1 Leptocoma aspasia | reverse complement strand
AGGTCACCGCCGCTGCCGCAACCGGAGCGGCGCTCGCCCACCGCGGCCGCGGCGCCGCGGGGCACGGTTAGGGGTGGCGGTGTGTGTCAGCTGCTCCGGCGCCGAGCACCGGCAGGAAATGCCACCGCTGTGACTGCCGCAGCCGACGAGCTGTCTCCTATCCCGACACGAGCATCTGACAGCTCCCAATTCCAACTGTCAGCGCTCCGTGCCCTCTTAGCCGCGTGTTTTCTCGCTGCCGGGAAAAGGGAATATCCGGGACGGACTGCTCTCGGCAGCGCACACACACCGCTGCAGCCATAGTCTCTCCCTCTGCAGCCATAGGGAGAGGCCATCACACAGCTGATCCCAGTCTCCCTCTCCTGTTTTCTGTCAGGACGTGATTTTGTCACTCCCAGAGCGATTCCAGTCTCTTTAATACCTTATACCATGCAGTGATGTCTCTGGGCACAGACCTCCCGCAACGGGGGACGGATGCGCCCCCAGAGGACTTAAGGTGTCCCCGCCAGGGTCCCCATACTCCCCGCTCCCAGAAGGAAACCCACGAAGAAAATGCGCCACAACAAAAAAGGGAGCAGAAACTTGGGGAAGACTCACCATTAAGCAAATACAAAGCTCAAAATAAAGCTCTGTCCCTCCCTGACCCCGGGGTTCGGAGGCAGATGCGTGGCTTCATGGAGTAGATTGACCTCCAGACTGAGAGCGAGGCAGTGGAGTTAAATGAGGTTAACAAGTGGAGGTTAAACGCAGCGAAATGTAGTTTACTGCCTCTTAATTTGGGTGAGTTTCCTCTCCTCTCAAATGAGGTAAACAGGTCAGTTTGTGTGAGCTTCATTGCTTCTCGAATAAGGTAAGAGGGTGAGTTCTCCCATTTTGCTGTGCATGGTCAGCAGTTGGGAGGCATACAGCTTTCCTCTTGGTCCACACTCAATATCCATCACTACCTTCAGACCATTCATCCCCCAGCCCCAATTTCCTACAGAAAAAGCTCCTCATATTCCCAGTTCTCCTCCTCATACCAACTTTAAGCTGCATTTCCTAAGCCCTGCCATGCTGCCCTCTGGCCCTTGTATAGTCCCTGCCTGCACGACTGGCTGCCAAGCAGTGCTGCCTGCTCTGGGCACGATCAGGTACAGGGCACGGTGGCCCACCCTCCCTTCCCGTGCTCAGGGCTCTGTCTCACTCCTCTGCCTGGCTGCCGGTCTCTGTGGACAGAGCACAAATAAAATGGATTTGATATCAGCCTGTCATGGCATCTCAAACCTCTGAACATATTAAATTGGCCTACAGACTCAAAGGAGAAGGTAGTGAATGCACCAAATGCTATTAGAAATCTAGCTTGCACGTCAGGAACAACAGCAGAGCAAGTCCCTCTGTCTGTGTCTGTGCGGTTTCTAATGTTGTACGTGGATTTTAACAAAACAGATGTTTGAGTAATGTTTATTAACTGGTGGGTCATCAACCCCAGATGTTCACTGGGTCTGCTAAAAAACCAGACAGAACTCTTGCTTTTGGATAAGGCTTCAATCTCCAGGTGGTGGTGGAAGCACCCAAAGATGAGTATGGAGGCACTGGCACTCAGACCAAAGGTCCACCTGGCCTGCAGGCCGTCTGTGGTGCTCAAGGGAGGCTCCAGGTTTTTCAGGTGCATGGACTCCATTCCTGAGAGTGGTCAATAAAGGGAAGGACTGCTTGTTCACTTCCTTTGTGGGCAAGGATAAATGCTGCTGCTCCTGCCTGGCGGGACAAATGGGAAAGGCAACGTACGCAGGTTCGTAGGATGCCATAGGGAGAGGCCATCACATTATTGCTCCCAATCTCAGTCTATCCTATTTACTGCCAGGACATGATTTTGTCACTCCCAGAGAGATTCCAGCCTCTAATATCTTTTACCATCTACTTTTGAGACTCTCAGGGATCATTATAGCAGTTTCAGCCTGCTCTTGCCTCTGGTGCTGCAGTTGGCAGTCCTGAAGCCAATCCCCATCTATCTGCAAGAATGTATTTATTTTGCTTCTCTCTCCTGTCTCAGAACAGCCCATCCAGACCTAGGAGTGCTTCCTATGCTCCCATACTACATCCATTCTTTCTGGTTCCTTCTCTGGGGCGGCTACACACACACACATAATTTGCAAGAGACAAGCACTTCTCTTAGGGATGTAGTATGGCAAAAAAAGCAAATTATGGGCCCACCACCCAGCCTTGCACAGGATCCTTGTCCACATCAAGAGCACCAAAAGGTGTGTTTCCTGAGCAGATCCAGCAGGTAGAACTGGCTGTGGGTGGCCACGATGCAAACAGTGTGACTCCTGTACTGTAGTTTCCAAGGGAGGTCTCAGAAATGGCCCGTCCACTCCTATGCTCTAGTTCTGCTGTTCAGCACAAAGCTGTGGAGTGCCACAGCAGAGACCATGAGAGGCACTTCAGTGTTTGGAGAAGAAAACTGTCTTAGAAAGCATCAAGGTTTTTATTCTCTCCTCTAACCTGGAAGAAGACTCCACTCTGCCAATGTAATAAGAGGGTCAAATTTTTCTTAGAGCCTCTTTCTGCCTACCTCTTCCAAACCCACACAAGCAAACACCTGGCTAATAACTTGTGGCTCTGAGTGCTGGCCAAGTAATGGTGCCTGGGCTTCTTCTTGAGGGGTTTCTTTTTGACTCTAGCTTGTCTGCTAAAGCTCTAGTGTTAGCTGCTGAGCTGCAAATAACATTCCCTTAAAGATGTGATGCTCAGTGGATATTCCCTGGTCCCCCCAAGGGTCTATGATTCAGCTTTCCATGAAGGGCAAAACAAATCCTAGCATTATGGAGAGGCAGTGTACTGCTGGCATTCACAGTTGCATGGCACCTCTCCAACCTGAAGGCTGGGCAGGCACTTGAATGATCAGTGGAAGAGTGATTGGGAATTCATGTGTTTGGTCAGTCTTTAGAATCCTTCAGCCTCTGTTTACTGCTGCTGTCTGCAGAAGACTTGTGGTTCTGGGAACAGACTGAAGTGAGGCATTGAAACACGAAGGGGCAGAAGAAGGGGAAAAAGCACAGAAGGTGGGACAGAAAGCTTCTTCAAACACCTTCCCGCCCCTGGGAAGGAACACAAACATTTATCCCTCTTTCCTCCCAGCCCACACATGGAGCAGCTTTCATGGAGCAGCTCAAGCAGCATGTTTAAATTCCAGAGGCTGCAGAGTGATTCCCATCTGAGCTACCTCTGGATGGGAGATGGCACAATGTTGTTGCACCAACTAATGCTGACTTAAATGTTCAGTGCAGCTGATAGCTGGACGGTGGGACAGGATGCACTTTAGCCACCTCAGCAGAGGTATGTAGAGGCTGATGACTCCTTTT
This sequence comes from Leptocoma aspasia, assembly GCA_013399835.1. Taxonomy (NCBI): domain Eukaryota; kingdom Metazoa; phylum Chordata; class Aves; order Passeriformes; family Nectariniidae; genus Leptocoma; species Leptocoma aspasia. The sequence continues at coordinate 2,525,355 of VXAX01003646.1, read as the reverse complement.
CCTCAGGCCTGAAATGCTGGTGGCTCCTCAGGTTGGAACTGAATGCCTGCATCTTTCTGTTCCCGTGGAGAGGCTCTCCTAATCCTAGTAAACATCTACACATCAGCCAGGAACGCATGAGTTTCCATCAGCAGGCATTTGTGCTTTCGGATGAGTTGGATTTCTTCAGTGCCTGGCACATTTACAATAATATTAGTTTGATCCCAAAACATAAACTTTGCAAAGAGAAAAAAATTGTTTACTTGAAGAGCAGCATTTTTTCATGCTGCAACAGCTCCTGAAGTTTTCTATTTCTTTTTTTCCTTATTACCTCAGGAAAAAATTCCTGACCTCTTATTTGTCTTTTTGACTGATGCTCAGAACAGTGCTGACATTTGCACAGATCTACCGTAAGTCCAAGTTCTCTTCCCTGGTTGTTTACAGCATACAATGGTTTAAATATAATAAAAATTATTTTCCCCCATATAAAATTCTTTGTCACTCTTTTTTCACTGTGGTCAGTCCATGTGATTCTCCTGAAACCCTCAGTAATGTGTCTGTCCTGAATAATTTGTGCTCCACAACTGCAGATGGAACTAGTTCATACAAGTACACTTAGGTGAGGCAACTGATACCAAACCCATGCTTGCATTTCCAGTTTCTTTAAAGCAAAGATTCACTTGCTATCTACAGTTACTACCTTAAATACTGCCCTCTAAAAGTCTTTATAAAGATAGCTGTAACTGTGACTTTCTTTCGTACATTAAATGATATAAATAGCCATAGCTCATCTAACTAATCTTAGCCTCTGGAAGCCAGTGGAAATTTTTCTATCGATTAGAGTCAGCTTGGGTCAAGCCCTACACAGTGTTTTCTGACCCCCTGCCCTACTTTTTCTCCATTCTGATTTAACATATATATCTCTAACTCTTTCAGTTGGTGCACTTTCTTCTCTCTGTCAAACAGAAATCCTGATAAGGAGGTCCCAGAGGTCTTTAGCTTGTCATCACATCCCTTCACAGGCTGAATGTGTGCAGAATGCTTTAGGAAGAAGCAAAAGCTAAATATAGAATAATTTAAAGCTGGCCATTAAGGGCATGCCTACATGACACAAATGCAGCTAGCTTAGGTACTGGGAGTGGTGCAGTCACAGAGCTAAGTATAACCAAGCAGAGGATGTGGCTCACAAACCATCCCCTTGCACTCACATCCTGTCTCTCGGTATCAGAGCCTTAGACGAAGATATAAAAGCTCATCACAGACAGTCATGCACTAACTTGCCCATAGGGTAACTCTCTTCCTGATTAAGCTCCTGAGCAGTCAGTTTATAGCCTGAAGCACATAACCCTGCCACTTTTTTCTCTTACCCAGCGTTATTGCAAGCGTGCTTTTTCTTCACATACTTCGGTATATACAACTGGTTGCCTGGGCTGGTCAAATTGATGGGAAATAACCTCATGCCATAGTGATGTATTACCACTAGCCTCATCTGCCTCTGTAGATTTTAATGGAAGGTGATGACTTGGACTTTTAGTCTAGAAAGATAAAGCATTAATTCTACATTAATTAAGCCTATCTTATATGGCAGTAATATCACTGCCTGCCTTTTCCTTTTTGTGCTATAAGTTCCTTAATCTGTCAGTATATCATCTATTTATCCAGAAATAAAATCACCATCTAATGAGACAAAGATGAGAATATATACTTCTTGATTGGGCCAAATGTGATTTTTGGTAGAGAAGCAGAATGGATAGTGCAAAGGATGTACAAGGAGCTACCCTTTGCCTTCACTGAAAAAGACTCACACAACTTAGCTACAGGTGATTTCTGACACATTGTGCTGTCTCAGAGAAGGCATCAGCAGTATTGTATTGAAGGCACAGTCAGCATATGACTGCTGCCTTATGCCCTGACACCACCTAAACCTCTCCAGGGGCAGCTGCATTTCCCACTCTGGTGTCTTTTGTACTAAATACCCTTCTAAGTCTGGATTTTTGTATTTTCCTCTGCCTTTTTCCAACTCTTTTATATCACAGTGTCCTGAAGAGCACCTTATTTCAAAGCACCAATGCTCTCTAGGAAGTTAGCTAAGCTGGAGGCTGGCAGCAATCACGTTGGCACTGCGTGACATGGTGCTGGCCAGCACATCCCTGGTGTGGTGTCACTGCACTCACCAGATCAAAACCATTGCTTCAGAGGTCTTCTTGTAGCTCAGCTTGAGAAAAGCTCACCATTCCCCTTCTGAACCCTCCAGGCCACCAAAACATAAACCCAGTTTGATTTTTCTCTTTGTAAGCGATGTCCATTCTTGGAGAGATGTAGTGTAACACAAACATAAAGCTCATCCTGGACAGAGCAGAGGTGCAAATGATGCTTTCTCCTTGTTTTGGAGAAATTATGCAGGTTGTATGAATGGGACACACAGACAGAAATAATATCTCCAGCTCCTGCAAGGCTTTATGTATCACCCTTTCTTCTCTGCAGCAGCACAAGCTTACTGTGATTACTGGTGTATTTTACAGGGAAAATTCCAGAGAGAACTCAGCTCGGTCACCAACAGAGGCAAATATGACTTGCATCTGGGCTTTAAATAACACAAGTTTGTAGAAAGTGAACAGCTTTCATTACAGGTGCCATTGGCCCAGAGAGTGAAAACTGCCTTTTACATCCAGGCAAAACAAAGGCAACTATAGTCCAATATGAAAAAATTCTCTGGGAAATAAACCAAAATGCATTTTGGCCCTGAGACTTATTACCTGTAACTACCCAAAGAATAGCTGGCAGGGCCAAGACAGCTCCAGGCACTACACAGCACAATGTTTTTTCTCCCAATTATTGTCTCACCCTGGCTAACTTGGAGGCCAAAAGATGACTTACAGCTTCAAGGTGCTGAGTTCAATCAAGAGATGATGCATGGGACTCTGTACTGGACCTTGTGCTGCTGGATTAGGCCCAACTGGTCAAACTTGTTCTGACAAGCTGGCTTCTATATTCTGCTAAGAGCCTAAAGAGTTAAAGATATTAACTGGCTTCTGAATAAAATGCATTAGGAATAAATATGCTTTAGGATAAACCTATTAAATGGATAAAAATGCCATTACCAGGGGTGAAATATGATTGTGTGACCTTTTAAATAAATAAGCCTGCTATGCAACAAATTATGTCAGATAATAAGCTTTATACAGGATAAAGTCATGCAGTAGGTCTCAATCTTCAGGCATTCAATGAAATATCGCTAGCCATAAAGGGCTCCTGAAATGTTACACTAAAGAAAATTGCTTCCAGCTATAAAAATTTAACTGTTAAAACAAATGGAGTTTCTCTCATAAAACCCTCTGCAAGGCATCGGTAGCAAGAGTGAAACCTCACTAGAAACAAACCTGAGGCATTTGCAAGTACACAACGTTTCTTAAAATAACTCAGATTCCAGATAAATCTGGAATAACTATTGAAAGCAGAAGGGTGTAACCCTGAAACACCAGCATGAGATCCAAATTGTATTTGCAGGGCCTTAGAAATATGTTGGTGGGATATCTCTGGGTACAAACATTGCTGTGTATCCATACTAATCTGCACTTGCAGTTTTGCCACTTGTACAAGCAGTGGAAATGCTGATCTCTCTGTCTGTCCTGAGTCTTGGGTCTGGCTGTGTTATGCCTCAGTGACTTGCCCAGATTACTCCTGACACAACAATATTCCTACTAAGGGACCATTTGTATTTGATGGGATGGGAACAGAGCTGGATATTATCAGCCTTGTGAATAAAAGCAGACATGCATTTAGCCAGATTCAGCTACCAGCTTCACATGCAGCAAAACTGGCTCTCTGCATTAAGTCAGAGTAAGAACTTTCTGCTCTAAACCATGACAAATAAGAGGGAAGGAAGCCAATTCTCTCATTCCTTCTAGTGATCACAGGCAAACCAACAAAACCTCCTGGTGAGGTGCTTGCAGTTTTAATAAAATCATCATGGTCACTTCATCTCTTGTTATGTGAACATCAGCAAATAAACAATTCCCAGCTTGGGTCTTGTGCTGGTTTTGGCTGGAACAGAGTTAATTAGTTTCAAACACAGTTCCAAGGACTGAAAATACTCTTGGAATTCCCTGACACAATCAATTATCTTCTTCAAAAGTTGGTATCAGACATTGACAAAAAGGCCCATTCCTGTTTCTTCTGGGTTTTCATTTTTTTCTTTGTTTTGTTTGTTTGTTTGGCAGAGTTTTCTTGTGTGGGGGTGTTTGGTTTTTTCCCCTGAATTGGGAGAATGCATACTAGAAAGGATCTTCTTAACCTTCATCTACAAACACTGACAATTTTCACCAAAGCTCAATCCAGTGCAATCTTTTCCAGGAGGGGCACTTAAAGAGACATAGCAAAATTCAAGCACACAAAATAAGCCAGCCTTGCTCCAGTTCCCAAAGAGTTCACTCTCTGAGCCTCAGCAAAGAAAGAGGTACATTCTCCACAACTAGTTTTAGTGCTCCTGCTAAACAGAGCGAGGTACACTATGGCAAACACAACCTAAACAGGACCACTGCAAAGGAATGGGTGACATAATGAGGTTGCAGTGAAATTTTATCATGTTTTCTGAACTGGAGTGCAGTGTCTAGAAGCAAATAATAGATCTGTTCCAGGCAGGAGCTCAGCTGCATCCTGAAGATGCCTCCAGGCACCTGCCATTTTGTTTTATTGCCATTCCTCAACACTGGTGAATTGCAAGCATCAGTCTCACAGAAAAGACACATTATCGGGGTGAAGGACAACTGCTTGTTATATAATCCTACCTAATCCTTGATACAGCAGTTCTCAGCAAACAACCGTCTTGCTTTGAGTCATCTGGAAAGTCTCTGGTTCAGTGAGCTTCCAGGAGCAGACCATCAAAACAGGTTGTATTTCCACTTCCCATTTCAAATTACAGGAGGCACTTATGAGTCAAGGCAATAATTTTCTCTTTATCTACCTTCAGATGCCATCCCGCATACGGATCCAGCCCGTGCACCTGCTGAGCCAGAAGCCCTGTGGGAGTTCCCAGCCAGTGCTGGATGTCACAGCTTGCACCTGTCCTGGGTGGCTGCTGGCACGAGGGCAACCACAGTGTGAGGAAATCCTTACCCTGCTCTTCAGAGAACTGGAGATGCTACATGTGGGGCTGGACTTGCTCCACGCTCACCAGCCTTTTTCCAAATGCCCATCACTGGTCCCTGTCAAAAGCAGGCACTGTGCCCATTAGACCCTGGGCTGGCCCTGCATAGCCATTCACAATTTTTTTCTTATTTTATATCCCTTTGAGGCAATGCCAAGTCTTAATTCAGTGCTAAGTCACAGATCTCAGCAGGACACATTACACTGTGTCTATCTTGGAATTAGGAGGTCTCCCTCCTCAGAGCTGGCCAGCTTAGACCCGCTGCTCTCCCACCTCTGCTCCTCCCCACCGTGCTTGACAGGCAGTCACAATCAGCTCTTGTGACAACAGCATTGGCACAAGAAGCTGAGCAGCTCATCTTTTACAAACCAAACAACTACAACTTTGGCAATCTCACTCCTACTGAATAACAACAACAACAAAAAGAACCGAGTCAGCAGTAAGCAGTAGCCTGTTGCACAGAGCTGTAAATAAACACAGGAGAAATGAGATGGGTCAGATTGGGGTGGCTAGTGGGTGCTGAAAGAGCTGTTCCAGGGTTACCACTGCAGGGTGGGCCAAAGTGGGGGAGGATGGAAGGCAGTCTCTTCCCTGGTTCTCTCTCTGACTCCCTGCACAGGACAAAATTGCTTCAGCCTTCACTGCTATTACGAACTTCCTATGGAAGTACCATACAATTCAATGCTCAAGCTGTAATGCAATTAATGTGATTTTAGGACAATCTGCAGAATCTGTGAAAACCATCAAGTTTCGTATCTGTGGTTCATTTCAACAGTTGTAATTTGGCTAACAGAATTATTCATGCTCAAAACTTCTCTTATTTTAATTTTTTTTTTTTACTTAAAACAGGTTAAAATTTCAGAATGTTGTCAGAATAGCACCTACTAGAAGGTGAGATTGTTTGCTAGAGAGGCATTTTGAAGTTTTCAGTACTAAACAGATGGGGCCATCACTGGAAAAAAAATAGAACTCATGCATGCCATATGCATTACATAGTTCTATGATTCTCGTATTTTTTATTAAACTAGCCAATGAAAGTAATAACTATACTGGAGATTTTCATTTAGCCTCAGGAGTCAGAACAATGATTCAGTTTTTCACTGTGTTTTCATTTCTGTTTTCCTTCTCGGCAACATAAATCATAAATCTAAGAGTTGGGTTTTCAGCGTAATTTAACAGTAATCTTATTCTGTTTCCCACTGATATGGTATAACTATTGCTTTAAAACTGCTGTTTACAATGGACAGAAATCACCTTCCCAGCACAAATCATTGATCTAAAATGAAAAACTTAGTATCTTGCTATTAGCTTATATGGGTTTTTAGTCTCTGCCTCTTAAGAAAGGACTACCAGGCACGATCAGAAATAAAACTATTTAGATTAGGATTGGGGATTAGATTCTACAGATTCAACAGAACCAATTGAATCAAGTATTTTCTATAATTCTATTAAAAAAACCCCAAACCTCAAGAAAGGTCCTTTTACTTACACACTGACTTTTCCTGTGTAGCTGAATCTTACTTTGTGTCTTTTTCTGTAAAAAAGATCTTAAGCAGATGTTCTCCCACCACCACCTGTAGCAATAACTTGCAAAGTGAAAATAATACAAAACTTTCTGTTTTGTTTAAAATGTTCACTACGACTTTGTTTAACTGTGCCTTGGCAAAACTGCTTTCCAAACAGTTGCAAACAAAGCAACTTATAAAACATTATTTTTGTATATGGCTCTGAGAGAACTGAAAACACAAAGCTCAAAACACATAATTTATAAAGGTTGTGTAACTTGCTATCTAAACTTACCTGACTAATCATGAAACCCGTGAGAGAGGCAGGTGGATTGTAACAGCAGATGAGTTGAAGGGCCGCGATTCTCATACAAGGAAAGGGTTCAAATAATTGCTTGTTAGTCACAGAAAAACAATGCTGCAAGAAAACCGTATGAATAAATGAATGAGTGAACACTGGACTAATGAGCTACTTCCTCTGCTTGGTGGATGAGCTCTCAGGGGACGACGACTCATTTTCGTTACACTCGTGAACACAGTGCAGTTAACAGGGTCTTGGTTTCTGCCTGCTGCTCCAGTGACACACAGCCCGGTGACAAGGAGGGCTTGAGCACTGGCCACAGGACATTTATTTCACAGCACCAATTGATATCTGTCCTCCTGCTCTGGGTTTGGTGAAGTGCAGCTGTTGCCTGGTGTTTCAGGGAAGCAGATTGATACCAGAGACACAGGTGGAGCTATTCTGAGGAGCTGTAGGTTCGTTCAGCCGGGTTTGTAGCGTAGGCACTGCCCCACACACACCTGGCTGATGAGCCCTGAGGGACCCTGGCTAGTTGTAGCCTCCTCTACCAGGTGTTACTGTCACTGAGCAGCACCACTAACAAGTACTAACAAGCCCCACTGAAAGCCAGCTTACTTGTCCTCTTTTTTTTTTTCACTTCTCCTCAATTAGTTTCTTTTTCCTCCCCTTTGATGTGCCTCTCCATTCCTGTTTCCAAGAGAACTCCTCAACTTGCACATGGACAGCCAGCTAGGGTGCAGAGGCACTCCTCTGCTGCTCTTGTGCCAGGAGATACAGACTGCAAAACCCCTATGCAGTCAGCTAGGGTCCAACGTATTAACTAGCGAGGATTTTCCCAAAGCCTGGGGCCAGAACTGCAGGGAGACCTGAGAAGGCTTGGAAGAGGGCTACCTGCCATTTGAGAGAGCAGTGTCAGCCAGCATTGGTCTTATCAGAGCCAGTCTTAATTTAATCATTCATCTGCTCTCTGATCTCCAGGATACCCCTGCTCTCCATTTCCCTGAATGATGGAGAGATGACAGTATTTAACGAGATTGAATGTCATCTTCATTACAATAAGAGCCTTTAATTATATCATTGAACATCATTTGATACCAAAGAAGAGCATGCTCTCTTAAATTTCAGGCAGTGACAAGGGGTCCAGAAGAACTGGGTTCCAGTTCTGGCTTTGCCAGAAGCCTCTTCTGGCCCATTAGGTAAGAGCAGGATAGCCACTGAATTAAAGGTTGTGTAAGCAGTGTAGCTCAGACACTTCCTAACTGTAGGGAGCGAGGCTCTGCAACCTAAACATTCTGTGTGTAATTATTAAATTGAAGCTGATTCAGAACCTTGACACATAAAAAGAACAACCTACAGGCTCTCCATCCTTTCACACAGCTTTACATTTCAAACAATTACTTTAAAAGGATTGGATCAAAAAGTTGGTGGCTGCTCAAAGACCCAGAAAAGAGCATCCAATTCAAATCCAAATTGTTGTTTTTTGGTTTTTTTTTGTTTTTTTTTTTGTGGCTGCAGCAGTGTTTCCATCACTCTGAGTATTTTGGCTTGATACTTTCCGAACTAGACTTGTGTCTGCTAGAAAAGAAAAGAGATGTACAAAAATATGGTGTTTTTTCCCAGTTTGGAGAGTGAGTAGATAATAGAGTAGGAATCAGGCTCTATTTTTAGAGCCTAGCTTTTTAATTCATTAGCTGTACAGAACTCTTCATAGGCAGTCACTTTTCTCTACTGGGTCAAGGCTAGTGAACAACTGCTGCATTACAAGGACAGAGATAAGTGATAAAGTCGAGCTATAACTCTCCTCCATCGCTAATTACTTCATTCTAAGGCCCCCACAAAAATCACCAGTGAAATTCCATGACCTTCTGCTGCAAGGAAGGAGCCAACTGCTGCCTTCACCAGCATCTGTGCCTTTCACTGGCATCATGCCAGTGTCCCTCTCCCAGCAGCACACAGCTGCCTTGCAGAGATTCCCAATGCTTCAGAGACAAAGCAAGGAAACAATTACACTCGCTGTTGATTAGAGAGTCCCTACTTTTCAACCTAGCTAGTGTTGCCAAGTAATGAGCACTTTATTAGCTATGTGGAAGGGAGTTTACTACTTGCTTATTTTAAGAACATCCTAAATCACACAATCTGTTTTTACACATCCCACCCTTTGGGACAGAAATAGTGCCCTTGCCGGGTCCTCACCTTGTACCAAAAGCTGAGCGATTAGCTAATCTAGGCAGCTGACACAAAAGAGAAATCCAGCCTAATAAAAGCTCACAGTCAACTATTTTCAACAGCACCTAAAAGCAGGCTGAACCAGCCTGGTACTGTACAGCCCCATTTCTCTGCAGTTTAACTGTGGTATTCATTTTATCTTGCCTAGAAACCAGACAGCTCTTTTAATTACATCCAAAACATGCCTGCTCAGACTGAGAAATGATCAGTCCTGCAGACAGAGCCAAGTAGATGGCTTGGAAACAGATTACTGGATTCCTCTATGTCTTAATAGATTTGCCTAGTGAAATTCCTGAAGCTTCCTCTTCCCTCCCCCTGCCCTCCTTCAGCTACAGCTTAGTGTCCCTGTTTCAGGCAGACCCTTGGTGCCTGGGAAGGGCTGAACTCAAGTTACAGCCTCTCACTAGGACTGTCTTAGATGATTGGTTTCTACCACAATCTTAAGGAACACACACTGCTTGCAATCTCTTGAATTGCACAACAGGTTAAAGAATCAAGTAGGAAAGGCAGAGATCACATAACCTCTCTCTAACCCTGACTTCCCAAGCCAACAACCCCAAACAAAAAAGCTTTTCCTTGATGTTTTGCCTGTTTAAAGATTTTAATATAATTTGTCTTTCAGCTTCACATAAATTCTGCACAGCAATGTCCCTTCAAACCAAAAATCCTGTCTAAGAGTGTGACACACTTCCAGTGAGGAAAGACACTAAGGCAATTTGACTTCTCAAAGACTTGGAATGAGCTGTACATACCCAGAGCATCCTCAGAAGGCACCACCATCCATTTCAAATTCCTTCACTGGTCTGCTAGATACCATGCCCTTCTAGATACACTGTCATCAGCCGTTTGCAATAAACTTCTGAGGGGATAGTATTTTCTTCTGAAGTTCAAAGAATTACAGGACCACAAGGGCCAACCTAAGGTAGGTCTCACTGATGACACCTGTCACGTGCTGCAAGGTCTGAATGCTGGCAAATGACACAGCATTAGTGCTGACTGCCCCATCACCTGCTGTCACCCTTCATCAATGGCAAGGGTCCCAAACAGCTTAACAACCCCCAGTACAGTATCATCAGTCTTGAAGTAGTTGCCTTAAAAAAAAAAATCATAGATTTGGGTTGAAGGAACCTTAAGGATCATTTAGTTGCAAATCCCCTGCCATGGGCAGGTTAACCTTTTCTAGACCATGTTGCTCAAACAGACAAAAGAAATTCCAAAGGGATGGACAGACTGGCCATACTGGCACTACCTATAGCTGCTGAATCTACAATCAGACAGATCAACACCCTCTCTGCAATAACCCCCTCCATGCTCAGGGGAGACCTCACTCATCACATTTGCTCTGAGGAACTTCCACTTCCTGTCCTACACTATCACAGGACTATCTGTGAAGAACACCGGTGATACTTTAAAGGAGAGGCTAAAAACATCTCCTGTCTTTAGAGCAGACAGCTTTAACACTTTTTAACAGAAGACTATTTTGCATTTTTCTTGTTTGAACCAAACAAAAGATGTCATCAAAGAATTGCCACCTTGAGCTGTTCTTCCTGGCTTGGAGAACACGTGGCCAAAATGTCTCTTCTTTGGACTACCAAGTGATTTTCTTAGTTGAAGGGAAGATCTTGACATGTTTAAAATCTCAGGAAAAAAAAACCCCAAACATTCCACATCCCAAGATGAAGTTCCAGGAAGACACAGCTACTCCCTGGGCCTTCTATCAACCTCTTTTACTATCACTACCTAATGGATGTAGTACAGAATCTGTGGAAGCTACGACAGCCACCCACCTAATTTACCAGGAACTGCATTTAATCTCTCAGCCTTTATGTGCAAACTGACTTCATGTTGAAAAGGTCACACTGTGATTAAACAAAAAGTAGTCTAAATTCATCTATAACTGTTATCCAAATGTGTTTTTTTCTACCACCTAACCATGCAGAGTAAATCAGAATGCAGCTCTTTAACACAGAGGCATGTTTTCTGTTCTGGTATCAAAAGGAAGGTTTAAGAAACTGTCACCCCTCAATCTTGACAAATAAAATAATACCTACTCTACAACTCAGCATTTTACTATTCAGCCTAAAACCCTGTGATGTGCCCACATTTTTAATACTGTGCACTGCAATGAACAGAGCAAGCTTTACCTTTCAATTCTGTGCTTAGTTGATTTACACAATGTTTGTAGCTGAGAGGCCCAAGAGCTGGTTTGACACTTAAGAAGTACAAAAAAACAGAACTTGAAAAATAAAATAGCCATTAGTATTTAATCACCTATAAAAAATAAATGAGCACTTTCAGTTTACATCTCATTGCACAAGATCAAAGCTGCCCTTTAGTCTAAGCACAGGACAAACAGGAACCCCAACCTACAGTGACTAAATAAACTCAGACCAAGAAAAAAAGAACATGGACCAGCCCTTGGGCTTTCAACACACATTGCACACGTCTTTCCATGTTATCAAAAGCGAAACCCATCACAGAACTCTATACTCAGGGCCTACAATCTACACAAGTATCAAATTACATTTTCAAAAGCCTGTAAAAATATGGAAGTTCCTGGAGAACTCTACGCCTATCCACGTAACCCAAGAAGCAGCAGAAGCAGCGTTAAATTGAACAACCTGCAGGATCTTTATTAGACGGCCACGTTTACAAGGATTAGCGGTAGCGGTGCAGCTGCAGGGTGTTGCGCCTTCTCCAGGCGGCGCGGCGCGAGCCACCGATGGTGTGGTGGAATTTGTGGCCCTTGCCCAGCCCACGGCTCTTGCGCCCGGCTGACGTCAGCCCACGCATCTCCCTGTGCTTGTGGACGGGCTTGGTGATCCATTGGGTATCGGGGTTCCGCCTGATGGTCTTATGGAAGGGATCAATCAGGATCACCTCAAAGAACTTGTAAGTGGAATCTTCGCCCACCCAATAGGAGTTCAAGACTCTCAGAGCCCCACAGTGACGGCCAGCACGTTCCTAGAGGAAAAAATAAATGCAACAGGCAGTAAAACCACGGATGCAGGCACTCTTCGTGCAGGAAGACTACTAACTCAAACATAAAATTTCAATTTTCCCTAGAAGGACTTCTTTTCCTATAAAAACTCATGCCCTTCCAAGCTGCAAAGGTGCAAGGAAAGTAACAGCTGAAAAGAACACTATGTTACAAAAGAAAAAGGCTGCTTGGATTCCCGCATGAAACAGGTTTTAAAGACCATGAGCAGGAAGGTGCTTGGTTGACAAAAGAAAGAACTCTGTGTACACAGAAGCACCCAGTCAGTAGAAACACAATGTTAAAAATAACCTCAATGTGAAGATGAAGAGCATGAGCTGCACTTAGGGTCACGGAACAATCTTTTACGGGAAGTTACGAAAGACTGATTAATTTGCACCTCCAAAGCTACAGGGGAAGAAGAAATTTCTGCAGAGTGTAAGCCTGTACTGGTAGGAGTAAAGGAATAGCGGATGCAAGAAATCTTTGTACCACTGCTGGCATATTAGTGCTTGCTATTCCTATCCTCACTTGTGGTTAGAAAGACACAATCTTAGTTTAGAAAACAAAACAAAGCAGAAAATAGCGATTATGCAACTCAATCTGCTTCTCCTGTCAAGAATGCTCCTTATTTAAAACACACTAAGTGTGTTTTTTATTGTAGGACTTTACCATCATCGTGGGGAAGCATGAACCAATGGACCCTGTTCACTGGGGGTCACACCCCCCCCAGTGTGACCTTAACCTATTGTTACAGGCTTCCCTAAACAGCCCTTGACTATTTTCTCCACATGGAGTAACCTTTTTTCAAGCCATTTTATTCTAGTGTGAGAGCAACACCTGTATGAAGTATTAGAATCACCCTCGACCAGCTTCTATTCAAGGATGGGAGCTCCAGCTGAGGCTTTGCATTTCTGTAATACGAAAAACATAACTCTTCCGGAAAGACCGTGTCAGATTCAGAAAATTTCAAGCTAAAACTGAGGCCAAATAACCTCTTCCATGGTTGTCATAAGTGACCACGTAATTAGCCATCAGGTATCTGGAATAACACATATGAAGAGAATGCCATGAGGAGTGAAAACAGAGTAACATTTTTAATTCAAACTCATCACCTGTGTTTCTTTTAAATAAGCATGTCCCATTTATATTTCTTCCCTGGAAAAAAAAAATCCCACCATATTCAACTTGCAGAAGTCACTCAGCAATATTTTCAAAGTCCTGAGAACAGAAAAGTCTTCTGCTTCAAGATGGAAAGGCAGTGACACTCCTTTCTTCCACAATGTCTCGTTTGAGAATGCAACCTGCTATTAACTCTAACCCACTGAAAAAGGTTTTTTTCATAAAGGTGAGAACTCTCATCTCTTCCAGACTACAACTGTGACAGCAATGAAGCTTACAAGATCTCATCAAACCAAACTTTACATTTTGAGTATTTCAGTAACAAGATCTTACCTAAAAATAAGTTAACCACCAAGCTGTGTGCTTGTGAGGTACCAGTTTTTTATAAAGAAGCAGAAGGTCTCTGGCACACTGCCTTCAGCTCCTGCAATACAGCTACATGTGCTGTGCAGCACTACTACAGGCTTTAAGACAGGAACGCGTGTACTTTGTCAAAGGACCATCACCTACAGCTGGTGATCCACACCACATGTCAGGGAACACAGGAATGGGATTTACTGACAAGTTAAGACACCTTAGCACATGCAAGTTCTTATTTCTCATGCCCAGCTCTTTATTTTACTGTGTCTTGGACTAGTTATGTGTTTTTCGTAACAAAAATTGTGGCATACTTGAGAAGTATGAACTTCACTAAACCACTCATGTGGTTCCCATAGATCCCATTTAAAAAGTCTGAAATAGTTTTTTTATTGTCTCAATAAAGCTTTTAAAGACATTCTGCTGCTTTCTGCCACCATTATTCAAAATCTTACTAACAACTTGTTAACAAAGCAGCTCGTTTGGTTTTGTATTTTTTGTCTCGGAGTATTTTCAGCTTTTACAGACTAAAACTTTCCAACCTAAATTTGTAAGCAATCACCAAAATACTCACCTCTGCTACAGACTGAAGACTCCGGGCAAACTTGAGCTGGTTAACACCATGATGCACAGGTTTACCATAGGTTGCACCTTTGGGGACTGGGCGTTTGCGGCCACCGCGGCGAACACGGACACGGTAGATAACATAACCTATAATAAACAGTGACTTAGGAACTAGAACAATTCCAGTAGCAATTTTCATCCCTGTACTGCATTTCCAATCTCCCAAAATTTACATGAAGTGATGCAACACAAAGTTATTTTACCAATTTTTACCAAAACTTACAGCTTGAGGTGGATATGCAAGACGTTTTTGTTATTTTCATTACAACTGAGTAAGAAGTGATATCCTGACACAACTGTTTTTTGGTTCCAAACCAGAGCTTATGGCACCTTTCCACTATTCAGTCTCAAACCAATTAAAATCAGCTAGAGCTATATTGTAATACAATCATAAAAAATCCTCCAACCAAAAAAAAACCAAAAAACCAGCAAAACCACTACCCAAACTGCACAATTCAGATGGCAACACTCAAAAAGCACCGAAGCACAAGCCATCCATAAACCCTGCTGTGAGGAAACTAGATAAACAGTGACAGAAGTGTCAAGTCATAGCTTTTTCTTTTCTTTGTGAATAAATGTACTGGGTTTTTAAATGGATTTCCACAAGCTACACATGGACGGCCACTTTTCTCATTTCTTTCCCTGACCAGTTTTTCCATGACAGTACCAACTCCATCACCTTGCCCAAGTGCATGCAGCTGTAATAGTCATAGCATGGCTTGGGTTGGAAGGAACCTTAAAGATCATCCAACCAGTTCCAACCCCACTGCCATGGACAGGGTCACCCTCCAGCAGACTAGCTTGCTCAGAGCTCCATCCAACATGGCCTGAGACATTGCCAGGGATGGGGTATTCATAACTCCTCTGGGCAACCTGTTCCAGTGCCTCGCCACCCTCACAGTGAAGTTTCTTCCTAGTATCTAATCTAAACCTATTCTTTCAGTTTGAAGCCACTCCTCTTGTCCCACATGCTCTTGTGCAAGCCTCTATTCAGATCTCTTGTAGCTCTTTTTTCAAGGTGCTAGAAGGTCACAGTTCAGCCACCAGAAAAAAGTCAAAGTAACACATGACAAAACTTGGGCAGAGAAAGGACATCCCCCAAACCTAGGATACTAAAAGCCCTGCTCAATTGTGTGTCACTAACATTGCACAGGAACAAAAACTGAGGCCAAAACCCACTTGATCTTCACCTGCCAGAACGGCAACAGAAGGCACAGATGCAAAATGAAGTGAAGGTAAGGTTTTAGGCTGTGGGTGCTGCTACCAACCGAGGACATTTACAAGGTTCTGTTCATTTCACACAGGACACTTCAGTTCATTGGGGGATACTTCGGTTTCAGACTTTGCTATTCTGCTGCCACCGAAAGAAGCCAATGTGACTCCATCCTGAGGCACATGGACTTCACCTGTCCGTGCCATTACCTTGCTTGGCCTTGTATCCCAGCCTGCGGGCTTTGTCCGGCCGCGTGGGGCGCGGGGCCCGGTGCAGGGCCGACAGCTGGCGGTACTGCCAGCAGCGCACGCGCAGCAGGAACCGCATCACGTCCGACTGCTTCTTCCTCCAGAGCTCCTGGATGTACTTGTAGGCACCCATGTCTGTCTACCTGCTGGATAGAGAGCTCAGTGAAAGCAGTGCACCAGAAACAATTCCCAGTTTGAGTATCTCCCAGCAGTGCCGCTGCACCAAATCACACATGGAACAGCGCTGAAAGACAGGGAGGAGCTCTCACGCTTCCTTGTGCCATTGACACATCTGGGAACATGGATCACACCTGGCAGCCTTCAGCATGACACCCTGCAGCCACCACTGCCAGCACTTTTCTTCCTTTGTATTTATTCTGGTTAAAAACTCCTCAACTGAGAAACTTCCAGATGCTCTACGTCTGATACTACCAAACCCAACAATTAACACCTGGGTTTTACATACAAATCTACCAAGAACTACAGGACTGTGAGGAGTGTGGCCTTTATTGTCAACTCTGACTTTTAGTAAAGTTTCACTTCTAAGTGAAGGCTTAACAGTTTTATTAGTAAGTGGAAATTTAACAGTTGCTTAGGACATGAACTGGATTGGGACTGTTGTTTCCTTAGAGCTATTCACACGGTGTTTCCCACGTCTCAGGAGAGACAAGGCCTTCCTCCACATTGCCTGAAACTGGGCTTTAAGTAAAATGGGGACTACTGATCATGTCATACTAAAAAAGAAGTGTCATTGTTCAGTGTCCTACTGCCGCTGACATTTGTGTTTTGCTCCATACATGCACTGCGGGTTTTTTTAAAGTTGTTTTTAAAAGTCATTTCTGCTGAGCCCCATCGGGGGTAGTTTGTCTTGACTTCAGCAGAGCAAGGGCTCAACACAAAGTTCCTACAGGTCAAATTTTGCCCTTAAGAAAACAATTATTATTACAAACTCCCTCTTCTGAGCTGCAGATGTCTTAATAGTTGAAGGCATTTCAAAAATCAAATATTATTTAATTTTTTCATCATGCTTACTGCTGTTTTCCTAAAAACCTCAGAGGCCTTACAGATCTGCAGCAATCAGCACGTGTACCTGAACTCCATCCCGCCCCCACCCAACTCACCACCAGATACACGCAGCTCACTTTATTTACATTTAAAAACACGCCACAAACAGTTCGTGTGTGATTTTGGATACCCCTCTTGTTCGAACCTGCCCACCTATAACTCATCCATTCCCATCCCCAGCCACCCACCTTCTCGCGGCCTAATGGCACAAAAACACCCCACCGTCAAACCGCAAACCCGGAGCAAACCAGGGCGCGCCGTCTGTCACCGACCCGCACCCGCTCTGGCGCGCCAGGGCCACCCCGGGTGTCCCGCTCCCTCTCCGCCCCACCGCGGCACAGCCCGCGGGCCCTCCTCCACCGGCCTCCCAGAGGCTCCGCGCCGCAGGAGCAGCCCCATCCCACCCGGAGGCGAGCGGGCGCGGCGGCGGGACGGGCGGATGGGCGCTCGGATCCCGGGATGGCCGCGGATTGAGGGAAACGCCGCCCGCGGACCGGCCCTCACCTGATGGCGCCCAGCGACGGAAAGGAAGAGCCCTACTCCCCACAAACCCTCGGGCCACAGCACACTTCCGGCCGCGGCGGCGGTGCCTCATGGGTAATGTAGTCCGGCGGGGGTGCGGGCCGCGCGTCCCTCCCCGCCCGGCCCGGCCCGGCCCGGCCCGGCCCGGCAC